>OY856413.1:272990924-273590924 GCA_963693085.1 Alisma plantago-aquatica | reverse complement strand
TTAGAAAAAAGAAGTCATCAAGGAGTGCCTGTAGGAGCAAGTATGCAACATTTGGTAAATGATGTCAGTAACAATCAAGAGGTGGAAATTGATCATTTAAATGATATCAATTTAGATAAAGATCAACATTTTGTTGTTGATCCTCCTACTACTGATTCTAGGCAGAGTGAAGGTATGAAAATTTAGATATAAATATGTATTATATTTTTCACAAACTATTAGTTATTTATATGTGTATAATATGTATATCCTTGTAATTGCTTGCATCATATTCATGATTTTGTAGAGGGGGCTATAAATAAAAAACAAGGGGCTATTCTAAGTGTATCGAATTATGGGGTAAGACAGGGGATAAAAAGCTGCCTATTACTTTGGATGAGAATGGAGATCAAATAGGACCACATCAAAATGACCTATCTTCTTTTTTGGGAACTGTTGCTAGAAATTATGATCTTGCACCATTAAACTATCTTGATTAGCGACAAGTACCTATAGAAAACAAAAGCGCTATATGGAATTATGTGGAGGTAATTCTAGTCTTTGAGATATAATATAATGCTGTGAATTTAAAAAAAATGATTCTTTTGTTACAGACCAAGTTTGTTATCGACATGAAGGGGAAGAATTCAATTTCACGAACAGTGAGGGATTGTTGGAGAAACTTCAAAGCAGATATAAAAAAACCACTATATACGGCACAAAGAAAAATCTGACCGACTTAATGATTGCCCCTCCCGTGTTGATCATGATCAATGGAAATTTCGTGTGAATTTTTTAGATTCTGACGATGGAAAGGTAAAACAATTTCTTTTGTTAATTTGTTGATATCAATAGTGTATATTGTATATAATTATATTATAATTCATTGTATGTAGTTAAGGAGTGCTAGAAATGTAATGAGTAGAAAGTTTGTAATGACGAGACATACATCAGGATCAATGATGTATGCTTGTGTGAAGGCTAATGTGAGTTATCTTCTGGTTGAAATGTGCATTACACTTTCATACTACTATGCTCGTATATGTTGTTACTATTAAAAAAAATAGTTAAGAAAAGAAAAGTGGTAGCAATGTTAGCAGATTATACTTGTTTAAGGCTACCCATTTGAAGAAGGATGTTACTACTGTGGATGCAAAATCTGTAGAATTGATTGTAAGCAATAATAAACAAATTTATTTTTCATTGAATGAAAATATTCTCATTAATATTGTAATGTAGGACAAATTGAATGTGACACTAGCAAGTAATGATGAAAATCTCAATGAAGACAAGATATTTGATCATATTTTGGGCCCCAAGAAGATTCTTGTGAAACATGCGATACATGTGTCTCATAATTCTTATGTGGAGGGGTTTGGTAATAAAATCAAAGACTTATAACTGGTTGTTGATGCTCAAACCCAGATATATGAGGCTCAGCAAATGGAGTTGTTAGAAATGAAGAATTTTTTTGAAAATCTTGAAGCTATGATGCTGAGAAATTCTAACCTGAGTGGTTTGTTTCATCCCAATGAGGTAAATCTTCAAATTCTTATATTGTGATATTTTCAAAAAAATTGATTTTTTTAAAGTAACCAATTTACTTTGTAGAATATCACAACGACCACAAATGAAAGACTACCCAGACCAAATCAATCGAGTAGTAGAATACCCATTACCGAAGGACAAGTTATTATATCCAAACATTTATTGATTAATTATTTCAATCTGAATTTTAGGTATAAATAATATTTGACACATTCTTTATAAATTTTAAGGTCATTTCCTTGTTAACTTTTGATGATGGGAAATCAATTGTAGTACAAGGACATGTTACTTTTGCAAGTCCATCTAATGTCATAGGAGGAGAATTATTGGGTTCCTCATTTTCTTCCATGTCCATTATTGTACCAATCCAACCTCAAGAGCAGTTTATTAGGCTTTTTGGTCAACACCAAGTCATTGAGTATGTAATTGGGACAATGATATCTTGGCCAAAGAAATTACTCATTGTCAGGTAACATTTTATAAATTAATCTCAATACTAGAAGTGTACTTATTAACTTTTTCTTCATCATTGTAGGTGAACCATTTGAAGATGTGGAAACTAAGAGTAGCACTCATATGATCAATATAGAGCTTCACATATCATAAGAATTGGTTGAATTTAGTAAAAATAGAAGTCAGTCATTCTTTATTATATTTAGTTGGTTTTAAATAAATGTGGATGTCACACATATTGTAGTACCATTCATTATTTCATTGTCTTGTTTGTAAGTTTTGGACCTTTGAATCTTATTTTATTGTGTTATTCTCATTATGTTTGTAAGTGATGTTGGAACTGTGTTTGATATCTATGTTACTGTGAGCTAGGAACATGTGGTTTAGCAGGCAATTGAAATGGAGTTACCTGGTTTCAGTTCTACTATCACAGTGTGACTTGGCTATCTTGGTGGATTTATTGGTAGCAGCTATACTGAGGCTATTCTTGGGATAACTTATTTTACCAGGGACATTCTCTATTATCAGAGGCTATTCTTGGGATACTCCTTTTTTTGTGTGTGTTTGAGTGACACTAGATATTTCCTTTATTTCAGAGTTGTTACATCCTCAAAATAGAGCTGAATTGAAAAATTGGATCAATGTAGCTGATCTGTCATGCTGCGAGTCATACCTAGATGTTAATGATGACTCAAGTATTACAAAATAGTTGATCTCACAACCATGGAGAAGAGGTAAAGAAATTGAATCTAGGTAATTATAACCATATACAAAATACATTTAGTGTATAAGAATTGCATTCATTGTCATTCTCCCAGTGCTTTTGAAATACAAGAAGATGAATGGCATACTATAAATCTATCAAAACTGTTGATGCAATGTATCATGTTCAGATTATTCAGATCCACATTGCAGGTTAGGCATGACACTTGTAGATCCATTTGGTGATCCTTGCGGGTTGAATGAGAGTAAAGGTGAATAGCATATTATTATATGTATGAATTTTATTGTTAAACCATTTGGTTAAACCATGTTAGATTTACCTACTAGGTTTTCATTACATTTCTACTAATATTTTTGAATTTGGCCGAGTTCAAAGGAAACAATACTTTTGGGATTAGAGACAATAAACCTATAGCAACTCTTCCTCTAGTCTTCTGATTATCTCTTTTTGAGTCCAGGTTATAGAACCATGGTCTTTTGGTTCTTGTTGCTTTAGTATGAGTTTTGAAAACTATGAAGAATTAAGCTTGAAGGGTTAGAAATGCCATGAAGTTTTTTCGGTTGTTATAGAGCTTATAGATTTACCTGATGAGTTGGGTGGTGGTCGTGAAGGTTCAAGTGATATCCCTCTATCGATCTTGATCAATTCATACTGTATGGTCTTAGAATCCCCTCTGTTTTGATCCTCTGGAGATTTTGAAGTCAGTTTTTCTTATGTATTATCCTTATGGATTGGTTGAAGGTGGTTGGTATGAAAAGAATACATATGTATCAGTTAGTTTGTAGGAAAAGCAAGCTTCAAGTAATCTCATTTGTTCCCACCTGTAAAAGAAAAATACAGTACATGGTTCATTTTATTTCATTGTTTGAAAAGTGAATCTAATAACAACCATTACAAAACCAGACATTAGCTAAAAGGTAGGATATCTGAGGATATACCCCCATTCAAATAGATAAAAACATGTTAACGGTAAGCTATGTTGATCATATACCTCAATGCATGGAAGATTAGATAGGGAGTCACTTTGACTTCCAAATTCCTGGGGTTCTTAATTCCAGCATTACACCCAGAAGCAATTCTTGCAGCTGTAGGTTCGTTAGGTGGAGGTGGAAGGGGGCCCTTGTCTTTTCACTTGCAGTGATTGGTGGTACAAGTAACACAACAGGCTTCCAATTTCCATAAACAAAATTGTTGTTTGTTAGTGATGGAAATAGGTGACCCAACTCTGTGTTTATCCAATTGTCACAACTTATGCTAGTAAGACGAGATGCTAGCAATAACCTTGGTCCAATTCAATATTAATATGGTTTATCCCCTTCTAGTTCACATACCTTTGTTTCATGTTGTACTCTATGCTCTTCTCTTACTACAGTTCACGTTCCTTTATTTCAAGTAGTTTTAGTCTAATAAAGTTGATGAAGATGTGTGCCCTTCGTAGTTCAAGATATCTGGCCTATTGTGCAATTTCTATTCAACTCATGGGGTCACGCATTTGGTAGAATTCTGGTAATTTTGGAGGATCATCACCTGAGTATTCTACAAAATTCTGACAAAAACAGGTACATCCATTAGCAATAGTGTCACAATGAGTATTGCCAGTTGACTCCTTCAATAAGCCCTCCAAAGTAGTAACCCCTCTGAAAGGTCCATTCCCACTTATGTTAGAAGTATTTATCTCCTACAATTGTATAGTATTATCCTACATTGTATCTCTGGAGGTGTCCTGCTTAAGAATTATCATTACCATACAGAAAAGGGCATTTATCCCCTTTGATGTAATAAGCATTGAAGAAGTAATAGCATGACACATTAGTCTTGTTGGTAGGTGCAGATGAATTCTGACCATGAACTGTATCAGATAGATTGCTTGCAAACCCTTCTAAAGGATGACTAGAACAACCAAATCATGTCAATGAATTTTCAATAGGTTGTTAATTAAGTTTAGGACAGAACATCACAGAGAATCAACCAAGTGTAACAAATCTGAATTATATACATACCTAGGGAGATGGATACATTTACAAAATAGATAAGGATGATTTGGTTGTTTATAAATTTATCATACATTAGAATCTCATCTACTAAAAGGAAATACATATATAAATAAACAGTCTTTCATTTTCACAGTGCATTGTCAAAGTGTATACTCAAAACTAAGTTTTTTTATCTTCAAGTCAATAGAACAGAATATCTACACAAACTGATACATCATATTAAACTAATATATAAGAAATGAGGTACATATTGAAAGAACTCAGTCATCATATGATTAACAAGATAGTTAATTTTTTTGACCTGTAAAAGCAGCCTTGGGGCAATTTTCCTAGCTCGATTCTTAACCATACCTGAATGATATAAAGTTGGTGTAACTCCAATATTGACGAGTGTTATATCTAATTTGGAGGAATATGTACTTCTATAGCCTTTCTAGCTCTAAGCATTTGTATACTACTACTAACTGATAAGGTGATCTTAACATTTGTATGCTTGTCTTTGATTGCTTATGGATCTAATACGAACGTCTTAGATGTATTGAAGGTTGTTGTATGTTAGTCTTTATTATATGCTAGTCTTTAACATGATAGATGAAAAAGAAAACTTTGTTACTACAACCAATATTCGAAGAAATATTTGAGGCCATAAGTGTGAACAACTAAAGTGGTGAAGTATGAATGTCTATTGTCCAACAACTATGATAATATGATTAGGTTGTTTTTAGTTATATATTGCTTCACTATGATTTTTTCATGTATCCAAAAAAGGGAGAATGAAGTGGGGAAAAGAAGTATTCCCATTCTTTTATCACCCAGCTAAAGGAACTACTGATAGAGATTTGTGGCATGTCTTTTGTTATATGCAAGAAGGAGCATGGAGGCCGACCACCTCCTCGTGACCCAACTGTCACTGCAATGCAAGCCCATGTGAGATGTTGTTGAGGTGAAATTTATGCTCTCCTAACTCCACTCTTAAATGAAAAATCATTTTTCTACTATTTTATTTTGACTATACAAGAGTTTAGCATACTTCAATTATAAGTCCATAGATCTGAATAACTATCAAGTGCATTGCAAATGCTACCATTACCAGCTATGCACTCTATTTTGGGCATCCTAAATTGATTACAACTAATGATATTTCTTTTTTGCATGTTTTCTGTTTTATCACGTGCATGTGTTCACACAATTATTCTATGCACAAATTGATTCCTATATCCCACTGTCATTAAGTAAATCATGATAATAAATGCATTCATACACAAATTTGGCTAATAATAATGTCTACTATAATAGTTGTAGTCAAACGTTATTTTCCTATATTTAGCATGACTAGCAAACCTATTTTACCATGTCAACTACAAACTACATCTCAGTACTTTCTAAAGGCCATATATTCAAAATTGAGTAGAATGACACTAGTTTTTGCACTCAAAGTAGCTAAACGATCCCCTGACAAAGAACCTTTGTCGTTTGGTAAATACATAATTTTAATGTGGCAATGAAAACCCTTTGTTGCTCAGCAACAGTGCATACCCACAAGGGAACTTTGAATCTCACCAAACTGGGTGGTGACAAGTGTCTGCAGCATTGGACATTAGGAATGCTCCCAGCATTTGTAGATCTCAAATACATGAGGCTTAACTATTCAACCACAAACAATACCAGTGACAAGATCACAGAGGATTTGTTTAATACTATGATTTGAACAAGTTAAAGAGTATCCACACCATGCCTAATCGAGCATTTTTCACATGTGCCTCCTATAGTTTCAATGTACTGTCATTATGATGCATTACTTCGTAATGGGATTCTAACTACATGCAAATTACATGCTAATGTTTTTCTTTTTGGTTAGCTGTAAAATGAAGCAACAGTCTGGGATGATAATGCTTTTCGTCAATTATAACCAATCAAGTCTAATCTCAATCTAGATACATGGATCTACCGAGAAAGGCTTCCTGCAGTAGTTTCGGAACTGGAAATTGATCCCCTACATTTTTTAGGGAAGGTAAGAAGCATCAAACTTTCTCCATTTCTTTTGCAATAGTGAAAGGATCAGATTTCTCCAAGTGAGATTGGTATTTTTTATATGTTAGTGTGGGGTATAACATTTTACTTTTACTGTTGTAATATCTTATAGTACATATGTTTTATCATAACAGGGTAATGAGTTAATGGTATATTTTAGATAAGCTTGATGATTATTATATGTTATTCATTCCCTTATCAACTATACATTCACTAAGAGAATTACTAATGCAAATGGCATCGAAATCTTTTTGGTGGAAATATTTGTTGATACTGCCTTTTGTTATTGATGTAGTATGCATTTTGTTGCTTGATTTTAAGGCTACCTTGTTTCTCTAGATGGTCTTCTCTCTGAATCATCTCTATTACATGATCGTTCTCTGTCTATCATGGAGTTTTTTATTTGCTAAAAACCAGTCCATATTACTGATAGATGCAGCTTGAATGTTGATAGATATGTTATATTTTGCACTATTCACAATGACTAACTGAATACACCTTTGCATTTTATTCTTTCTTGAAAGGAGTTTTCTTGATTATGTGTACAAGTTATACATTCTTGATACTATCTAGATGATGGCCTAATTTTATTCTCTAGTGATTCAAAAAGTTGACAAAAGGATTCTTTATTTATCCTTGTCTCATCTTATGCTATGAAGAGTATCTAATGAGAGAAATCTACAACAGTGAGGGTTGTTAGATTGTGAAGCATAGTCTTACGATCTTCTGTATGTTACTGTATGATGAATGATGAATGTATAGCCATAATGAGAGAAACGCTTGGGCTATGATGAGGTGTCTTTGCTAGATTCTTTGCCAGTGATTCATCTAAATGAAATTGTTTTCATTCACCATTGGTCTTGAATGTTGCTTAGTTTATGTTGCATATTCAGCATATTTGTTATTTCTTCTCCTTCTTCATTCAATTCTCATTATGTATGTCTCATGTGCTTATGTATTTTTTCCTTTTCCTCACCATCTATGCTATTGTAGATGTGGGAATTAGTATGAACACCAGGATGAGTAAAGACTTGGAAGAAAGCAGGTGCCTAGAAAGAAAAGTAACATGGTGCTTTGTCTTTCTATTTTCTCCTCTACATGCATGATTAGTTGAACACTAACATAGGTTGATCACTTACATAGGTTTTCCTTGTTTTATTTGATATACTTTCAATTATGGATTTCATTAATGCCTAATTTCTCATGACCAGACATGCATTATTTATCCATTATATATAGATGTGGAAAACAGCTTCACATGAATGAGGCAAGAAGATCCAGTTACATACTTGCAATGAGTGACAATAATTTGTTTGTAACTAAAATTAACAATTGTTACCTTGCAATGATGTTTATTTTTCCTTTATTGGGTATTTGTTATTTATTGGTGATTGAGTTTATACCAAGTTGTATTAACACTTAATGAAATCCAATCTAAATTTGGGTTCCCTTTTGATTCGTGTTATTTTCTATCCATTTTTTCCACTAGAAAGCTTCACTCTCTTCATCAAACTATAGTTACCACCTCATTGTTTAGAGTGTAAAGACTTTGATTGTCAATTGTAGAGATTTCTCTGGTTGTACATCATGTTTGACCCAAAAGATCATATTGGAGGGGAGGGCTTGGCCTGGGTAGAATGAGGGGGTTGATGCATCCTTGCATAATCTATTTCTGAGAGCCCTAGGTAGTTGGCTGCCTCCCTTTAAGTTTCATCCCTTAGAACATCCTCAAGAATTATATGCATGCACAGACCGTCTGTAAACGAGCATGTGTTCACCACCCTTAATTCTCAACTGATGACAACCCGTAGTAGCGACTAGTTAGACTTAGATCCATTATGACAGGTTAAGTGAAGCCATCATCAGTTTACTATCAACCTTTGAATGTGTCTTTGGCTACTACAATCACCAAATCTTCATACCTTAAACTTGACAAAGAGTGCACAGAGAAGTTACATTAAGTTTATTGAGTTAGGATGACCATTATATGATAAGCAACATCATCTGAAGAGAATAGTGAGGCCACACAATAATAACTAAAAGACATGGAATAGGAAAGGGTACCCGTGAGTTAGTCTAGTGTGGTTATATTTCTAAAAATAAAGCTGAATAGAGAGGTCCAGGTAATTGAAGCTTGATGCCAAAGATGTTGTCATTGATGCTTTTATTGTGGTTATATATTTTTGAAATAATGAATATAGAACATGAAGCTCAGGTATAGTTTAGAAGGCTATATCAAATGGTGGTTCAACCAACATGTTTGTGTTATAATAAACTTTAGAGCATGTTGAATACATTTCATTTCTACAAAATGTCTGAAAAAGGAGGATTGTGGCAGAGTGTTGTCAAGACAAGTTTACTGTCCTTAGTTTAATAATGGTTTGACTTGAAACTCTATTTCCACAATGTGGTCTAAACAAATTGGTGCATGCAATTCTTTGGGACTTCTCAATATAGGGGAACTTGTAGGATGATAAAATATATAACGGTTTTGCAATTTGAAAACATATCGGACAACGGAAGTTAGAAGTAGATAATTATGATTCATGAAAGACACCTTTGTTTTTAATTTTTATTTAGCTGGTGTTCTTATGAATGGTGTTTGTAGGTCCTGAATTTTGATTTCAGATTTAATATTATTAGATAAAAAATAGTGCCCGTGGCAAATAGGTAAGCTCAAGTCAGTTCATGTCTCGATAAGATATTTTTGTGTGGTATTATATATTATGTCTATGTCATTTATCTCTTGTATATTGCTTTCTTCATACTGATCTATATGCACTTTCATTTTATGCAGACCAGCACTAATTCTTTCCAATGTTCTAGAAATTTTTAGAGCCATTAAGGAAAGTTGGAAAGGTACATTATGATCTTTTTTGGTAGATCATAGCAGGTTTTATTAAGACCTCAGAGGGTACATGTTGGATGTTGTTGAGAAAACTAATACAGGTTTGGGGGCAAAACTAATAAAGGGTTGGTCCAGACAAGAATTTTGGTCAGATCTAATTCGGTGTCTATCAATCATTAGCTCCCATATGTTGAATGCCCATATGAAATAAACAACAGAGTCCCGAGGCAAACCTAGATCGATATGAATAGATCTATTTTCATACTTTAGTAGCAAGCTTGCAATGAAAAAATGTGGTGAGTGTTTTTAGTGGAGTCTCAACAAAGATTGCATGTCCCACATTTTGTAATATGTCTTGGTGCTACCTGGATGATAGTTGCAATATGTTTAGAACAATTGTGGCATAGGAAATGGCATAGATTAGGAGGAGATTTTGGATTCTATGAGGTTTCTAGTTTTTATGATTTGTTCTTGACATCCAAACCAATTTGGGTATTTCCTTTGGTAACCAAGACAATAGGATGAGAGAATGGTGTAGTTCCCATTGAGTGTAGCAAACCTGTATAATTCATTAATGTTGCAATTACAGATGGGTATATTCAGTATGATACATTTATCCACATCCTTAAAGAGTTCATTGAGCTTTTCTAGATTCTAGTTGTGATGTACATGAACCAACAGAGCCTTCACATTCAGAATGTCGATCTTATCCATGTTGTCAAATGTGGTGCATAAACTTTTCTATTTGGAAACCACATGTATTTCCAAACACTCATCTTGTTGCCATTATTTAATCAATTTTCCTATAGGGGGAGGAAGAAAAAACATATTTTTATGTATACTTGAAGGATTGACATTCAAACAAACACATAGTGCTTTATGTCCTAGTGTTCTGTAAGACACCTTCAAATATAATGTTTTAGAAGTTATTTCTTATGGCTTTAGTCACTTCTACCAAAATTACCAGTTCAACTAAAACATAAACTTTTCATTTCTTGACTGATTCACTTGATTAATTGATTTTCATTGATATTGCCATTACTGCTATTCATGATTGCTGGAGCATCTTTTCTTTCCTACTATGTAGTTTGTGTGCTATGGTTTTGTGAAGCAAGTAGGATGTGGTCTTTACTTCTTATTGTTCCTTGTTCTCCTCTAGTGTAGTGATATCCTATTATTGTGGTTGTTGCAAGTGGTTAAGATGGATGAATAATATGTTTGTTGGCTGGTTGATTATTCAAAATTCTCTTGTTTAGTCTATATCAAGATTGATAACATGAACTAGTCCTCCATGAAGATTTTCTTGATTTCATCCATTGATTGTATTTCTAATGCAATTTCTACAGTATAGTGGTTCAGATACTAAGTTTCCATATGCTTTATTTTACAATTAATTTCTCTATGTTGAATCTAGATACTGATTGGAATATCAAGAGATTTGGGAATGATTTCAATTGTCTTGTCATCTATCTTTGAATAATCAGTAGGTATTGCACTCCCATTCCTTGTTCAACTTCCTGTTGAAAATGATTGGTTCTTGAAGATTGATTTCATCGCATTCCATAATCATTTATCTAGATCCCAATTCTACAACAGCTCAAATACCCAATAGGGTGGCCTCCACTTCAATAGTAGCATCATCACATAGACTACTAATATTCTACGAAACTATAGCAAGGATTTTCCTTTGTCATCTCTGATCATGGCATCGAGAAATGCACCATTCATATTAGTCCATTCATCAATTTGGGTTGATTTTTAGGAAGTTAGGTCCAGAGGGTAACAACACCCAGGGAAGTTGGAAGGTGGAGGGAAGAATGAGACTATGTTGGTGTACCCAGATTTTAATCTACCACAAAAGATTTACTACCAACAACTATGGTGGGAAGGTGTGGTTGCTTGTTATTGAAGATAAAAATCATTGTTCCCAATCCAGTTGGTCCAGCATCTGCCACAAAGATGCAAAATCTCATCATTATTTAGGCTTAGATTCCACACTTGAAGTAGTATATCTTTCATACAATATTGATGTTATTTCTCATATATTAACTAAAATTTGTTCGCATTATGTTTCCTTCTTATTTATCTTGTTTTTCTTCTTATGTCACCTATGTGCGCAACCATGAATGTTTGCAGGTCTCACTGAAGTTCAAATCAATAATGATGATGCCCTCAAACTCCCATTGATTTCATCAAGATGTTCTAGTTCTGATGATCCAAATGCAACTAGTAATAGAACAAGTATCTTGTACAATGAGGGTTACACTGTCTAAGTTGATTCTTGGAAAGATGTCAATTTTCATGGAGGTGATAAAATCTCACTATTGGGAGCTTCTTTTAAGGTAACTGGTAGGTTGTATTAGCATTTATCAATGACATTATTGTTACATCCCATCATGATGGAATTCGAATGGGGTTTAGATTCCAGAATCTTCAATTCCAAAGACTTTGAGCCTAAATGTTGAAACTTTTGTGCCACTACCTCAAAACATGAATACATTAGCCCATCAGTTGCAAGACCAATATTCATCATCCTCTCAGTCCAGTGGTCGCTCTCATCAAGAAGCTAGAGGAATGAGAGTCTCTGATTAGTCCATTTCTATGCACTCTGATACTATACTCTCCTTGACGATACAATGTGTATCAATGTTATCATATTCGTTGACGATACAAGTGGCCCAATTAATACAAAAGAAAAATCAATATAGAAGAAGATGCACATGATCATGTGGCATATAGAGTCTGTAGTGGATAGAGGTAGTCAAAAGTAGATATTGTATACATGTATCTTTTTTCCATGCATCTTGTAAAATAGGGGCTCGGTTAGTGTCCTCCCCATCTGTACTCATTGTTCAAATATAAATAAAAGTATGATTGTTGACATTGTAAGCACAAATTGATCTTGATTAACATTCATCTTGTTTCTTTTTGAAAACCCCTCTATATTGGCAAGTGACAGACTGGATACATAATGTCTCGTACTACATATGTATGTGTAGTACATGGTGTCTTTCACTACACACCAGCTATGATTACATGTGTTGTAAGTGCTAATTTTTTATATACATGAACTACATATACAAATTGTAACCAATGTCATATCTCCCTACATATCATAGATACAAATTGAATTGTAGTCATATGTCTAGCAATAATGGAAACTACATTTTTATGGGTAAGGAATTTTTTACCTACAATTAGAGTTACATATGAATTTGTAGCCAGAGGAATAACTAACTACAACTTTGAAAAATTTAGCCTAAACAATTAATTACACGGGTATTAGCTTCATATTCTAAATGTAAGGATAAATGTAGCCAAAGCTTTTAGCTACAAATTTTGGGGTTTTCACTACAATTTTCTTTTGTAGTTAAAGACCATATTTTTCATAGTGATTGATTCACATGTACATGTGCATGCTTTTGTCAATATCACTTATCAAGTGTCCATGATATCAAACTCCTATAGGAGGTACAAATCTGTTACGACCCCACCTCCCAGTAACCCCCAATTAAGGGGGACCGTGAAGTAGAAGCCGCACCCATAATTTCCAGATCAAAGGTTCGGCAATTAACCAAGAACAATTATTAAATTTTAACAGACTAAACTGAAAAGATGTAAGAAAATAAACTTTTGCATATCTTTTTGAAAACTTGGATCTCTAAACTTCTATCCACTTATGGATTCTACTGTAACTGGTCCTCCTTGTATTTTACTTCATGTATTTCACAATATGACGATTTACTATTTGTTCTTTTGGCTTGAACCTAAAACATCGACAAACAAAATGTCGGTCAACCGAAGCTGGTATGTGGGGGAAATAATAATCGTGCAACTAAGATAATAATGTACTGCAACCAATTACCATTTAACAAACAATTTTACGTTTTAAGTATAACTACGCAATCCATGTGTACCCTATCGCCTGCGTTGTCCCTGCAGTGGACCTGGATACTACCTCCCTTATGGTAGATTCCCATTATACCCCTCATGACTTCACCTAATAGGTGAATCAATTTCTAGGGCTAAGTCACATGGCACTACCCGTAGGTATCCCACTCCTTAACTCATGGTATGCTAAGAGTCTCATGGTACTACACATGTGTAGCCCAGTTTCTGACTCATGATACCCTAGACCTTGCTCTAGGTTATCCTTAGCCTTTGCATAGCCACAGGGGTAGACTCGAATCTATCCAGTTATACATGTATACTCATAGTGATAGTCATAGTCACTCTATAGTTGCATTAATTAAAACATCCAATAGTTATTTCAAGCCATGAGGGAAACGTCAATAAAATCCTCGGAAAACTAATCAGGATAATCATAAGCGTAACCACATACCTGTATTTGTAGATTCAGATACATAATTAGCTTTGTAGAGAGAGAAAATCCAAACAATCAAGAAAATTGCATAGAAACCCTGAAATAAACATTCCAACTTCATTTTATCAAAATTTATTCAATATCATCATATTCTTTAGGGTTTCTATTCCAATTTTAGGGTTTCCTTGGAAATTAGGGTTTTGCCTCCATTCTTAGTTATTAAGAACCCTAATTCATCAAATCTACTTAAAACCATTAAATTCTCTCATTTTAATATTCCTAACAATCTTAGGATCATCATTTCGTAATTTACTTCCTTAATCCGAAATATCATGGTTTTCCTCTTCTTTTACCCCAATTAGGGTTCCCATATGTATTATTCTTCATTTATGGATTAAAAACCTAAAACTACCAATTTTGTATACAAAACGGATGAAAACTCTATATTATTAATCAACATGTTAATATCTTTCAAATTAACCTATTAGTCTTCAAAGATCTATCATTTATATTCAATTTAGGGTTTCTAAGGTTTCCTACAAAACCCTAACCATCTCAATTATCTTCATTAAGAATTCTCTAACCAAACTATGTTCAAGAATCATTATATTATAGTTGTATTCTTGCAATATCGGATTATAACCACTAAAACTAATATTTATCCAAAATAGGGTTTTTGGGTCCATTAAACCATGTTCATGATCATAAAACTGTGAAAGCAACATATGAATCATCCTTTTCTGATTTCACTCTTCCCTTTACTCTTAACAGGTTAATGTCAATCAAAAACATCCTTGGGATTCATTACAATGTGTTTATCTCTTTCTATGGTTTTTTCGTCATTCAATACATTTAAAAGATATAAAACCTTATACTTTTTTAATATCATGAATAATTAGGCTTCAAACATAATTTCTTTGTGTTCCTCTCATTATAAGGATCAATTTTCATATATGACTTGTTTTAATCTGAGTTTCCTAGAATTAGTTATGATTTTTGCAAATAAATGAAATTGAACCAATAGAGTACTGCCACATAGGCAACTTACTCTTCATGCACATACCTCGTAGCCAGCTTGAATTAGAACAAAATGTCCAAAATAGCCCCACGTTGTTGGTTTCTCCTTACACGCCAGAGGGGCATTTTGGTCCAAAGCGACCTAGGTCGTCTTCCTCCTCCCGTCTTCACACTGCTGCCGCCAACGGTGTGCTTCCACCACGTGTAGGTGGCTTTTCTGGGGTGAAGGAGGACCGCCTGAGGGTTCCTACCCCTCCGCCAAACCCTGCCGCACTTCCCAAGGCTGCAAGTTGGATCCGAAATGGTCCGAGCAGTAGGGACCAGAGGCCAGGATAGCTGCGCTTGCAGAGGGATGATCTTCTTGGCGGAGGCTGTAGTAGACGAAGGAAGTGGGAGAAGAAGACTTTGCTGCCTCCGAAGCTCCTCTGGAAGCTAGGAACCTCCAGAGGACATTGCTCTGAGCAGGTCCATCATGCTAGGTCAGGTTCTTCACGCAAGAGCAGGTCTTCTATTACGGTAGATCTCCCAGTGACCAAGGTTCCTTTTACGGACTGCTAGCATCTACTCATACGCCAGGTTCAGAGTTCGGGATAGAGGTGAGGTCGCACTAGGGTCAAAGGCATCTCCGTTTCCTGACAGGTGATGACGATAGGGTTTAGGGTGCACTGGTCACGTATCCATTACTGTCTTTATATATGGTGCGAGCCAAAAACCCCTAGGGTTTGAAGGAGAGAAGCGGTAGAGTCAGGGAGCACCGGTTGTTGCTTCTCTTTGGGAAACAACACACATAAAAATAGAAACTTAACTCCCACTACAACAACGTTGCGCAAGCCACTTATAGAAGGTATTTTCTATTCTTTTCTCAAAGAGAAACTCGCCCCTTTCACAAAGGGTCATATATCCTGAATATATCAGCGAATGTTTATAACTAAGATTCACGTATTGAATTATTGCTCAATATATTCTTGAAATCTAGGTTGTTGATTCATTTCCCTTTTTGATATATTCTTTAGTCATCTCATTAAAACAATACCATTATTTCTTGGAAAATTCTTTTCTTCCATAATTCTAGAATTATCTTTTATTTCGTTCTATTATATAAATTCCTTTTTCTTTTATTTTTCATTTCTTTTATTAGAAATCATGTGTAAACGAATTTGACTCAATTGTGGCCATTAATGCCACTTTCTAGATATTTCCAAGTATTTCCCATAAATACTTTTCTTAATATCCATTATCTTTTATCTTTTTCCCATTATTTGGACTTCTCCTCTCTTCCTCTCTTTTATATCCATTATTGGATTAACTTATAAATAGGAATCATGAAATTCCCATCAAAAAGGGATATTTGCAAAGCAATCCTTTGTTTGAAGGAAAGCATACAATCTTTTTAATTAAGTCCAATATCAATACATTTCAATTGTTAAAACACATGTAGAACTGGGGTTGTAAGAAAATCCCATTTACATCACTCGTAGTCATCCCCATGTGTCTCAGCACATTTGATCATCACCTTTATGGCAAACCTTACTCAGGATAACGTTGGATGATGTCAAACCATACCAAATGACATGTGATTAGTGTGATGACTTTAGGTGTAAGAACCACGATCACCACCTTCACTATTAGTCATGATTATGACCACCAATTATGGTTTCTATGTTTCATTCTCAAGGTGGGTCTGTCTGATACACTATTTCCAACAATTATCTATATGCTTGGTTTGATATGACATATCATGTCTGATGAGATTCTATCATCAACTAACACACATTTTAGTCTTTAGTGTTACTATTGTCTATCAGCCTTCCATATTAACATCTTAACAAGGACATAATAAGAATTTTCATTCTCTTAACATCTGTGTGATCTCATTGTTCAAGTGACATACTAGAAGACATATTTCATTGAGTAATGTTATTCTTTAGACATTCATTATGTTTCCTCTTTATCTCATCATTGAGTGAAACCTAATGAATTGGAAGCTTACCTTTATTATTAATCAATTCTTTCATTGTATATTCCATCACAACCATCATATGATTGGCTCTCTAGGCATACATACCAAAAGTTCATGCCCTGCTTCATCCAATATTTAACCAATGCAATTCCCAATCAACCTAACACTCCAACTGATCGATTCAACACATGAATTGGTCAGTTCAGAGTTCAGTCAGTCAACTGTTGTTTCAATTGAATACATAAACACTTTAGTAATCAAGTTAAACATCATTCATGAATAAACTCCTATTCATAATGTAACCTATGTGTGTGACCCTATAGGTTCCATGTTACATTGGTAGTGAATCTCCATGACTAATTTATGACATCATGACTCTTGAGCGGTATCTAGTACCACATCATTTATACCCAAGTAATTAGAAAGTTGGAGAACAACTTTGATCTACAATATGTGACTGGTGTTACAGTGTTTATATAGTTCCTTTGTCACTAATATCCAGATTGAACTCGAGGCATAGAATTTTCATCATCTTCAGCATTCAATCTTTGTTCCTTGAAATAGAATAGACTGTTTGAGATATATGTAAGTTCAATACCACATATTACTCACATGAGCATGGCCATGCATTTCTCAGTCTCGCTTATCAAGTGGCTAAGATATCATACTCCTGTAGGAGGGAAAAATCCCATCTATATCACTCACATTCATCCCCATGTGTCACACTACATCCAATCATCACCTTTATGGCCACCCCTATTCAAGGTCACGGTTGATGTTGTCAAAGTACATCAAATAACATGTGATGAGTGTAGTAACTTCAGGTCTTTGAACCATAATCACCACCAATACTACAAGATATGATCTTGACTACCAACTACAGTTTCCATGTATCACTATTATGGTGGGTGTGCATGATACACTATTCTCTAACAAGTATCTTTGTGCTTGGTCAGATATCACATAACATGAGTGATAAGATTTTGTCATCAAATAACACACACTCTAGCCTTATGTGTTGTTGTTGTATACCATCCTTCCAAAATAACATATGACTAGTGACATAATAAGAATGTAAATAACTTGGCATCTGCATGATCTCATTGTTCAGGTCATCAACCCAAAGACATATGTCATTGAGTAATATCAATATTTCGACATTTATTATATTAAATAATTATCTCATAACTAAGTAAAATAGAATAAATTTGAAGATTGTCTTTTTTATTAATCAAATCATTTTACAAAATATGACATTACAATCATCATATGATTGGATCTCTGGGCATACATACTAACACTACCAACTTTTTTGGTTCAAATTTTGCTGTAAATTTGATTTCGTAACTAAAATGACAGGAGCAGGATAAATATAGAGCCTTATGTCACTACAAAAAAATTGTATTCCTTACTTATACTTTTAATCCATAGATGTGTAATATTTGTATGATCATGTATTGGTAAATCATAAGAACTAAACATAAATTATTTATAATGTATGATGTTGATAATACATTACAAGATATAATGATGGAGTAAAATACCAGGCATGTCCATGTGATGTTTTGGTGTATGAAAGTTAAACTTTTGTTAAAAATATTTGTTATAAAATTTAATGTGGTATATCAATTATATTTACTTTAGATATTCGTTTCAGATAAACATTATGCTCTCCTATCAAGAATTTTGAGTCTAAATATGAAAGTTAAAAATTCAATGTATTATCGCCATGTCTTTAAAAATATTTTTCTTTGATGTGATGAATGAGTAACATTCATTGTGTCTTTTTATGGTTTAGCCTTTATAAAACCTACTCAAACTGAGAGCGGATCAATGCAATTACAAGTATTAGCCTTTCAAACACATTGGTGTTCCGTTGCATGTTAACTTAGGAAGATACTAGAAAAGACATTAGGATTTGACTGGAAGAAGTGTTGATTGGAAACATAAATTACGAAAGAATTTAGAAGTTGCAAATTAAGGTCACAATACCGATTAACCTATTGAGATTTCTTAGACCTAAAATATGTGAAAGTAGCAAATTCTTGGGATTAATCACTTCTCTTCTCTCTCCTGATGTTCTCATACATTCTAGAGTATCTATCATAGGAATGAATCATAAGAAAACTCTTTCATTCCTCTATGTTAGTACTATCATATTCTTCTAGTAACTCGGCCTCCTTTCCTACTTGACTACTTGTTAGGTATGGACTAGCTTTCATCATTTTGCTACTACCTCTAGTTTTTCATCAAATCTTCCATGAAAACCTTTGAGTATAATCCCCAACATCTAGGTTGGAATTCCTTAGGGTATGTATTAACATTGGTTTCCATGACAATATCTTGAACTCATCTTATGTGTAATACCGTCATTAAGATTTGGGTTGTACACCATTTGTTGTCCCTCTACATGCATCATATAAGTATCTTTCTTGTAGGGATCCTAAAATTGTTTAAAGTGTTGACAAGATTAATTATTTTCATTGGATGCTTAGAACCATAATATAACCTATTGATATTCTTTGGAATCATAATGCAAAATTAAATTTCAAATTGGTCCAATTTGGACATTGTTTGAGCAACTTATGCAATTTAATGTACATTTTGGACGTTTATGTAATTTACCCAATGGGGAGGTTTTCTTTGCAATTTTTCTGATCAATTATGTTTCTTAGATGTTTTTTTATCATTATTGATATTTTTGATCCATGGGGTGCTCAATTGTACCTTGGTTTGGAGGAGATTCCTTTCTATGTTGAAATAGGGCTTACCCCCCCTAATGGATGAGCCGCCTTCACGGCTATCAAACAATGGTTACACTAGTTTGGGAAAAAACCGATGGACATCGGCCATAGACACCATTGGGGAACATCTGTAGGCCATACTAGAGGCTCTAGGTCAATGGTTCATGCTAGTTTGGTTCACTTGAACCCATTGTTCACTTATAGACATGATCAACTGATGGTTCAACAACCTATTGACGTAAACCATGAAAAAATGATGGGTACCTTCTACCAACAGGAAATGGCTTTCCTGGGAGACCATAAACTGATGGCTCAGTAGTCCCCAATAGCTAGAGGACCTTCTTCTTTCTCATCCATGGAAGTTTTCAGCCATGGACACATGGAGAGCTGCTTGTACACCTCATGCTTCTTCTCAACCATATCCTCCAAGATTTATATACTTATCCTTAAGCTCCCAAACAAAACATTGGATGTCTACCACTTCCCTCCTAATAATAACCTTGTTCCCTCTCTATTCTTCTATGGAGGATTGGTCTAATGTAGAAGAAGAAGGAGATCTTCTTGGTTGAAGCTCCTAGGGTTTTGTTTTGCTTCCTTTAGGGTTTCTAAACATGTAAGTATCCTCTCCTTTCCTCCATTTCATTCTCTATTCATTTTCCTCCTACCTTTCTCCAGGTCATAACCTTGTTGTTCCATGGTATACGTTGCTCTATAACTCAAGAATCTACCTTTCTTGCTTCTTCTTCTAGGGTTTTGCTTCCTTGTAGAGATGGGTTCCTACTTGGTCGGGTTCAAAACTAAAACTTGGGTTTTATTTCCTTATTTGGTCAAGTTTCTTGCTTCTAGAACTCTGTTCTTCTCACTAGAGGCAAGTTTTATAACCTTCTTCACTTATATTGTTTACTAAAAGCTTGTTAGCTCACGTATATGCTTAAAAGTGATTATCTAAGCATAAAGAAAACTTGCTTGCTTAGAGTTTCAAATTTTTATGGTATTTCCAATTCTTTTCAATTCTAAATGAACCTATAATCAGGTGTACATCCTTCCTAAGGTAGAATATGATCTTGGATCAGGTTGGTAGCACAACTGATGGTGCTAAGAACCTAACAATCAATGGTCCAAATTAGGGTTTTCAAGTTATTTCCTTTACTACCTCATGACCCGATGGGATACAATGAAATAATAGATGGTGTTGCTATTTTGACAACCGATGGTGGTGACGAAGGGTGTTAACTGATGGTGACAACCAATAGTCACCCCTTAGGTTAGGTTTTGGCTCAACTAGAAGCTTAATGATTAACCACTAAGTATCCTAATGAAGATATCAACCAATGGTGACATCAATACAACACCTAATGGTGAAAGATGATAGTAGTGCTGATCTTATCAACCGATGGTGACACCATCTACCACAATCTATGGTGGATTAAGTCACCACAACAGATGGTGAGTCAAGGCTTTAGATGTAGTTGCAATTAATCCCTGACCCAATAGTTTCTTGGGTCAAATGATTTAAGGGTTAGACCTATACTTCAATTGATGGTTTTGAAATATGAACCTGATCTAATGGTTAGGATCTAACAATTTTTCATCTAATAGATTTGAATAAAGGACTGGATCCAAAAGTCAAGATTAGACTCTTCAACATCCAATAGGTTGGATTCAAACCTATAGTATTACATGTGAGTTCTAATAATCTGAATTTGATGGTTTTACTTATGTGATCAAATCATCGAGCTTGATGGTTGATATGATGGCTTTCTTAAATTATACAACGAATGATGGGTTTTAACACCACAATCTATGATGCCCTTTCATGTTATTAAATAAGGGATGTTTAGGGTTTAATAGTGACTCTTTCTAGGTCACAACTAAATGATTTCATATGTGGCTTATTCAAGGTGTTTATTTATGTAAATAGCCAATGGTCTTACCTTTTCAACATCTAATGGTTCTGAATGATGTTGTGGTATGGTGATAGGGGCTGAATAATGATGAAACCAATTGAGGTTTGACCTTAACAAGGTAGTCTTACCATTTACCTCATATAAATAGAATCCATAATTACCATATCATGATTGACATGTAACCCTATTGGGATATAGCTTGTTATACTTAATCCTAATGAACATAGATGGTGATGGGTAACAAAGATCAGCCTTCCTTAGTTGAACAATGGTGTCTCTCTTATTGTTGTGGAACTCTAGTATACTATAACCTAATGGTACACCTTGAGTTATGTGTGGAACCATACTTTAGGATGGTATGGAATGTGATGATGATGTTCATGATGCATCTAAGATTATATGGGATGCTATGGGTTAATGTTTGTGAATGGATGTTGAACTATAACTTTATTGTAACCTACCTAGCTAAACTTAACGCTAATGCAAGTAGAGAATGGTGGTTAATCATGATATCCTTTTTGAATGATTAATATAATGATGGAATATCCTTACTCATGATTGATGGAAACTCCAATGTGTTTAACTAGTGTTCGTCATAGGTTCATGATCTATTTTTTCTTATGCTAAACTTCAGCACTATAAGTGTGATGATGTCCAATTGTATTAGCTTTATTATTTATTGATATAATAAAATAATTCTCTTAATTGCTAAGATACTCCAGCAATGTTATCTTGTGAACATTTTTTAAGTTCCTTAGTGCAAATTTTGTTGAGCATGTGCATCACATGTGTGGTGATGTTTTTTGAGCCTTGTTATAAGGAATAAAAAGATAACGATGAACATGTAGGAAATGAAATGATGGTCTTAGTGACCTTTAGAAATGATCGATCCCTTAATGAGGTGTAATCCTCTTATGTCGATAAGGGTTGATACTCAATGATATTGTGCTAAGGATTTATATCATGTGATTGTATGATGACAAGTGTAGTCTCATTAACGCCAAGAGAATAGTACCATGTGATGAAGATATGATGAAAAGTATAGTCTCTTAATTGGAAGGTGAATATTTCCATGTGATGTTGAGATGAGAAACTATGTCTGATATGTGTTATATCTTTTGAAATTGTTATATAGCAATGTTTGCTAGAGATGAATTAGGGTTTGTATGTCCACATGTTTGATGCAGCATAATTCACCCAAATGGCAATAACTAATCAAGTGAAACCCTAACTATGTAGTGCCTTGTGCCATAGAAGCATCTTCAGTGTCCGAACTTGCTAGATGGTGAAATGAGTATTCCTAAGGGAAACTTAGAGCATATACATAACATTTTGAGTGCGTGGGGTGCTTGTCATCATTACACCAAATGTTTTGGGAGAATGACTGTGGTCATACCTAGCCCGTTTTTTAGAACGACTGTGGTGGGGTCTTGATGATTATAAAATAATGTGATTGGAGGACAATTGAGGTTGTACCTTAGTGATTGGGTTTGAATACCCTGGATGCTAGTTTTGTGACCTATAAGGTCAACTAGTTATAGTACTATATGTCATTGTTTTGCAGATTGACTATATGTCACTATGGTGCCAACTAGTGCTGATCGAGTATATGGAAGATCTTGGAGTCTGGATCTTCCTAGATATTGTATGGCACTAATTTTGACTTAGCATTGGTGAATTGGATTTGGGTGGTACGACTCAAATACTCAGGGTGGTAATAAAATATGTAATACAAGCATATAACATTATTGTTTAGAGTTATACACAATGCTTCATATTGGATGATAACCCTTGTTTTCCTTCCTTTCATAGAGATGATGTATAGTACAATAAGAGATGATAGATATGCTTATGTTGTAGTTATGCTCATGTTGTAAACATGCTTATGTCGTCTGATATACAAACACTAATAGTTAAGATGATGATGTTGCTAGCTATGTTTAATATTGTTAACCATTGCTTTGTAATTATATATGCTTAAACAGCCAAACATGCTTACGTAGTTAGTTGTTCCTACGATGTTAGCTCTGCTTATGATGTAGATTGGTTCACTTTATTAAACATACCAATGTTAATAGCCATGTTATGCTACTAGAAATATTCATGATGTTAGATTAGAGATACTCATGCTACTAGTTTGCTTGTGATGTTAGCATGGTATATACATTGATGATCATACTTGTTGCTAAGCTTATTTTCTTAATCTATTTAGCATGCTTGAACTGTTCAATCTTCTCAATTGATTATTAAATACTCCAACTACTTAGTTAATTACTATTTAATTTGATGTAATCAATATTTGTTGGAGAGAGTTATATCTCTTGCTGCTACTGGGTCTCACCTCGTGGGTCACCACATTTTTTAGGTGACTAGAAACAGTGGCAGTAGACCATGGCAACAAGGAGAATCTAAGGTGATGAACCTAGAGATGATTTCTTAGTTTCTAGTGTGTCCTAGATTCATCCCTATACTCTCAGGTCTGGGTGAAAAGTTTGTATATGATGTTTCAATTGAATCGAGCTTTTGATAGCATGTTGATGTTCCTATATGTGGAATATGTGGATAGTGTTCCTTTGTAAATTTTATGTTGTAGTTGAGTGTACAGAGTATTTGTAAGAGATTTTGGCATTATACTAAATAAATCAAGTTGTTGGGCTTTTATGTAAATATTTCTAAACAATTGGGAAATGTTGAAATCGGTTTTAATTTACCCTATTTTCTAGGTTTGTGTTTAACTAATGAGTAATCATGTTTTGTGTTTTGAGTAATCTCATTTAGTGTAGTGGTTCTCACAAGTTGGTATAAGAGATTTCGGTTCACTGAGTCTACAGGGACACTAGGACTTAAGACTAGGATGATGTCTAAGTTAATAACATGACATAAATACATGGTGCATACTGCCTAATCTAGTACTTGGGTGCCCTGGCCAGGTATTCAACTATTGAAGAAAAGTTAAGTATGAAACTCTTAAATTGAATTCTTTCTGATTACTTTGATCAAGTTATCATTTTGAAACAATCTAAAGAGCATAATGAATAAGGAACCATGATACTAATATCTCAATCTTACTCTAAAAAAGATTACAATTACATCATAATCTATCAAAACTTGAATATTTGGTGACTATAAGAGAAAGATACGACACCTTGAAACCTAAATTTGAATACAAATAAGAAAAAGAGGAGTTCTTAAAGTTGTAATTTAAGAAGAAAACAATGTAAAAGACATGTAAATTTGTGCTAATAAAGTGATTTGTGGTATGAAATTAACATAATATGAATAGAACTCTTGTGATAAGTATAGTATGATAAGATGAATGAGAACAATAGTAGATGAATCATGTGGAACCTGAGTTAATCTCATACCAATCCATGTTTATAAGAAAGTGTTCATGTGCAATTTTCATGACATATGAAAGAAATTAAAGGGAAAATATCCATGTTTAATGAAGAAAATGTGGAATATGATGAACTATTCCATAATCAATGGTTGAAAAATATGGTAACATGAGAGGACATAAATAAGAATGATGAATTGTTAATGAGAAAAGAGCATTGAGATACAATAATCTTAATGATTCCTATGCTAATGGTAAGGAACCCAAGCTGTAAAAGGTAAGATGATACATAAAAGTGTAACTTTCATCGGGAAGAAAGAATTGGTTACCTTTTGGTAGTGACCACTAGACAATGTTTCTTTTAGGTGGGAAGTGTGTTTCCATTTGTGTTTCTTCTTTGTGAGGCATAGCCTACAAGTGGATCTCATGCCACTTGGTACATGTGGATTCACTATAATCCTGGGATGGATATCCTGATATGATGTGTGATTGCCTTAGACTATAGTTCCAAGATCTTTATGCTTTGTAATAAGCATACATTTTGAGCCTTCCAAGAGTTAGGGGGATTCCTCCTATATATTCTTAGCTGGTTATGATGTTGAGGAAGTGGATGAAACCATGGTATGAGTTCCTTATAGCACATGAGGTGGATACCAAGGTAATGATCCTAGTATCTAGAGTGTACCGATCATATGAGTTATATATATCTATTAGATGAGTAGTCTAGTGTTCCTCTCCATTAGAGAGAGAGAGAGTTGGTATTGATCATCCAAATATTGTTTGAGAAAAGAAGAGTGATTCTATAATCATGTGTATGGTCTGATGATAGTTGGGCAAGACCACAAGCAGTGATAGATGGTTTGTTGATCAGCAGACATGTGTTACCATGTTCCTTTAAGATAATTTAGGATCAGAATATCAATGTATAAGAGTTAGAGTGGATGACATAGGATACATAACCATGATGAGTTTATGGTTATGTCATTTAGACTATCCAATGCAACAATAGTGTTTATAAATTAGAGGAACAAAGTGCTTAGGTCATGTCTCATAAGTTGTGGCAACCTTTGAATGATGACATCTCAAGGTATTTTAGAGATGATAAGTAGCATGGTTAACATCTTTGCTAAATCTTAAGAATGTTGATGTAATTATACTTTTGTGTGTGACAAGTTCAACAAGAGTGAGTTGGGGGTTAACTAGAGTATCCTCTTTGAGTTATAATACATAAGTTAAGTGTGTTTATATGAATCCTGGTAAGATGAAGACAATATCGTTGCCTTACCCCTAACAAGGTCAACCAGCAAGTTATATTTGTTAAGAGGTTGTAGACAAGTGTATGATTATACAACTAGATAGATGGATATTCCACCATAGAGATTATTGAAGAACCTTGTAAGACTATATGCTATATAGGTTTTGACAAATAGGGGATGCTCACTTGATTGATTGAGTTGATAATCACAACAACCATCAAAGGAGCATAAAGATGAAACCTTATGAAATTACATATGATTTGAGATAAATGTTGTTCCATGATTGGTAAGATTTAGCAAGTATGATCTCAAAGTGATGTGTGGTACAATAGATAGAATAGTTCAGTACAACAGTTAGAGTCCCAAGTTGAAAGGTACTACCAAACATGTACAGGTGGAACAACAGTTCCTATGTTCAACCAAGATGACACATGCAGGAGTTGAAGGAGAAGAATATGACTTCTATGAGAATGATGTGACATCACCACGAGATGAAAGTAACCATGTGGAAGATTTATAATGAGGTTCATAATAAGTATCCATCTTTGTTTACCTTGGATTTCAGGGGTGAAATTCATGTTAGGCGTTTATAGTTGTAAGGCCCCTAACCTTATTTAAAGTGTTGAACAAGCTTCATTAATATAATTGGATTCTTATAACATTAATCTAACCTTGTTATATGCTTTGGAATCATAAGATGAGCTTAAGTATCAAATTTGGTCCAATTTGGACATTGTATGAGCAAGTTATGCAATTTTATGTACATTTTGGACTTTTCTATAATTTACCCAATTGGGAGGTTTTATTTTCAATTTGTTACATCAATTATGTTTCTTAGATTTTTTATCATTATTTTTCTTGTTGATCCATGGGGTGCTCAATTGTACCTTGGTTTGGAGGAGATTTCTTTCTATGTTGAATTAGGGTTTTACCCTGTCATGGATGAGCCACCTTCAAGGCTATCAAATGATGGTTCCACTGGTTTGGGAAACAACCAATGGACATCAGCCATAGGTTCCATTGGGGAACATCTAAAGGGCATGTTTCATTTCAGTAGGTTTTGGTTTAGGAGTTCTTCTTCATTTAGTTTCAGAATCAGGTTAGGGAGTTTCACTCTGGGAAGCAGAAGGAAGAAGTTCTTAACGAGAATATAAGTTGGTCTGATGAATTCTATTTTCAGTTTCATGTTTCTATTCAACGGACATGGTTATTGGAAAGAACTTATTGAATCCATTATTTGGTCTAATAACAAATGCATTGTTCACACTGGTTTGGTTCACTTATAGACATGAATAACTGATGGTTCAACCAACTATTGACCTAAACCATGAACAAATGATAGGTACCTTCAACTAAAAGGTGATGTATGACATGGGTGACCATCAATCGATGGTCCAGCAGTCCCCAACAGCCGATGTACCTACTTCTTTCTCATCCATGGAAGCTTTAAGCCATGGACACATGGAGAGTTGCTTGTACACCTCATGCTTTTTCTTAACCTTATTCTCTAAGCTTTATATACTTTTCCTTAAGCTCCCAAATGAAACTTTTTCTCTCTACCACTTCCCTCCTAATAAGAACCTTGTTCCCTCTATGTTCTTCTATGGAGGATCTGTCTAAGGTAGAAGAAGAAGGTGATGTTCTTGGTGGAAGCTCCTAGGGTTTCATTTTGCTTCCTTTAGTGTTTCTAAAGCTCCTTCTTGGTGATATTGACCTAAATGAGTAAGTATCCTCTCCTTTCCACCATTTCTTTCTCTATTCTTCTTCCTCCTACCTTTCTCCAAGTAAGAACTTTGTTGTTCCATGATCGAATTTTCTCTAGAACTCAAGAATCTACCTTTCTTACTTCTTCATCTAGGGTTTTGCTTCCTTATAGAGAAGGGTGCCTACTTGTCTGAGTTCTGATCTACAGCTTGGATTTTCTTTCCTTCATTGCTCGAGTTTATTTCTTCTAGAAGTCTATTCTTCTCAGTAGAGGTGAGTTTTATAACCTTGACCAGACGTATGAAGGAAGAGACAACATTCCCAATAATGGTGATGCTTTCTTGTTTGGAGGATCGCAAAAATAACTTACGTTAAACATCCCCCCGGATAAATTCATTTGGGGAAATAGCAACCATGCTAGTGGAGGCATTATTCTACATAGTAGGAAGGTTATATACCAAAACTTTGTTAGCAGCTTGGGTAGAGAAAGGGAAAAAGGAGAGCTTGCTCAAAAGGTAGGCCAACTGGAGTTCAATGGTACCAAACAATAGTTCAACTTCGATGATCACTCCCAGGACTTGGACGAAGTTGAATTTATAGATGTAGGAACTATTCATGATGAGGAATGTCAATACCAAGGCCTCCTCACAGCCATCCCATTCTTTTATGTACTATCTTTAATGACTAACATCCTTTGTTGGAATGTCCAAGGAGCATGCTCCAAGGACAAAATTTGTTTATTGAGAGAATACAGAGTCACAAGATGCATGTCCTAGTTCTACTAGAGACTAAATGTAGTGGTATCTCTAATGAAACATAATTAAGAAAATTGGATTTGCCTCCTCACATAGAGTGGAAGATTTGGGTCCTTTGGGATGAAGAACGATGTAACTTGGAAATTAACCATAGCCATCAGCAACTCATTCACTGCAGAATTAACAACAGTTGCAGCATCTCCTTCGTCTATGGAAGCCCATCTCCTACCAAGAGGAAACTTCTATGAACAAGACTGATGGATATTTCACAAAACATCTCAGAAGCTTGGGTTGTAGTTGGTGATTTTAACACCATGTTTTACATCTCATGGAAATGAGGTGGTATCCACTTTGATCGCTTCAATAGTTGGTTGTTCAACACCCTACTCCAAAGCATAGGTCTCATTGAGGTGAAAATGAGTGATCACTTCTTCACTTTTAAATGCCTGTAGCTGCTTGAGAAGTTGGATAGGGTCATCTCCAATGACTAATGGCTCACTACTAAAAGAGGCTTCAACTCCATCGTTCTCCCAAGACTCCATTCATATCATAATCCCATATTGTTGTCAAGCTCGCATTCTGTAGACCCTAAGCCTTCTATCTTAAAAA
This sequence comes from Alisma plantago-aquatica, assembly GCA_963693085.1. Classification (NCBI taxonomy): domain Eukaryota; kingdom Viridiplantae; phylum Streptophyta; class Magnoliopsida; order Alismatales; family Alismataceae; genus Alisma; species Alisma plantago-aquatica. The sequence continues at coordinate 273,561,734 of OY856413.1, read as the reverse complement.
AAAGCAAGTTGGAAGATAATGCCAGAGTTCAATCAAATGATGATGACATGCTGGGACAAAACCAATCCGTTTGTTGAAGCACTCTCCTCTTCAAGCCTTCTATGCTTAAATGGGAGAAAAACAAACTTAAGAAGAAGAAAAGGCAGAAGGCATCAATCATCTCCAAGCTCAACCAATTTCAGGTAATTGAAACTCATAATTCTAGTACCACTAAAAATTTACTTTCAATTAACCTACAAGAACAACACTCGAACATCCTCCTTCCATAAGAGATGGACTGGTAGAAAAAAGCTCATATACACTGGTTACAATGTGGCGATGGCAACACAAAGTTTTTCCTTGCCTATGTCAAAGCAAGAAGACATGCCACCAAGATCTGCAAACTTACAGATGATACTAGTGAATGGGTGGAATCACCATCGGCACTAAAAGATCTTGTTTGCAACCACTTCCACATGCTTATGGCACAACATGATGCAAGCACACCCAACGAAGACAATATTGCTTCTTATATTGGTCACCTATCAGCTCCTAATTATCAAGTCCTAAATTTCAAATCTCGAACACCTGATCCTGATGATATTAAGAGAACGACATTCCTTATGTCCCCATCTAAAGACCCTAGCCCAGATGGAGTAGATAATGACTTCATTCAATTGTAATGGGGTAACCTTAGCAACTTCATTGTCCTCATTGTCTAGAAAACCTTCAACACAGGCAACATTGATACCAAATTAGTAGATGCACACATGATACTCATCCCCATGACGAGACAACCCCAGTGATGCTCCGAATTGTGGACAATTTCTCCGAACAAATCATGTTTCAAACTGATATCCAAAATTCTGGTCAAGCGGCTAAAACACCATCTACCATCATGGATGTCAAGCAATCAGTCAATTTTCATCCCTAGTCATTGTATCAATGACAATATACTTCTGGGACAAGAGGTGGTACACTCGATGAAGCAAAAATTTAACAGAAAGAAGTGGGTCAGTATCAAGTTAGATCTTTCTAAGGCTTTTGATCATATGAGTTGGCCCTTTATAAAGGACGCCCTCATGAAGACAGAACTACCTTATATAACTGTCTCACTGATCATGACAATCATTACTAGTGGGAGAACCTCAATCCTACGGGATGGAGTTCCTTTGCCCCCTTTTCAATCGATGAGGGGTGTCCGATAGGGCGACCCCCTTAGCCCATATGTCCTCATCATTTGCATGAAGAGTCTCTCCCGAACAATCAACCAGGTTGTCAATGACAACCATTGGAAACATGTTCAGTTAATGAAACATGGAACTCCTCTCTCTCACACATTTTTCATAGACAAAATTCTTCTGTTGGCTGAAGTGAGTCCATAATAGGAAGAAGTCTTTATTGACGTTCTCAACAATTTTGAGGTGTTAGGCCAAGTCATATCCAAAGAGAAATCTCATTGCTTCTTTTCATTGAACACCTCACTTTCTAATAAATGACGTTTCAATAGATAGATTGGTATTGAATGTACCAACAACTGAGAAGGTACATTGGTATCCCCATCCTCCATCATCGAATCAACAAAAACACCCACCAGTACATCTCAACTAGCATCAGAGAGTGCATGACCAACTGGTATGCATGACACCTATCAATGGCTGGTAGAGTCACCCTAGCCAAGGCAACTCTCTAGGCAATCCCATCATATACAATGCAAATTGTGAAGCTCTCACCATCCCTCTGCAATGATATTGACAAACACATCAAAAAATTCATCTGGTTTGGAGGTATAGAACAAAAGAAAACCATCCCTAGTCTCTTGGAAGAAAGTCATAGCTCCTAAATCCGAGGATGGGCTTGGCATTAAGAGTGCAAGGGACAAAAACACAACTCTCATGTTAAAAATGTTTGGTCATTCTTGAACAATCACCCAACTCAGTGTGTCTGAATCATGAGAGAAAAATACATGAAGGGTGATTATTCCATCAACAAACCCTATTTCTCAGCCTGGTCTTTCATCAAAGAAAACATTGATGACATCAAAATCGCATGCCACAAATCCATTAACTCAGGCATAGACACCAATGTCTGGTCAGATAAATGGATTAATGGCATGTCAATCCATGATACCAACCTGAATTGGATTATTTAGGAGGAACTCAATGACATGCATGTTAGCTCCATGACTTCATAATGGTGAATGTGACTCTTCCTTCATCTGTGCCTTCATGCCCCTAGATGCTTGGGATGTTATCCAATATATCCCACCACCTACTGATGACTCAAAGCCTGACTCTTGGGTTTGGCGTCACGAACCTATGGGTAAACTTACGGCCAAAGCATCATACAACTAGATTACAGCAGGGAATGTAGCTTACACTCAGGGTGAGTGGAAATCTATTTGGAAGATGAAGGTACTAGAATGACTCAAGATGTTTCTCTATCTCCTTCAGCACTACAAACTATGTACTAATGCAGATTAGCATCGCAGACACCTTAATGTAGAGAAAACTTGTCATGTATGCAACAATGGTGAGGAAGCCTTACTTCACTACCTGAGAGACTGCCCACATAGCAAGACAGTCTGGAGTATGATTCAGTCGCTACTAGACTCCTTTCTTTTGGATGAAGACAAGTGGATACATTTGATAATCTCACCAATGAATGCCCCCTCCAATCAAAATGTGTTTCACGTTGTCACCTTTTGGCATATGTGGAACACTAGGAATAAACATGTCCATGAAGGCACCATGACCAATGTGCAATCCCAAATTACTTTCATCAATGAGAGAACAAGTCCCATTGTCAAAGTTGTGGAACCTACTCCTATAGTAACAAGTCTGACTACTAGAACATTTACCCACCCAGGGTCACATGGTTACATCCTCTTTGTGGATGTTGCCTTTAAGAGAGAACTTCTGAATGCGGGCATTGGCATCCATTCCATTAAAAAACAAGGAAAATTTCTTTTAGGCAAAGGTCTCCCACTAAAAGAAAACTCTCCTTTATATGTGGAGCTACAGGCCACTATTATTGCTGCTTCAGTATGTAGAGCTTGGAACATGACTAAAGCTATCATTCTCTTTGACTCTAGCTCTTCGGTGGATCTGGTGAACTAGGACCATTGCTCTTCATTGAAACTCCAACAACTTTGGAGGCAATTTCAAGTCATCAAATTAACCTTGGTCAACCTCTCAATTATCTACATTCCTAGAGACATGAACCAATTTGTTGATACCATAGAAAAAGAAAATCTACATTCCTACTTACTGCTATTTTGATTGTAACAAGCCATGTTGGCTTGCTCACCCACTTGATATCAATATGTTAGAATTTTGGTCTGTTTTAGAGCATAGGATGAATAAAACCTAAGTCTCTATTTCCCAAAAAAAATGCTTAGTAAAAGCTTGTTAGTTCATGTATATGCTTAAAAGTGATGATCTAAGCATAAAGAAACCATGCTTGCTTAGGGTTTTGAAATTTCATCGTGTTTCCTATTCTATTCCAGTTCAAAATGAACTTGTAATCAGGTGTACGCCCTTCCTAAGGTAGAATATGATCTTGGATCAGGTTGGTAGCACAATCGATGGTGCTAAGAACCTAACAACAGATGGTCCAAATTAGCGTTTTCAAATTATTTCCTTTACTACCTCATGACCTGATGGGTTACGATGCAACAACTGATGGTGTTGCTATCTTGACAACCAATGGTGGTAACCAAGGGTGTCAATCGATGGTCACCCTTTAGGTCATGTTTTTTCTCAACTAGAAGCTTAATGATTAACCACTAAGTACCCTAACGAAGATAACAACCGATGGTGACATCAATGCAACACCCTATAGTGAAGGGCAATAGTAGTGTTTATCTTATCAATTGATGGTGACACAATATATCACAATTGATGGTGTATTAAGTCACCACAACCAATGCTGAGTCAAAGCTTTGGATGTAGATTCAATTAAGCCCTAACCTGATAGTTTCTTGGGTAAAATGATTCAAGGGTTAGACTTATACTCCAATTGATGCTTTTGAAATATGAACTTGATCCAATGGTTAGGATATAACACTTCCTCATCTAATAGTTTTGAATAAAGGACATGGTTGAGATTGGATTCTTCAACATCCAATAGGTTAGATTGAAACCTATAGTATTACATGCGAGTTCTAATAATCTGAATTTGATGGTTTTCATTATATGATCAAATTAAGTAGTATGATGGTTTATATGATGGCTTGCTTAAAAGGTACAACCATTAATGGGTTGTAACCCCAAAATCTATGGTGCCCCTTCATGTTATTAAATAATGGATGTTTAGGGTTGAATAGTGACTCTTTCTAGGTCATAACTCAATGATTTCATATGTGGCTTAATCAAGGTGTTTACTTATGTAAATAACCAATGGTCTTACATTTTCAACATCCAATGGTTCTGAATGATGTTGTTGTATAGTGATATGGGTCAAACAATGATGGAACCAATCGAGGTTTGACCTTAACAAGTTAGTCTTACCTTTTGCCTCATATGAAGAGAATAGATAATGACCATATCATGATTGACATGTAACCCTAATGGTATATAGCTTGTTATACTTAATCCTAATGAACTCAGATGATGATCGGTAATTATTACCATCCTTCCTTAGTGGAATAATAGAATAATGGTGTCTTTCTTATTGTTGTGGAACTCTAGTATACTATAACATAATGGTTACACCTTGAGTTATATGTGGATCCATTCTTGAGGATGGTATGGAATGTGTTGACGATGTTGTGCTTGATGCATCCAAGATCATATGGGATGCTATGGGTTAATGTTTGTGAATGAATGATGAACTATAACTCTAATGTAACCTACCTAGCTAAACCTAACCCTAATGCAAGTAGAGAATGAAGGTTAATCATGATATCCTTTCTTGAATGATTAATATAATGATGGTATATCCTTACTAAAGATTGATGAAAACTCCAATGTGTTTAACTGGTGGTCATCATAGCTTCAAGATCTATGTTTTCTTATGTTAAACTTTTGCAGTATAACTATGATGAAGGTCAATGGTATCAAGCTTTATTATATGTTGATATAGTTAAAGAATGCTCTTAATTGCTAAGATACTACTGCAATGTTATCATGTGAACATCTTTTAAGTTCCTTAGTGCAAATTATGTTGAGCATATGTATCACATGTGTGGTGATGTTTGCTGAGCCTTGTTATAAGGCATAAAAAGATAATGTTGAACTTGTAGGAAATGATATGATGGTCTTAATGACCTTTGGGCATGATTGAGACCTGAATGAGGTGTAATCCTCTAAGTTGACAAGGGTTGAAAGCATGTGATAGGGTGCTAAGGAATTATATCATGTGATAGTATGATGACAAGTGTAGTCTCATGAACAATAAGAGAATAGTACCATGTGATGATGATATGATGACAAGTACAGTCTCTTGATTGGCAGGTGAATACTGCCATGTGATGTTGAGATGAGAAACTAGTCTCTTATGTGTTATATCTTCTGAAATTGTTAAATAGCAATGTTTTCTAGAGATGAATTAGGGTTTTTATGTCCACTTTTTTGATGCATCCTAATTCACCCAATTGGCAATAACTAATTAAGTGAAACCCTAGTCATGTAGTGCCCTGTGCCACAGAACCATCATTAGTGTCAGAACTTATTTGATGGTGAAATGAGTATTCCTAAGGGTAACTTGGAGTTCATACATAGCATGTTGAGTATGTGGGGTGCTTGTCATCCTGACACAAAGTGTTTCAGGAGGATGACTGTGGTCATACAGATCCCACTTTTTTAGAATGATTGTGGTCTCAGTGATTATAAAATAATGTGATTGGAGGACAATTGTGGTTTTACCTCAGTGATTGGGTTTCAATACCATGTATGTTAGCATTGTGACCTATACCAAGGTGGGCAAGTTACAGGACAATATGTCACTATTTTAAATATTAACTATATGTCACTACGGTGCATACTCGTACTAACTGAGTAAGGAGAAGATCTTGGAGTACGACTCTTCCTAGATCTTGTATGGAACTTATTTTGACTTAGCAAAGATCAGTTGGATATGGGTGGTACGAATCAAATCCTCAGGGCAGTAATAAAAGATGTAATATAGCCGTATAGCATATCTGTTTAGGGTTATACACAACATTTCATATTGGATGATAACCCTTGTTTGCTTTTCATACATAGAGATGATGTATAGTACAATAAGAGATGATAGATATGCTTATGTTGTAGTTATGCTCTTGTTGTAAACATGCTTATGTTATCTAATACACTAATACTGATAGTTAAGATGAAGTTGCTAGCCATGTTTAATATTGCTAGCCATGCCTTTGTAATTAGAAATGCTTAAAATGTCAAACAAGATTATGTAGTTAGTTGTGCTTATGTTTTTATCTCTACGTATGATGTAGATTGGTTCACTTTATTAAGCATTCCAATGTTGATAGCCATGTTATGCTTGTTATAACCCCAATTTCTTTTGAGTTCTTTTGGTGACAAATGTGATTTCTCATATTAAAGATATTTGAACAAATAAGGATATAATTTGTTTGGAATAAATGATTTTTGTTTACAATAGCCTTGATGATTCTTTTGTGGGCTTTATTGGCTATTGGGCCAAATAACGAGGAAAAGACAAAAAGAACTCCATTGTTAATAAGAAATGGAGAAAAGAAAAATGTAGAAACCTCTAGAAGGAAAAAGTATATAATCCAAAGGTGGATTTCGTGCCTCTTGGGTTCATTGGGTCCCAAGGAGTCCAAATTTGCAAAGATAATGCAACCAGAAAAGAAAAGACCAATTAAGTATTTCTTTATTAAGAAAGAAATTGAAAACAATGAAAAATATGGGAAATAAGTGAAAAGAGGTATAATTGAGTTATCCTTGGTGGAATTTCATATCCCAAGGATTTCTAATGATAAAAGGAATACCAATGAGTAAAATAAAAGAGAAATCCTCAAAAAGAGATATTTTAATAAGAAATAAACAAGATAATGTGAAGTAATGGAAATAGATGCATCTAGAAGGATAATAAGTACCTTAATGAGGAATTTTGAAATCATAGAGTTTCTTGGGGTCTAAGGAGCCCCAATGGAGAAAAAGAAAGAGAAAATACCAATAATAGAAAATAAGGAGATAATATGATGATTAATGAATGAATTTTGTGTTATTATTAAAAAGTGGTATTTTCTATTAAAAGAAAACATGATTTCGTGACAAATAATTAAAAGGCAAATACTAAGAGGATAAAGGAGGTGATTTTCAAAATTCTAACATCTCAAGAATAATGAACATCAAAAGGTTATTTAAGAGAGAGAAAGAGACTTGCTTCTCATTGAAGGAATAGGATTCCTAATAAGAGAGGACTTGTTTCCTCTTAGAGGGGCATCTTAGGGCAAGGATACCCTCCCCTATATAATGGGTAGAGCCCTTGTCTGAGTTTAAGTTAATTCCAAGCACCCTTTCACTCTCCTTCTTCATAATTTTTGTCTAAAACCCTAAACAATGGGTGGTGTTTTCTCTGGAGCAATGGTGACATGTGGAGTCATCTGGAGGAAGGCTTGATGTACCCGATGACCAGTGGATGATCGGCTAATGTCCTTGAGCGTCGGACTTCACTCAAACACATGTGGCACACCTGCAACACGGCTGTAGCATGGTTGTGAGCCGTGGGCTTGCAGAGCCTGATCTCGGCCGTTACGGCCATACCCAAGGCACCATCTGGTGCGTGGAAGCACGGCGGAGCAAGATGAACCCTCGCCAATGGGTTTCGGTCCAGGAAGGGGAAGAATGAGCCACGGAAGCATATCTAGGGCGACGTTGTGCACCGTCGTGAGGACGAAGATGACCTTCGGGTCGTTGGACCATCTTGCCCCTCTGCGGGCTGAACAACCTATAACTTAACCAAGGGCAGAGTGGTCATTTTGAAATGTTTACCAAGTGGCCTACAACGTTGCATGGAAGACGCCTACGTGGCAGACCCTCATTGGCCTAAAGTAAATCATTTTTGCAAAATTCATATCAAGTGAACTGTAGCTCGGATGGGTAAAAATAATATATGTATTTTTCTCAGAAAAACGAGAGGAATCCAATAAAAATATGTAGAAGCTAATTCCTCTTGCAATTCGAAAAGTAGTGTAATTTATCTACTTTAATGAATTAAAGATTAAGAAACCTTATTTAGAGATGATTAATGCTCTTAGTAGGATGATTAAAGGTGATATTCACCTATTAATTGTAAAAAGGTACACTAAGCACTAAAAGGATGAACTTTGCACGTAATTAGTTTAATTGAGGGTATCATGTGCGTAAATATGCTTTAATGGGCCTTGAAACCCTAATATTAGTGAATGTGACTCTTAATGGCTTTAATGGTTCAATTTCATGATTAAAGTTGAGATAAGATAATTCTAAGCTATTTCGAGCATAAAAGTTCCTAATTGTGGATAAATACCCTTAATGTAGTAATTAGGGTTTTCTAATGAATAAAAGATAGAATTAATGGCAAATCAAGTTCATATGCGAAGTAGACCATAATGAACTTTGAATTGATGATAAATGAGCATAATGATCTTGTCATGGATTAAAAGGATAAAAATAGTAGCTTTAATGTAAAAGAGTCTTAATGGACTTAATTAATGTTTAAGTGTGCCTTTAAATCGAAATTTGGGTTATATATTGTTAAAAGATAACCTTAGTAACTTTCATGATTGATAGAGGAGATAATTAGGGTTTAAAATAGTAAAAGATGAAGTGAAACCCTAATGGCAATGGAAACCCTAAAAGTGGACTAGAAACCCTTGGAAGCGAGCTAGGTTTAATAGATCTTGATGGCATGATCAATGATAGGAAATTGTATGCATATTTCAGGATCTTGTTATGTGTGCTTGCTTGCTTGGATTTCTCTACCGTCAAATCAGGTATGTGGTTACGCTTATGAATAATCGCTCTAGTTTCATGGTGATTCCTGAACGTTTTATTAGTTGCTTGGAAATAACTGATGGATGCCTATTTATTTCATGCAACTACAAAGTGACTATGATTATCACTATAAATGTGCATACATGACTGGCTCAGATCTTGGTCCACCTCTATGGCTTTGCAAAGGCTAAAAAGGGGTAACCTAGAGCAAGGTCTAGGTTATCATGAGTTAGAAATTGGGCTACCCACGTGTAGTGCCATGAGACTCTTTAGCATGCCATGAGTTAAGGGGTGGGCTACCTACGGGTAGTGCCATGTGACTCAACCCTAGAAATTGGTTCACCTGTTAGGAGGGATCATGAGGGGTTTAATGGGGATCTACCATAAGGAAGGTAGTATCCAGGTCCAATGTAGGGACAGTGCAGAGGCTAGGGTATGTAGGGATTGAGAAGTTATGCGGAAAATGTAAAGTTGTTTGTTTAAATCATAATTGACTGATTACATTGTTATCATAGTTGCATGATTATTGTTTCCCCCACATACCAGCTTTATGCTAACCGATGTTTTGTTTGTCGGTGTTTTAGGTACAAGACAAAAGGCCAAATAGTAAATCTTCATATTGTGAAATACATGAATTAAAATACAAGGAGGATTAGTTAGAGTAGAATTCATATGTGGATAGAAGTTTCGAGATCCAAGTTTTCAAAAGGTATGAAAAGTTTTTAATTTTTTACCATATTTCAGTGTAGTTGGTAAAATTTAATAATTGTTATTGACTATTTGTCAAACCTTTGATCCTTTTAATTTGGATAATGGCTCTGACCTTCTGGTCTCCCTTAATTGGGGGTTACCGGGAGGCGGGGTCATTACATCTGGTATCAGAGCGTAGTTTCCTCATTTAATCCTTAATAATTATTAAATTTTACAAACTATGCAGAACCCAAGGGAGTTATTAGAGGATTTTCCAAAAGACAGAGGTGTCTAGAAAAGGATCACGTCCGGGGGATGGCAAGATTTTCCTCTGCACCGCTAGTCAGAATACGAGGACTCCCAGATTAGTGTGACTGCTTGGCCAAAGTCTCAGGATTTGACTCAAAATAAGATACCTTTAGGACTTTCTCACCTTGTTCATCCCTTCTCAACCCTAATTCTGCTATGATGCTGAGGTTTAGGGCTTTTCTCTCTTTTCCTCACCCTCTTAAGGTATGGGTAAGGTTGATAAGGTTTAAGGAATCCTCCACCAAATTAATGAAAAGCAGGTAAATAAGATTTCATGGACATAAGCATAATAGATTAAGCGTAAACTAAAGGATAGATACATGCCTAAGTCATATGACATAAGTTGTCATGCCCTCAGGAGAGACCTGAGGAAAGACCTTCTTGTCAGGAGGATAGGTGAAGAGAGTTAGTCTTGGAGGTAGAGATCTCCATTACAAGTAGAGACATGGCACATCCTTTGAGGATGATGTTAGCCCTAAACCTAAGTGAAGATTAAAGGGAGAGATGACATGATGAGTCAGACGTCATGGTAGACTAGCTGTTTGGATAGACATGCCTTGGATGCCATATGAGCCATGAGAGGTTGGATGACCGAGTCCCTTTGGCGACCCAACCCTGGGAAGGGTCGTGCATGTTAGAGTGAATGATAGCTCCTTCATTGATGAGGTTAGAGAAGAACCCATGGAAACCCCATGAGCTTATATGAGCATGGCATAGTAGGCACCCAGATACGTCAGTAGTGCGAGCAGCAGGTTGAAACCTTGGCTAAGGGAGTATGGAGGATAGTTGATGAGATAAGCATAAAGGGCTAGGGATAACCTCAAGCAAACATAAGTTTGAACATAAGTATCACCCATGTAGGGGTATGTTTGTGAGCTTGATCCACCTTCATGGGGAGAGGACCTCTGGTAGTGAGGCTTTTGTAGGGTTAGCTCTAGAGAGAGAGAGCTGGAACCATGCAAGAAGGTCGGAAGCCTAGATTCCAAGATATGAGGAAAGTGGGGAGTTGAGGACGATGCGACCTAAGTGGATGCTTGGGGTTGCCTCATGTTTGATCCTTGGAGGTTGATGATATCTTGGTTGACATTAGAGGAACCAAACCCTAGAGAGAGAATGAGGCTTCTGGTACCTAGGTGCCCATGGTGTAGGTGGTTACCTTATGAGATAGGAAGTAGAGTTATTTAGACCTAGAGAGGTTTAGTAATAGGTTGTGAGGCCTTATACCTTGTTGGTTGTCCTTGAGGAAAACTCCACTCTGAAGTGTTGCTCGAGTAGGAGGATGACAGTAAGTGCATGTCATACCTTGTACATGTTTGGTTCATGGTTAAGAGGTTGAGCATGCAGTTGGACACCCAAAATGTGAACCTAGGTATAAGAGGGGAAGTGGTGTACCTGATGCTCATGATGAGATTTGAGTTTCTATAGATTCGAGCATGGTACCCCTCATGGTTAGAGGAGAGGGAAACCCCTTAAGTTTAAAGGTATGTTTGATGAACCCCCACAGCTAAGTGATGACATGGGAAGGTATGATCTTGATCCAATGTTGAGGATGAGAAAAAGTATGACCTAGCATGGTTTAGTAGGTGGTCTCCTTGTGCCTTAGTGGCTGCTGGGTTAAGCATGCTCATGTGAATATAAACCCTAAGGATGTTTGCGACCTTGTTGTCAAGATTTGTAGTTTCCTCCCATCCTGGGAGAGGAACCCTTTGGTAGGGAGTGTACTAGTATGTGGGTTTTGTGGAAACCTAAAGAGGTCTCATAAGAACGTGAGATGCTAAGTGAAAAGTACATGGTACGAGAATGAACCTATAGACCCATAGATAACCATCTCTATGTGCATGTGGATGTGTTACCATGGAGGTAACCAGTATGGGGCCTGACCAAGGTACGCAGGTTGCCAAGACCCTATGAAAGGATGGGAGTCAGCCCATGAATGCAGAGAGAGAGATGTTGAAGGCTTGGGTAAGATTCTAAGCTGGACATGTACTGTAATAGAATCCTAAGTCTATCCTAGGGTCAGGTAGGGATAAGACCGATGGAAGTAGGAGTTTCCTAATTCCCTAGTTGTACATGACCATAGGGTCGGGAGGTAACAACTATCATTGTCTCAGGGCCATGGGTTAGGAGATTGATCACCTTCATGAACTCATCGGACCCAAAGGGCAGATGAGTAGGCCACTCTTTGGATGCATGAGGGAAGAGGGATGACCCCAAAAGTGTCGGCACCCTATAGACCCAGAGGAGATGACCAAGGATTGTTTGGTGACCCAAGTGGGTTTGAGACCAGTTTTCCATGGAGGTAACTTTGATATTGAGATGTTTGTGATGTGGAGACATATGGGGCACATTTCAACTTAGATTTAAAGGTGTACTGGAAAGATGGGATGTACCATCTCTACTCTTGGAACAAGAAGAACTTTGTATTTGGACTGCATCCAAATGCTTATTTCCTCTTGTTATGGGAGTGAGAGATAGGACAATACGCATGCCATAAACTAAGGATAAAAGGTGATGTGAGTTGGAATGTTTCCATAAGGTATGCGGACAAAGGTGATAACATACTCTGGTAGAGTGAATGATACATGGATAGTTTACAAGCAGTAAGAGAGATAAAGTAGTCACCTTATAAGGATGTTTTATCATGCTCTATGAGTTATACTTTGAAAAACCAAGAGAATAAGCTCAGAGTTTTCTAGATAGACTTAGAGCCGAGATGAGATGATAAGTGGAATACATGGGAGTGTATGTCTTCAATGTTACCTAACACCTATGGATGTGAAGTGGTTATGGATGCTTTGGACAAGATACAGCTGCCTAGTTAGATGGAGGCTAGAGTAGGTTGATAGGATAACCCCCAGTCAGAAAAAGAGATAAGTTTGGCTAACACACAGCTGTGACAATATTGGTAGATCAAGTTAATGGTTGTCTGGTTAGCCAGCCTAGGGCTTATCATGAAGAAAGGATGATGGTAGAACCTCAGATGCACTTCTCTGAAAAGGAAGGTGATGAAACCCCGACTAGACTGGTTTAGGGTTACTGAGGAACCGATCTTGAGGAATCATGACATACAGGAAATCATGATTACCATATACCATTGTACTACCAAGATAATAAGTGACCATAGTACTTTGGATGCTTAAGATGAATTTGCATGGGGTAAGTTGCCATGCAAGCCAGGAGGTGAAGGACGAACACCCGTAACCCATTGATTTGACATAAAGGATAAAGAATCCCTAAGAATGAATGGGAGATCATCATTATGGATGTTGTAAGTCTCCCCTAGACCAAGGAAGGTCGAGATGCAATATGGGTTATGGTAGATCACCTTACCTATATGACATGAGAAAGAAAGAGTTCTGTCAAGGGACAGATTCGGTTGAACCACATATGAGAGAGATGGTTCAACTACACCATGCAAGTTCAAAAGTTCTTGAGTATGACCTAAAGGTTCACTTCCATAAGGTGGAAGTAGGTACATTAAGAACTTGATGATAGTACTGTTTATCACCCCTAACTAATGGTTAGTATGATCCAGACTAGAGGGTCTGATGAGAGTATGTGTGCTCATTCAAGGTGATACATGAAGACAGTTCTTGTCTTTGGTAGATGTGATGATAACCACCATAGTCAGTATCGGGATGTAAAGAAGCTCTACAAGGGAGGTTGCGTCGGTCACCACTTCATTAAGATGATGTTGGTGAAGGGACCTCGTGAAGGTCAAGAAAGGACCACAGTGTGTGCAGAAGAAGTCACTTTGATCATGCAATGGCTGAAGGAGCCCAGAGATGACATGAGTTGTAAGTTGATGCAAAGAAGACTGACATGCAGTTCACTGTGGGGGAATCTGTGACATAAAAATCTGACCCCTCTAAGTTATAGCTAAGATAGCTGAGTCCCCGATACATGGGTTCTTTTGACATGAAGGTTAAGTTTGCCCTTACCCCTCAGGATAAAGTAATAGGTGATGAGTTCCAGGTGTCCAATATAGAACACTATATGAGGTACCCAAGCCATGTGCTGAGCAATGAACCTAGTAAGCCCCAAGGGAGGCTGAAATGACCTGAGTCGCCTATGAGGTTTATAGATGCCAAGGTGAAAGAACTCAGAGAAAAGAATATGTGATTATAAAGGTTCTTTGTAAGTGTCATGGATAAGGTAAATCCACATAGGGGCCAATGATGGACATGGAAAAGTCTTATCCTGAATTGTTTGTTTGCTTGATGGAATTTTGAGGACAAAATTCCTATAAGAGGGGAAGGATGTTATAACCCCAATTTATTTTGAGTTCTTTTGGTGAGAAATGTGATTTATCATAGTAAATATATTTGAACAAATAAGGATATAATTTGTTTGGAATAAATGGTTTTCATTTACAATAGCCTCGATGATTGTTTGGTGGGCTTTATTGGCTATTGGGCCCAATAATGAGGAAAAGACAAAAAGAACTCCATTGTTAATAAGAAATGGAGAAAAGAAAAATGTAGAAACCTCTAGAAGGCAAAAGTATATAATCCAAAGGTGGATTTCGTGCCTCTTGGGTTCCTTGGGTCCCAAGGAGTCCAAAGTTGCAAAGATAATGCAACAAGAAAAGAAAAGACCAATTAAGTATTTCTTTATTAAGAAAGAAATTGAAAATAATGAAAAATATGGGAAATAAGTGAAAAGAGGTATAATTGAGTTATCCTTGGTGGAATTTCATATCCCAAGGATTTCTAATGATAAAAGGAATACCAATGAGGAAAATAAAAGAGAAATAAAGAGAAATCCTCAAAAAGAGATATTTTAATCAGAAATAAACAAGATAATCTGAAGTAATGGAAATAGATGCATCTAGAAGGATAATAAGTATCCTTAATGAGGAATTTCGAAATCTTAGAGTTTCTTGGGGTCTAAGGAGCCCCAATGGAGAAAAGGAAAAAGAAAATATCAATAATAGAAAATAAGGAGATAATATGATGATTAATGAATGAATTTTGTGTTATTATTAAAAAGGTGGTATTTTCTATTAAAAGAAAACATGATTTCGTGACAAATAATTAAAAGGCAAGTACTAAGAGGATAAAGGAGGTGATTTTCGAAATTCTAACATCTCAAGAATAATGAACATCAAAAGGTTATTTAAGAGAGAGAAAGAGACTTGATTCTCATTGAAGGAATAGGATTCCTAATAAGAGAGGACTTGTTTCCTCATAGAGGGGCATCTTAGGGCGAGGATACCCTCCCCTATAAAAGGGGTAGAGCCCTTGGCCAAGTTTAAGTTAATTCCAAGCACCCTTTCTCTCTCCTTCTTCATCGTTTTTGTCCAAAACCCTAAACAACGATTGGTGTTTTCTCTACAGCAACGGTGACATGTGGAGTCATCTGGATGAAGGCCTGATGTACCCCGATGACCAGTGGATGATCGGATAACATCCTTGCGTGTCGGACTTCACCCAAACACCTACAGCACACATGCAGCACGGCTGTAGAATGGCTGTGAGTTGTGGGCTTGCAGAGCCTAATCTCGGCTGTTACGGCCATACCCAAGGCACCATCCGGTGTGTGGAAGCATGGCAGAGCAAGAGGAACCGTCACCAATGGGTTTCGGGTCCAGGAAAGGGAAGAACAAGCCACACGAAACGCAGTTAGGGTGACGTTGTGTGCCATCACGAGAAGGAAGACGACCTTCGGGTCATTGGACCATCTTGCCCCTCCATTGGTTGAACAACCTATAACTTAACCAAGGGCAGAGTGTTCATTTTGAAATGCTTCCCAAGCGGCCTACAACGTTGCATGGAAGACACCTATGTGGCAGCCCCTCATTGGCCTAAAGTAAGTCATTTTTGCAAAATTCATATCTAGTGAACCGTAGCTCGGATGGGTACAAATAATATATGTATTTTGCTTAGAAAACCAGAGGAATCCAATAAAAATGCATATAGAAGACAATTCCTCTTGAAATTTAGAAAAGTAGTGTAACTTATCTACTTTAATGAATTAAAGATTAAGAAACCCTATTTAGAGATGATTAATGCTTTTAGTAGGATGATTAAAGTTGATATTCACATGTTAATTGTAAAAAGGTACATTAAGCACAAAAAGGATGATCTTTGTACGTAAATAGTTTAATTGAGGGTTTCATGTGCATAAATATGCTTTAATGGGCCTTGAAACCATAATATTAGTGAATGTAACTCTTAATGGCTTTAATGGTTCGATTTCATGATTAAAGTTGAGCTAAGATAATTATAAGCTATTTCGAGCATAAAAGTTCCTAATTGTGGACAAATACCCTTAATGTAGTAATTAGGGTTTTCTAATGAATAAAAGATAGAATTAATGGCAAATCAAGTTCATATGCGAAGTAGACCATAATGAACTTTGAATTGATGATAAATGAGCATAATGATCTTTTCATGGATTAAAAGGATAAAAATAGTAGATTTAATGTAAAATAGTCTTAATGGACTTAATTAATGTTTAAGTGTGCCTTTAAATCAAAATTAGGGTTATATATTGTTAAAAGATAACCTTAGTAACTTTCATGATGAATAGAGGAGATAATTAGGGTTTAAAATAGTAAAAGATGAAGTGAAACCCTAATGGCAATGGAAACCCTAAAGTGGAGTAGAAACCCTAGGAAGCGAGCTAGGTTTAATAGATCTTGATGGCATGATCAATAATAGGAAATTGTATGCATATTTTAGGATGTTGTTATGTGTGCTTGCTTGCTTGGATTTCTCTATTATCAAATCAGGTATGTGTTTATGCTTATGAATAATCTCTCTAGTTTCACGGTGATTCCCGAACGTTTTATCAATTGCTTGGAAATAACTGATGGATGCCTGTTTATTTCATGCAACTATAAAGTGACTATGATTATCACTATAAATGTGCATACATGACTAGCTTAGATCCTGGTCCACCTCTATGGCTTTGCAAAGGCTAAAACGGGGTAACCTAGATCAAGGTCTAGGTTATCGTGAGTTAGAAATTGGGCTACCCACGTGTAGTGCCATGAGACTCTTTAGCATGCCATGAGTTAAGGATTGGGCTACCTACGGGTAGTGCCATGTGACTCAACCCTAGAAACTGGTTCACCTATTAGGTGGGATCATGAGGGGTTTAATGGGGATCTACCATAAGGAAGGTAGCATCCAGGTCCACTGCAGGGACAACGCAGAGGCTAGGGTATGTAGGGATTGAGCAGTTATGTAGAAAACGTAAAGTTGTTTGTTTAAATCATAATTGATTGATTACATTCTTATAATAGCTGCATGATTATTATTTCCCCCACATACCAGCTTTATGCTGACTGACGTTTTGTTTGTCGGCATTTTAGGTACAAGCCAAAAGGACAAACAATAAATCGTCATATTGTGAAATACATGAATTAAAATACAAGGAGGATTAGTTAGAGTAGAATCATATGTGGATAGAAGTTTAGAGATCAAATTTTTCAAAAGGTATGCAAAGTCTTTTATTTTTTTACCATATTTCAGTGTAGTTGGTAGAATTTAATAATTGTTATTGATTATTTGTCAAACCTTTGATCCTATTAATTTGGATAATGGCTCTGACCTTTTGGTCTCCCTTAATTGGGGGTTACTAGGAGTCGGGGTCATTACAATGCTACTAGACATATTCAGGATGTTATATTAGAGCTACTCATGCAACTAGTTTTCTTGTACTATTAGCATGGTATATACATTGATAATCATACTTGTTTCTAAGCTTATTTGCTTAATATGTTTATCATGCTTGAACTATTCAATCTGATCAATTGACTATTAAATACCCCAACTATTTAGTTAATTATTTTTTAATCTGATGCAATCAGTATCTATTGGAGAGATTTATCTCTCGCTGGGACTGGGTCTCACCTCGTGGGTCGCCACATCTTTTTAGGTGATCACCAATAGCAACAGCAGACCGTGGCAGCAAGGAGAATATGAGGTGATGAACCTTAGATATGATTACTTAGTTTCTAGTATGTCCTAGAGTTGTCCCTATACTCTTAGGTTTGGGTTAAAAGTTTGTATCTGATGTTTTGATTGAATCGAGCTTTTGATATCATGTTGATGTTTGTATATGTGGAATATGTGGATATTGTTCCTTTGTAAAGTTTATGTTGTAGGTGAGGCTAGACAACATTTGTAAGAGATTCTGGCATTATATAAAATAAAGCAATTTGCTTGGCTTTTATGTAAATGTTTATGAACAATTGGGAAATGTTGAAATCAGTTTTAACTTACCCTATTTTCTAGTTTTGTGTTTAATTAATGAGTAATCATGTTTTGTGTTTTGAGTAATCTCGTATAGTGTAACAGTTTCTCATACTTTTGTGCGTCAATAGGTTGCATATTGATTTAGTCAGATAATTGGTGTTCATTAATAGAATCATTGGCTGGTTTTTCTTTGCATTAAATCATCGAAATAATACTTCTCACTTACTTTTGTTTTTCATTCCAAACTTTTTGCATAGTATTTATTAAACTTGTGACATTCATTATTAATATTTTTGGATAATCATCATATACATTGTTGAATTGATATATATGCATTCAAAAAATGGTTATGAATTTCTTTAGTGACCTGATTATTGTTATTTTGAAATGTCATCTTGTATGTACGTTCTTCCCAATATGTTATCTTCCATTTTCTTTCTTCTGGTACCCATATTACTCTGGCATTATCAGTAACCAGTGTTTGTTCCTCCATGGAAGTGGTATTTCATAAGGAAGTGCACTTAGTTTTTTTACATCCATCACACCACAAAGAGGACATATTTGACAGTTTCATATTCAACCATAAATGGTGATCCATCTATAATCACCATTAGATGCATAGATATCGACGTGTCAATTGCTATTTCCAAGCATGCAAATCTACTTTGAGAACATTTTCTTATATGTTCATCGACCCTAATCAACTTCCCTAGCATTTCCCTAATACTTTTAAAAATGACCAAGTTGTATATATGTAATGAAAAATTTATTATCTTATCCCAATTAGTAATGCATGAAGGTATATTATTCAATGGGATGAACTTCTCATCCTGTGGCCAGGCCATTAAAGAATAACTGAATATTGACCATGGACAACCTATCAACATATTAAGGTCATATGGTTTGCAAGATAATTGACAAACAAAATGGTACAAACTCAATTCATATCAATTACAATGACCAAAGGTTTCCATAATAGTCCCAGGCAATCCATCAATGTCATATTAGCCAATTTTCTTTCTGATTAGCTTAATTGTGGTATAACATTTCCAAGGTTTGTGCAAACCAGAGTATGTTGTCTATTCAATAAAAAATCCAAGGGATCCATGATAATAAACCAAGGGGATGTCTTGTGGATTAACACCTTCATGGATGCCATCTAATGTGAAGTATTTACCTTGAGATGATAAAGCCCCTATAGTAGAATCTCACAATGTTTTATTTATAATTGCCAACATTGACTCATCTAAGAGTTCGTCACTAGTGTATGACTATCTAAGATCATTGGAAAGTTAGTATCAGTGCTAGATAATGTTGCTTGTGTTAGCATATATGTATAATATTTATGTTCAACAACATTATTTTTTCCTCACATTCCCTATTGACAACATGAATTTCAACTTTACTAATGGAAACTTGAGAATATTTAATATCTGGAGGATGAATATCCTTACCATCATCATCCATGAACTCCAAACTAGGGCTTCCATCCCCATCTTTCTAGATCATCAACATTGTTCCTGCTTGGACAATGGTGACAACCGTCATCCATCTGGAATGTCTTGCTTTTGGTCGACATTAGTTTCAAGTAATCTTATCACTGTGTTCTAATTTGGATTTTATATGTATCCCACTATAGATGTCTGAATGAGGTGTTTTTTAAATCTATTTTACAGATAAACATGAGCCTTGGATACAAGGTAATGGCTAGGGATACCGTTCAATTTTTTGTTTTTTTCTCAAGGCTATATCTCTATTTGTCAAGGATATGACTTGGCAGATCACATTTGATCACCTAGTGTTTGCTTAGGGGTGGGGGACTAATCAAAGATTGACCAAGACCGTGACATATTATTTCTTGGATTCACATGCATTCATTAGGATTTTCACCATCAAATTTAACAAGTCTTGTAGTAGTGAAAGAATTGATAAGTATGATCCTCTAGAAATTTGTATGGGGCTACCAAAATAAGGAGAACAGAATGTTACATGCAAAAAACCTTCTTAAACCACTTATATATAACACAAACACGTTAGAAATAATTTTAGTTCTCATAATATTTAGATGTTTAGGCCTATATCTTGAAAATAAAAGGGTGCATAATTAGCCACTTGTACTACTAGTACCTTCTCCCTGAATAAATAGGGGCATGGGAGGATACAAGGCCAACTCAAGCAGGGCTCCAATTTTGCCCCCTTCCTCTTGATAGAAAAAGTATTATATTAAATAAAAATAATAAAAATGGATTTACAGACATTACTTGAAATTTTATGAGCTTATATATATATTGTGAGTCCAGCGACAGTTGTTGACCTTCTATTCGTACAATGTGCTCCCCGTCTTACTTCTACCTTGTTAGGTAGCTTCCCAGCCAAGTACTTAGGGAAACCCATATCGGGAGGGATAAGAAAAGAGCTCAAACATCATAGGATGTATGAATGACTTGAGAAGATCTGTTGATAGTTGGAAGAGAGTGAATCTTTTCATGGAGGGTAGAATTGCCCTGACTATGACTGTCCTCACTAGCAAAACACATTTTTGGAGTCGCCAATTTGAGCTTCCCCCTTTTGTTTTGAATTAGATGAGAGCCCTGGTTGCAGGATTCCAATGGGGGGAATGAAGTCATGTGGTGTCATGGAGGAAAATGGCAAGGCCCTTTCAAGAAGGTGTTCTGAACATCAAGGTTCATGGGGATATAGCTACAATGACATTAGCTAGAAGACTCGATTGCTTTCTATGCAATAATGGGTCTACTTGGACAAAATGGATGAGATCTAGGTATGGTGAGGATGTTGGTTTCCAGAAGGTGGACAACAAGCACTCTTCTAGAGTATGTAGAGAAATGGTTGTCTCATGGGAGAGAGTTGAGTTGACTATATGGTGGAGACTAATGGATGGAAGCTTCAAACCAATGCCTACCCGTGGTTCATCAACTATCACCAACGCCATGTACAAATGGGAGAGGACTCTATGGTTTAACTCTCACCCCTTAAAGGAGTTTTTGTACTTATAAAGTTATTATGAAGAAACTCCCTACAACTAACAGAATGAGTAAATGGGGATTGGTTATGAATATAGTTTGCCTACTGTGCAAGAAGAAGGAAGAAAGACACACACCTCTTTTTTGAATGTGACTTGTCTAAGTACCTTTGTTGTCGAGCTATGCTTAAATGTGAAAGGGGTGGTAATCCACCCACTAGCCTAGAGGAGGTAATTCTCTGGATTTTGCTAACAACCAGGAGTCAAAAGAAAGCATGTGAGTGTGTAGTTGTATTTTTAACCTCCTCATTAACTCTGTGTGGAATGAGAAGAATAGTAGGTTACATGGTAAATGTGAGAACAATACTCTTGATGTTTTTGATAGCTTTGTAAATAGAGTCCAATTGCGCTATAGACGTATTGTCAAGGGGCTCATTGGGTTGGATATGAGTATCCTGAGACATTGGATACTGGGTTAGGCTGTGTATTATATGGGATTTTACATGGACCCTATACTTGAAATCCTTTTTTGGTGGAATACTATTTTACTTGATCCAAGACAAAAACTTCTACCTTGTTTGGAGATTGGACCAAACCATGTATGTGTGCGATCTCTTAGTCTCTCACAAATCATCATACCAAGATTTACACAAGTAGTCACTGATGTTTACAGAGATGACACCAACATAGACTATTTAGACTATACTTGTACACACCATCCCCCTCCAATGTATGTAAGAGTGAGTTAAGTCTTAGATATAAATTTTGATTATATCGTGTCTAACTTAACCCCCCCATACTTTGAGTTTCTGAATCCACAAGGAAGAGGCGTAGCTACTTAGACGATCAGGGTGACTCTCACGAGGAAGGAGCAGTGAATTGTGGTGGACATGTCAAGCAAGTTGGCATTACTTGCCCCTGAAATAATTTGTATTACTGCATGTGACACGAACAAAATTGGGGCAAGGTAATACCTAAGGAATAGAACGATCACATTGTGTCGGGTCTTTATGCCGACCTAAAATGTAGGAACGGGTATAACTTTTTTCTATACCAAGAATATATTGCCCCAAACGTGACTTAACAGTATTTGAACAAAGAATTAGGTCGTGAAGTTGCAAAGAACAGAAGTTGATTTGTAGGGTCCGCACAGGGAGGATACTCATGCTGAAGTAGGAAATGATCGAGTAAAAAGGAACTGCCGTGAACAGAAATTAACGGTCAACCAAATTAAATATTGGTCAATGCACGGATGAAGAAGCTCTTTCGAATTCATGGAGATTTTGTTTCTCTTCTGGGTCAGTATTTTAGCCTAAATGGATGCATGTAAAAGCGATCATCAGTTCGTTCTTGTCGGCTCAAAAACTATACCTTTCTGGTCATAAACATTTGCAACCGAGTATTCATCAATTTTCCCTTTCGAAACCTCCATTCTAAAGCGTTCGGGAAAGTATACGATAATTAGAAAGAAAACTTGCTTTGGAATATGTATATAACCTTCTAAGCCGTAAAAGATCGGTGGGACAACCAGTTAGTTGTTCGCTTTCTACCGCATACTTAAGGTGATTTTATAGTTCTACGTGTTTCCAAGTTTGTGTGTTTCTAATCTAGACCCGAGGCTGACGTACGTGTGAGACATTCGTCTCCCAAGATCCCTGCAGTGTTCTCGTCGAAGTAGTAATTTGAAAGGCCGGCCGTCAGCCATCGCAAGAATTCGTTTGCTTTGGTAATGATATATAACAAGAAGCGAAATTCACAACAGCTAATATCTCCAAGACCAATCGGATCGGTCAATCCGAGAGTCACCGTTCATCTTGTCTGACTAGGAAACGGAGTGAAGTTGTACTCTGTTCAAAATGGCACCGTTGCCTAGATGACTGATGACACCGCACCTCCCATATGGTCAAGATCACCCCTATTTCATGCATGTTTTATATCTACATATATCCTATATGTGCGGGCATGAACCAACACTGCGTCCTCCAGGGGCAAAAACTTTGGCAGCACAACAGTTTTCTTCCTATACGTAAAACCTTCTTTGAAGAGCTCATTGGCAGCTAGATCGGACTAACCTGTCTGCATATACCAATGGTGTTGCTTATCCTCGGAAGGAGGGGCCGTTCCACTATTATTGCAGCAGTGGTGTGCACACTTTGGCTACTACTGCTGCTCCAGTCCACTCTAGTCACGGAAGCGAGGCCTCTAGCAACCGCATTCCAAAGAGGAGGAGATGGTGGATAGGAAGGGGCTCCCACTGACGAGCAGCTCATGGGGGAGGGAACTCTTGGCCTCTTACTGGAGATGCTCAAGGGCGGTCCAGGTTCTAGTAGTTAATGTGATACATGCACCTCCGCCGTGCCTTGCCATCCTCACTGACAACATAAAACTGGCATATACCGCTGTTTTCTTCACTCGTCATAACATTTCTTTGAACCTGAGAAGTACAACCAAGAATGTGATACACCTTGAAATAATGATCTCCCATAGGTCAATGTGTGTAGCATTTCGGATGATTAGTTTTGCCATCCAAAAGGAGCTGGCGGCGCAACTTGTTGCCCATTTATCTTCTATTTCATTGTAATATTTATTTAATAAGAATATTCAAAAAAGAGATGATTACAGGTTTAAAATTAAGCTATCATTTGACAATATTGTATGTATAAGCTATACACGTCTATAGCAATTTATTTTGCCTATTGAAAATTGTACAAGAATAAAAAATAGCAGCTATAAAAATGGAAGCTCGATGCATCCTTGATGTCAATTGTCTATTGACTACTGGTTAGTTTCAAGTAATAAAAGTGACTTTTATATGAATTTTTTCTTTTTTCTTTTCAAAGTTTAATATATTTTATTAGTTCATTAAATTTTAACTCTTATTTGGGTGCATTAAAAAAATGAGAAACCTAATTGAATATCTAGAATAATATATATGTGGTTTCAACTATCTAAACTCCATTAATTTCATCCCAAAAATTAAGACATAGAAAGATAATCAAATTATAACACTACACACCAAAATTTTAGATAAATTTTCACCTACCATATAAAAGATACTAAGGGTTCAATTTAAATATATTTCATTTAATCTATCAATCTATACCTAAGTTTCGGTCACAAATATGGAATGCAATCTAAGTTGCAATGTAGTGGACCCAATATATGGCTCCCAGATCCTAGCCATCTATTATGTGCCCCCCTCAATGTAACAAGATGAATATCATCTTCAACCCTCAAAAGACTCAAGCGAAAGCCATAGTAGTGTGAACCTCCCACTACAATTCTTCGTGCAACTACTAGCCCACCTCTTGTGGAAGGAGTGTGATATTACATCCTTCTCATCAAGATGATCTCAACAAATTCTTGCACGAGCTCTGTCATGTTCAAGATGGGGAGAACCACCCTCTAAAACTTTGTGCCTCTCACCTTCTTGGTTCAGAATTTGGGAATGCTTTAACCTCACCTCCATACCTTTATATAATAATTCCATCGATCATATCCTTTATCCCCCCTTTGTATTTCCCAAGATTTAATAAATTGTGAGAAGGCCCCATCCATTGCCACCAACCCTCACCTCCTTATCTGGACCTAGAACTCAGGGCCTAAGGGAGTCATCATAGTACAAGGTTCTATGGATCCTCACATCTTCAGGGAGCTACAGTGGACCTCCTTGGCTTGTTTCTCAAACCCATGACCAATTCTCCCTTATAACCATACTCTTCTGGCCACCAATTCCCATCTCTTTGGTGGTGCTATGCTAAATGTTGGAGTTGTGCGAACAAACTTCTACCTTATCACAGGACCCCTACCAGAAGTTGGTGAAACATTCTATTTACCTCAGGCAACTGTTCAATTTACTCAGAGTCTCACCAGGATTGTAGCTTTCAAGCAAGAAAGGAGGAGGTGAGGCACCTGAATCCTGCATGGACCAATGGTAATTTTTGACCTCAATAATGCTTAGTGCATCTTCTAAATTTATGGATCAATTTATCCCTTGATACTATCAAATCAGGACATTGATTCAATGTTAGTTTCTTTTATACTTTTAGTTATGATAGACATGATTTATCTTAGTTTGTTTCTAGTATATAGTAGGAACATCACAAGAAAAGCAAAAACATATACGCCATTTTCATCATAAGAACATAGATGTTCTAGTAAAAAATATTTTTTCGACCTTGGCCTGACCCCGACTCCAAATATATTTTCCAAGTTTCCATTAAATTACTTATATTCCCTTTTCCTCGATCTAATAAACTAAAATACTAATATCATGACCTAAAATACATTATATTTGAACTTTAACATATATGTAACCACTTTGATTATTTGAAGTTATGAAACCATACTTTAGAAAGTCAATAATAAATAATTTCATCCTACCCCAAATATGTAGACTTTTTTGAATAAAATGATTAGGATGTTATCCAAGATATCACCGACGTCCTAGATCTACTCATTCACTATAGTATATGATCTCGCATCTATATAAACTCTGATATGATTATATCATAGAATATATGCAACTAGTTATACCTAAAACTTAGTTTTTGGGTCTTCATTGGACACATAATGATGATATATCATTAACTCCATTTCTAGGGTGATTAATCTATGAACTCAGTAGATCTCAAATTTATCAAAGATCTGATCAATCAAGTATGTGAGTTTCTATAATTACATGATTGCTCTCTCTCTCTCGGTTGGCAACATACATATGTGTATGGTTTTCTTAGTTGCAAACATAGAAGAATAACATGATTTCTACAACATGTGATTTTCCAAAACACATGAGAACATAATGAAAATAGATGAATTATAGTTAGTAAGGTGTCACGTTATGTCCCCTCAATAATATGGTCAACAACACCACAACCCTAATGACTACATCTCTAGGGGCAGGTGATGGGCCATAATAAAAGTATATAAGATGTACCGACACACCTTATATAAAAACAATTTAATATACTAAGTTTCCTCTTTTTGCAAATTAAATGATGCATTTTTAATTCCTTTTTTTTCCACAAGTACCTGATGTATGGGATTAAGTGGGAAAGATTCCCCTTCCTCAAAACCCCCGACGAAGGTTGGGAATTGGGGACTTTTAAATCAAGAAATGATTGATCATGTCATTTGAAATTGGGTTTCTTTATGGGCGACCATTAGAATTCAACAACCATGCTATCCCTTATTGGCCTCCGATTTTTAAAGTATGCAACATATATTTGTGTATATTTCTACCCATGTAACGCCATCATGACAATTTAGTCTCTTGTTTAATGTAAATTTTATATGACAGGAACAAGCAATTGGAGCAAAGTACTTGAAGTCATTAATTAAAGTTCTTGGATGATTAACGAGTTTTAGTTCTTTTCTTTATACTCTAGTAGTTGGTTCTACTTTCCCCTTTCTTAGACGATGTATAGGTTACAAGCATCTCTATGTAATTCTTATTGTTGATATACATATTTTTCAATAATATGTAAGGCTTTATTACTTTATCTATGCATGAATATGTCTTGTGAAATTATATATTATGCATATGTCTTGTGACATAATGTGGCAACCTAAATTGATTGTTTTGTATGCATTTTTTGATATATAAATGGATTACCATAGTTGTAAATGTTGGTCCTCGGTGAATGTTTAAATGATATGGGTGCACACATGTCATTGAAAGATGATTTGAGGAAAATGTGTTGGAATTGGGGATGGCATACCCCCACTTGAATTATAGCAACTACTTTCTTTTGTAGTTTAGTATCATTGGAACTAAGAGTTTAACATATTTATTTTCTTTTCAGTCTACAACAATTATCTTTAATAGTTACAACACACACTTACATATATACATCCCCACAGACACACATAAACTTGCACATACACAAACAAATATATATATACATATATATAAATATAGAGATAGTATGGTTTGAATACAATTGATGTAAATATCATGTCATATACTCAAGTGTTTCTTACATATCAAGGATAATGTTCCACAAAAAAACCAGATGTACGTCTTCATTAATAGGATAAACATAAAAAACACATAAATTTTCAAGTCATTTGGATGCTTAAAAGGCACTCAATCAACTATATAAGAATATAATATTTTTCAAGTGTGTCGTTTTTATTATATTCATATGCAAGACATATAAATATGTTTCTACGTATGTTACCATAATATTATCAATTCAAAGTATTAAGAAAAGAAGCCAATGGTCAACATATGTAGTAATGTGTGTTTTAATGTGGATAAGCGTAATTTACTACTAACTGCATAGTATTCCAATCTTTCCATATCACACATTTGTCTTATGATAGAGGTCTGAAATGCAACCCATGTGGTGCATATGTGGTATGGGCCCTCATTTGCTTTACATGTAGGTATGTGGTGGTCATTTTGGGCGTGAACAGACTATGCAACATACAACCCATATGTGCGGCCAATAAGGCCCACATTTCAAATTGTGACTTAAATAAGAAAAACTAAGGTAAACAATCCCACCATCGATGACTAATCTGAGTCACCCTACATCACGGACCACCCTGATTGTTATAATCTGAATTCATGTATTTATACAAATATTTGGATGTAAATAATGGATTGTTTAGGACATATTATATAGCATGAATTTTCTATGTCTTGTTTATAATTTTAAATTATGAATACAATTTCTCCATATAGAAGGAATTTTGTGTATTTTGGTGTTTCTAATAATCCATTATTGATTGTAGGTTAAAGAAATAGTGAAAAACTCAATAATATAGGAATTTCCAAGAATAAGGAATAATTAATAATTAAAATATCGAAATGTCTTGGATTTCATTAAAGACAAGTAGAAGGAAACTAGTAAACTTTATTTGTCCCTATCTTGCACCCAATGAAAGAATATATCAAGATAGGAACTCTTTCCAAGTTTGGGTGGGATAGAAATTATTACATGCCTTGAATAATTCCAATAAAGAAAATACTTGGGAGGCAAGTAAAAGGTAAGTTTGTGTGGAATAGGAATTATTTTAGCCACCAACATTTTCCCAGACTAAGATTAAGTTATTTAAAAAATTTCCTTGAAATTTGAGGTCAATCAGAGAAAAGAGAAGGGAGATATCAATGTAATATGTTTCCTAAAGTGAAGGATTCTCTTATATATGTATATAATATATCACTTTTAATGTGACTAGAATCTAGGGGTGGCCCTTTCACACGGCCTTGTAACCCTTGGATCCCTGATCGACAATCCAGGGATTGTCTCCTACCTTTGGCCATAATGGGAAAGTCAACTACAGTATTGCCTTCTCCCCCCTTTCACCTCTCTCTCTCTCTGATCTGTGTGGGCACACAAAAAATTTTAGATTGAATTCCGAATGCGATTTTGAACCCAATAGTCCCTAGATGACCTTTTCTTAGAGTGAAACTGGGACTTTCCCCAAATTCATTTGGGATTCAAACTCCAATGGTGGCTAGTCTTGTGAGGACTAGCCTATACAAGTCATAATTGCAAGATCTCACAACACTCAAAGACTCATCCCTTGCAACCAATTCCACAGGATTCCTTGACCTTGTTATCTTTTTTCTTCCTCTATACCCTGTTGAGGAACCCCATCTTCTTCCTCTCTATCTCTTCCACCTTCGGGAAATCACTAGTAGCGGTTAAGTTTTGCAAGGAGTGGCAGAGAGGATAGCACCTTTTCCTGTCTCTCTAAGGTCTAGACACCCAAAGTCAATGTCCGATTTGACTCACCCAAGGAGTCTGGTTCACAAGGCTGAGGGAGAAGAGGTTGAAGATAAACCAGTGTGAATTGACTCCTCTACCCCCGAGTCTTGTATTGTGAGGTAAGGGGTATACTAGTCCTTTACTCTGATTTTTCAACGAAGCTACACGGTTGCAGACTGCCACCATAAAGCAAGTTGTTTGGCTCAGCCTCGGCCCTGTGGCGGGTGATTTATCTAGTCATACGCTAACATGACAAACTCTGATCAGCTTAAGTAGAAGTATTTTGCAAATATTTTAGTAAATAATTGGTAGGTCCAAATAGGTTCATATTATATATCATTTTAATAAACAAATGTGCAGAATCTAATAGGATATGTTTCATCACCTGATTATGCCTCAAATTCCAAAAGTATATAAATGTGCATATTTTTTGACATCTATTACATGTAAACCCTAAATTCATGAAAATGATAATCAAATTTTTTTATCTAGTCCTAATGAATAAAGCCTCAACTGATTTGATAAAGAGTTCCATTAGATCTAATATGGGATAAAGGATTCACATGTTACCAAATTAAGATTTCCAAATTTGAAAATTCTAATATGTGATAGTTAGCTTTTGGGAAGCCTAATCCTAATGTAACCCTAATTTGATCCTAAAACTCTAACTTAGGCCCCAAGTCAGTCTTAAGTAATATTTGTGAACATAATAGTAATACATGGGTGTTAAATATAAATTACATGTTGATTGCTTGGCTGATTGAATTTGCACTTGTTTGTTTGGAAACTAAGTCATCCCTGAAGAAAGCCACATGGTTATTTATGGATAACTGTACATATCAAATTATGATGTTTCCCAAAGTTTCACGGATGTGTTTTAATTAACCTACTTGGTTTTATGTATTTCTTGCAAACTATAAGACCCTATGTGTACCACTTTATACAAACATAACTTGCTTAAACCTAAGATGTTATCTCTACAGGATAGAATGCACATGTGGGAGAAAAGAAGTCATTGTGATGATTCGTGATCGAGATGGGAAAGGACGGCCAATGTAAAACTAATCCCGAGAGAGGGAAGGTTATGAGAAGTCCATTGCAAGGACAAAAAACCCAATGAGAGGGTTCCCTAGAGAGAATACCCCGAGGGAGTGGGTATACCATAGAGTTGAGCAATTAATGGTTTTGAAGTTATAGCAGAAAAAGCATTTTTTATTATTTAATAATAATTTTTTCTATAGTTATTTATGTTATTACACATGCATGCACATATTTTTCTTGCACCACATACTTAGTATAGAGATATACTAAACACATTTTGGTTCATGTGTTTTAGGTTAAACTAAAAATTATATGAGGATTTGGATATCCAGAGAAGATGACACCAAAAGAAAGATGATTAAAGTTTATTTTAGGATTTCTAGATAGAATTACTATATGTTTCAACTTTAGGTTCCCTTTCCATGTAATATTCTTATCAAACTTTTTCCCATTCATTGAAATTTCTATTTATTATTGGTTACTTGTCAAGCCTTGATCTTGGAATTATGATAATGGCCCTTTCCCTATTGGTCCTCCTTAATTAGGGATAATAGGGGGAGGGGGTTGTTACACTGACTCCCTCTCACTCTTGTAACAAACCCCTAACCCCATCTCTCACTATTGCTTGATGCTAGGGTTGGTGGCTCCTACAACCTCATCAGTGGATGATGATAGTAGTGAATTTCTTGTACAATGACAATGGTGAAACCTCTGCTTCCTCGTCCTTATGCCAAAGCCACCATGAAAGTTGGGTTTCTTGCTACTTCTCCCTTGAAGATGACTCGTAGTTGCTTCTCCTATGATGATGGTTAATGTGGATTTTCTTGTAGGAAATAGAATAGCTTTTATCAAGCTAGTCATCCTCCTCCTACCCTCTCCCAAGGTCCCATGAAGGGAAATAGATAACCAGTAATGTTGATCCTCCTCCCCATTCTTCCAATTTCTCTTATTTCCTCCCTTTCTCCTTTGACATGGATCCCCAATTTTTTTTCACTTTTTTTCTTCATTCCTCAATTCCTCAGAACCTCAATTCCTAGATTCTTATTTGTTTTTTCCCTTACTAATTCTCCCTCCCCCTCTACTAATTTTTCCCTACCACTTTCCTATTTAATTCCCACTTTCTCCATGTGCCCTGCGGCTCATTCTTCTTCTTCTTCTTCATTTTTCATGACTCAATTCCTTCATTCATGTTTGTTTTTTCCTTATAAATACCCCATCTTCTTATTTTCCCCTAACAAGGATGCCAATCTCCTCTCTAGAAAATTAAGCATTTGATTCACTACACTAATTCACCCTCTGCCAAAATTGATTTTCCCCCAGACCCACTTACTGGTTGACCCCTATTATCTACCAATGACTTGATGTGCATTCTTCTACTTATTCATTTCCCATTATTGATTCCCCCCTCTACTATTCCCCCCTCTACTAATCCCCCCAATAACACGACATTATCACCCCCTCAATTGATTTCTCAATAACACCGCTAGTTCTAAATCTTTTTTTGCAACCACTTGTTATTCATTTCCTATTTTTAAATCACATTCTCTTATTCATATAAATTCCTATTTCTAAATCTCATTCTCTTATTGGGCCTTCTAAAGCACCAGGCCCTGAAGGCTTCAACACAAAGTTTTTCCAAGCCATGTGGAACATCATTAAAGATGATATATGCAGAACCGTAAGGTGGTTCCTTGTGGGTGGGAACATGGTCAGAAGTGTAAATCACTCCTTTTTGAGGCTGATCCCCAAGAAAAGGATGGTTAACTCTATGGCGGACTTGAGGACAATTGCTTGTTGCTCGGTGTTATACAAAATCATCTCCAAACTCCTTGCGAGAAGGCTGAAGGTGATCTTGCCACAGATTATTTCTCCTAACAAGTCTTCCTTCATCAAAGGAAGGTCAATCTTGAATAGCGCCCTCCTTGCTTCAGAGTTTCTTCTTGACTTTAAAGCAAGGAACACATCCCGGAAAGCTTGTGTGAAAATCGACCTGGCCAAAGCATACGACAATGTCCGGTGGTACTCCCTGTGGGATACTCTTCACGCCATAGGCTTCTCAGATAGATGGATTTGTCTAATGGGGGAGTGCATTACAACGATATCCTTCTCTGTGTTAATCAATGGTTGCCCCTATGGTTTTTACACAACTACTAACGACCTTAGACAGGGGGATCCTCTTCCCCCGTTCTCTTCACAATTTTCATGGAGTCTTTCTCCAATATTATGGAGGATGTTGCCCAGAGAGGGGATTTAACCACCTACCGGCAGGGTGGGGTGAAAGTCATGGCACATATGATCTTCGCTGATGACATCTTGGTCATTTTGGTGGCTAATCTCTAGAATTTAAGGAACTTCAAGAAGATCATGGATGAGTTTGGGAAACTAATGGGACTCTTCATGAGTACACTCACATCCAGGTTGTTTCTTTCTAGATCTTGTGACTCCAGGCGTGGACGTCTCAAGGATGCCAATCGCCTGGAGGAGGGTATTTTCCCAACTAGATATATGGGGATACCTCTCAGCGGCGGCAAGGCAATGGGGGCTGACTACAGATCTTGTGTTGATAGCATTAGAGATAGTATGGCAAAATGGAACGGTGTTAAAATCTCTGTTGCAAGTAGATTGGTTCTGGTTAGAACAGTCATTGTAGGGAAAATCTGGTTCTGGTACAGGCAAGTAGAGATCCTAGGCTTTGTTCTTAACCAGTTCAACAACATGTGTGGGTCATTCATCTGGGGTGGCAAGGGTCATTCTATGGCTTGGTCCACCATTGCCAGAGGTTTCAAAGAGGGAGGGCTAAATGTGACCAATGCATTGACATCACCAAAGCAACGACTCTTGCTAGGATTGACCGGTTCCTCACATGCAGTGACTCTTGCTGGAGCAGGTGGATGCACGACAGATATGGTGATGTGCTCTACATTAGCAATGCCAATGCCTCAAGGATATGAAGGAAGATGTGTAGTTGCTGGCCTGACATGGCAGAGGAGTACTTTCATTCTGATGTTGGCTGGCAGTTACGTGATCCAGCGTCCAAGCCTTGGGTCTCAAAGTCTGAATGCACTCTGCAAGTCCCATGGGATCCTCTATTTTGGAACAACTTCCATACTCCCAAGTGGAGTTACTGTGCGTACAGGGCTATCCTCAGGTGTCTTCTAACCTTTGATCGCCTAAATAGATGGGGCATGAGATCGGTGACAACTTTCTTGATGTGTGACAAGGAGGCTGAGAGCCACAGTCATTTGTTTTTTGGGTGTGCCTATACGAGATATCTTTGGTGCAGGTCCTTCCTGAAGATGGGGTGGGGTGGAAATCCTCCCACTTCCTTGTTGGATGTGTGCACTTAGATCTTGAGCAACACGATGAACAGCCCCAGCGGAAGGTCCTTTGCGGGTGGTTTCTTGGCTACGATCTGTTGGCATGTTTGGCGTGAGCGCAACAGTAGACTCCATGGGAAGAAACATACGGATATGTTTGACATTTTTGAAAATATTGTACATAGCTTGGGTAGGGCTATTGAAGCCAGACCTACGGTCGGGGCAAGTTTGGACCTTTTGGTCTGCATATAGTGGGGTTTTTGTTGAGTGAGCCCTGTACAGTATACGAGATTTTGATGTACTCCCTATACTTTTGAGTTTTTAGTAATATTTTACCTTCTCCAAAAAAAAAATTCATTCTCTTATTCATATAAAACCCATTTCCTTACTACTTATCTGTTTAGTACTAATTTGACTTCCTCACATTAGTTTGACATTTTGTTTTCATTTTTTATGTTCTTCACATTTAATTTTACTTTGAATTGTTTGTTTTATGATAGTGTGTTTGCTCATTCTGATTGACCATGTTATAGTATTCACTGGATGAATGTGTATTTACTATTCACTTCTAATTCTATTGTGAGATACATGTAGTAGTGTGTTATCTTACTGATTGTATTGTAATGGTACTATTTCTTCTAGTTTCTTACTGGTAGATATTGGTAAACTTTCTTTGTTCAATTTTATTTTTCTTCTAGTTTCTTATTGTTAGATCTTGGGTAATTTTGCTTTGTTTAATTTTATTTATGGTATATGGAGAGTGGTAGTTCATCTATTAAAAATACCCAATCTAAAGACACACCTCGCTCTCATTACATTCTAACTGGTTCCACTAATCTGGCATGGAAGTACTAGTTTTAGAAAGATTCAACACTAACTAGGTTATTTGTGACTCGGGTGAGAAATAAATCAAAGGGGGAGTGAATTGGTTGCAACAACACCTAACACATATCAATGGCAATATGACTTCATTCCATCTTGTTGGTAATGATATAAAGTAGGAGATCAGACAAAACTTAGAAGAGAGACAAAAGCTAAAGGTTGAAAAGGAAGAAGGGGTCTCATCCAATTATGATGAAGTCAATGTCACCATGGGCAAAGCACCTGCAATTGAAGAAGAACTTGACCTCTCCTCCACACTTGACTGCTACACTTCTCATGTTTTAGACATGTTGATGTTTTAAGAGGTTATAAAGGAGATAATGGACAAAAACTAGAGAGAATTTTTGAACCAATATGTTCCTAGATGGCTCTATCACTCTAACATAACCTTCAATACAATATGTAACAATGAATTCCTTTCTATGAGTAAAGTTGCTACGAAATATGCAATAGTTTCAATCCCCCAACATATCTTGAGGTGAGTGAGACTTTGTTGAAGATAGATATTGATCAAACTAGGGTAGATATCCAACCACACAGAGACATGTGGAAGAGATATGGTTGGACTATCATGATAAGTGCATGGAGTAATAGAAGAAAGAGCTTTTATTTATGAAAAAAGGAACGAGAAGGGTTTTTTTATGAAAAAAAGAAGCAGAGTGAGCTTGATGGATTTTTTTGTTGAATTGTCACTTAGGATCATGTTTTCTTAAATCCATTGACGTGTCAGATGAGTCACACACATGAGATTATATTATGAACTTTCTTGATGGGTGTATTCAATGTGTTGGAAGGAGAATGTCCTCCAAATTGATATGGAAAATGACTCTAAGAATGTATTGGATTGGAGATTATTAGGGGTCAAATATGCCAATATTGTTTGGTCTTCTTGTGCTTCCCATGTGATTAATCTTTTTTTAAAAAAAGAGTAGAGAATCAAGACAGCTACCTAGAAGGAAAGGAAACATCTATTCTCCCACTAAGACACTGAGCTTAATGTGCAAATTTACTGATACGGGGGAGATTTAAGAACTAATGTGACTAGGTTTCCTATTGCATACATCATACTATCAAGCCTTATTGATAAGAATGAGAAGTTCATGTTGATGTTTTCTTTTGATGAATGGAGCCAAAGTATGTGGTCAAAAGCAGGTTACACATCTCAAGCCACATTATTAGCTCTGACTTTTTGAAACCAGGTGTCTTTAGCTGTGAATGTTTGCTCACCTTTGGTTCATCTATTGAGGATTGTTGAAGGCAATGAAAATCCTTCAGGATTTGTGTATGGTGGTTTAGAAGATATCAAAAAAGATATCATGTCAATCTTCAAAAGGCTCAAAGTCCTTTACAGGCCATTCATCGATGTCTTTAATTTGAAATCCAAAGAAAGATTGAATAGATTTCTTCATGTGACCGCTTACTACTTCAATCCTTATTATTTATACAAGGATCAAGCTTAAATTGAAAGGAACTCTTTGTTGATGGCTGGCTTGATCAAATGCATTGAGTGTTTCCTTATTGACATTTATTTTTAATATGGGATCACAAGGAAAGAGTCGATTGCCTACATAGTGAAGAATGGTTCTCATTGATGCAATGCATGGTTAATGATGATGAATATGGACCAGGTATTATAGAATTGAAACTCTAATATTTTTATCACAAGTTAGGTTTCACAGGGCTATGTATTAAATGTAATTTATATCTTGCAGCCAATTGGTGGCGTGTTCCTGGAAAGAAATGGGAATAAAAATAATTAGTTTGACTTCTTCCAAACCCAGTTGTGAGAGGAATTGGAGAAACTTTTTATGGTGTACAATATGAAACAATTAGTTTGATTTATGTATATTTATGATTTCTATCTAAAAGATATATATCTTGAAATGGAAGGTACACACCAAGAAGAGAAACAAGCTTGAGGTGAAGAAGCTAAATGGCTTGGTATATGTTAAATTTTAATGCCAAGTTTCAATCACAATGGGGATTGAAACAAGGATCCCCCTCTCAAAGTTAATAGACAATATGTTATGATTTCATATAGGATGATAGTAGTGATGCAGATGATGATGTCTTTTCTTGAGATGATCTCACATGAAGCAATGTAGCAGATGTAGCAGGATTCGATGATATATTGCAACCTAGACTTACTCATACATAATTAGGTACCACATGGGTTGGCCCTCCTACTTCATTGCCTGTAATCAATGAAGATGAGCTTACAAATGATGTCTCAAGTGATGATGGGGATCCAACTTTTCTCATAGATGATGAAGACTATTATGATTAGATTCATTTCATATCATAATCATGTAGTGATGTATTTTGAGACTATTAACTATTCAGATGTTATCTTACTATGTTTTAGGCAAATGCCATATTTTGTGTTTATTGCCACTATTCTTCTGTGTATTAGATTTCATCCATGTATCACTTCGAGTGAGTTGGGTTTCAAATTTTATTATTTCATAAATTTTCCACTTTGTTATTGGAAAAAGATATGTTTCTTGTTCCATGATGTAATGAGTTGGTAAATTTCAGCTATTAGTTTGTAAACTAGAATTTACAAAATATATAATTATAATTATTTTTTAAAACTAAATATATGTATAAATTTTGAGTTTATTAAAAAAATTAAAAACACATATGCCCCTCTTATGCTCTGGCATTCCACATATACTCTATGTAGTATCCTGACCCGAACACATACCGCATAACAGTATTTTAGAAAACTGACTTATGATTTAAACAACAATATCTTCAAAAAAATGTATATGATTTTATCTTCGTTTGCATCACCATGTTTCTTTTCTTACAAATTTAATATAACATATCATTCTAATATAGATTTTTTTTACTTCTTTTATATCTATTGTCATTTCTACGTGTCGATGTCCACACAAAATATTCATCAAGAAAAAACCGCACAATGAAACATATAATGTGTTTCTTGTTGATAATGTAGTTACTCTCTTTCAAAGATATAATTTATAAATAACTTACTTACTGGTTACTTCAAATATCTAAAGAAGTAAGTTGTATAATTTAAAAGTAAAAAAGTATATGCTAATGTCAAAATTACATGTTAGGTTTAGCTTTGTGCTTTTACTATTTGTTGTTAGTTTTACATTTTAAACTAAAAGAGAAGTGAGACTGATATGAAAGGAAAGTATGCAATAGACTTAGTCGTCAGTCATTTATGAATGGCAAAATCAATGCCTAAGAGAAGTAAACTGCACTAATTGAAAGTCTAATCAGACTATAAAAAACTTCGACTAGGGGTATGTTTGTCCCCCTTTCCCCGGTATTTCTTGTCAAGATCCACCGTTGGCATGAACCCCTAAATACTCTAAACGTAGCGGCATGAAATGATATTATTGTGCAGTGTGGTGTTCCCAATAATGCATATTTAGAAAGGTACATTTTCTACTTCATAAGTTTGTTGGCTCTGTCACGCATTGGGATAAGGACAAACATTCCCTCCCATTCCCATGATGAATGCCGAATGTGAATCTCTTTATTAGAAGATGTTCTGTTTGACCACTTGAGCAACTCCTTGTTGGTTCTTTACCACCCATTAAGGTTCAAGTCAAGAATATTGTTCTCAATCAATTCCATTCTATAGTGTTTCCTCATACTAATAAATTGTTGTTATTACATCATTACATGAAAGATGTAAATATCAGATGTCCGATTTGTACACTTCGAAAATAATCCAGTCATTACTTCTGATAATGGTTAACATCTGAAAGGAAAATAAATTAAATGATGTAATTTGAGCGTCAGCCTGCACAATTTGAAGTTACAATTGAGATGTCACTGCTAAGTTATTTGTGTGTCAATCTAAACGGATTGATTGCTTAACATTCGACTCCTTATAGTATGTTTGTCAAAAATTACGACATTCAAGTTTCAAGTGTGTATAGCGCCTGCAAGTGGTTAGCAGCTCCCACCCGTGTAATTGTTGAAGCTGTTATTTGTGCAGGGTGACACATGCGGCCCCTGGCCCGTGCCTTTGGGAAGTGCCTCGAACAGAAGACTGTGGAGACTGCCATCCAGCCATACCGGCCATATCAGCTGAGCAGCTGATTCTTCTCCTTCTCTGGACAGAGGCCGTGCCTCCACGACGGGCTGCAATGGCGCCATCAGCAGCAGAAGCGACATCACGGTCAGCAGAATGCAGAAGCGCTGGAACGCAAACTTTGAAGCCATCTTTCACCGATGGAGACGGCAGATGCACTGTGTTGATCAGTGATCTTCTGCGACTTAAATCGCTAGATGGCTGATGCACAGCGACGAAGATTTACTTCTTGGAGCAAGCAACGTTGCTGTGTGTCTATATATATACGCTCCCGACAGATGTCTTGGATCTCTCGTACACGTAGGTGGAGTGGGGCAGCGAGACGCGGACTATGTCTCTCTGTCCGAGACGGTGAGACCTGACCCAAGACTGTTTCCTCCTGGGGTAATGCTCGTTTGAACCATCTAATTGCGTAGTCGAGTGATACAGACGACGAGCCTCAAGCTCGTACGTGGAGGCTATCATGGCGGCGGCCGCAAACGTGGTATGAAAGGATGGACTGAATTGAACCGGCCTAGTCTAGTCACGAGTCACTCACGCAGACCGAGACCGGCCCAGAAAATAGACATCTTCCTCGTTCATGTCAAACTTCTACTGGCGCGTTCGTCTAATTTGGGAACCCCAATATTGAATTATATTCTTGTTTTTTGCAGTCTTCTGCGAGTGGCGTGGATCTTGTTCGTGCAATCATTCTTAAGAGACTCCATAATAGTGTTTTGGAACACCTGTTCCATACGGCCGGAAACTACACCATACAGGCGGTCAGCTATAATCAATAATTCAATATGCTACAAACTGACGTCAGTCAAACATTTTGGTATATTGACGATGCTGATAGTCAGCAGTGTCAAACACCCTATACGGACCACAACCTGCATTATAAAAGAACAACAGTGGCATAGAAGAACAACATTACCTGTAGTATCAAAAAAATGTGCGCCGAAAGACTAAACCTGGGTGCAAGTGCACACAATTTTAAGCAAAATGCTCAAAAGTGGACGCTGATTACCAAAAGTGACTGTAAAGACGACCAAGAATGGGCGTCAAAAGAGCAAAATTGGGCTTGAATTAATGATAAAAAATGGGCATAAATGACCAAAAGTGGACAAAAGGTGCCAATAGTGTAAAATATACTTCAATGTACTTCCCTCATCAATCCCAAATAGTTGAATGATTTGACGTCCTTTCATATTGAGAAATAAACATATGGGTGATGTAGACATAAAACCTTTGAAGGAACTCTAATGTATGGGAAACAAATTTATGATTTTTATTCATAGCTAGAATTCTACAAATTACTTCATACATAAATTCATATCAATAGGACCTAGTGGTATGTATTTTAATAACATTTTATGAAAAATATTATATCATATGTGACCTCTTCATAAATGAGAAATGTTTGCCATTATATGAAAGCCACTTGCTCTTCTACCCGTCATAGAGCATGGTATCGGGTAGAGGTGGCCCAATGGATGGGATCAAAGACCCCCAATAAAGTGACTCGAGTTTGACCCCCAGTGTAACAATCAAAGATTTACCTCCATGTCATTCATTCCATAGTTTGGTTGTCTAAGGGGTAGGCGAGTCACCCCCTTCGTTCTTTCTTTTGAAAAGTGTCACCAATTGACCTATTTTTTTCCCACTCATTTTCATCAATTTGTTAGACATTGATTGTTTTATCTTTTCTATTTGATTTGTTTCTAGTGAAGAGTTTATTGCTCCTATCATCATCATTTTATATTTTGTGGTTGTAAGCATTGTACTCGTAGAATTCAAGAAAAGTTAAGCACTAATGATCTAGCCACACTAACGGAGAGAGTTAATATCATGCAAAAAGGTAAAACATATAAAGTTGTATAGTGTTTCATGCGAGTTGTCCTTGTGAAATTCTTCATGTGTTTTTTTTTTATACCACTGCATAGAAAAAACTAGGGTGATGAGCATTTCAATGATTGTTTCGTGGTACAACTTGTTTAAAATTCTAGACATGAAGGCTTTTATGAAATGATTCTATATTATGCAAATGCATTTTATCATATCTATGTATCTACATTGATATTGCTTATGAATTTATATTCAAATTGATACATTTATTTATTAATTTCACAATGGCTAGGGAAAAGGCTATTTATACATGTGCCTCACAGATTTCAAGATTACAATTGTACCATCATCCTTCAAGGTAAATTATGGTACTATCATCTATTGTATCATTTGGATATATATCAAACTTTATCAAAATATGAAATAATGTAAATATGTGTACTGACTTGTAATGTCACACCTAGAGTTGTTGTGTATAGAGTTTGGTATCTTGAGTACTTCCATTCATATATCAGATACTATTAGTTATAAATTGTGCACTTTTGAGATATAACATGTAGTTTGGAAAACTATATACTATAATGATAAAAGCACGATGGAGGTGATAATACATATGATATAAGAGATATTGCATGTCATCCTGGAAACTGGGACATCGATGAGCACACCTGTGTTAGCAACACTATTACATCTGAAATAGTAATTAATTTCATAATATAACATCAATAATAAAATATGTTTTCATTATTTTATCAATATTATATGATCAAGTTCTTCATAAAATATTCAACTCAATAGTATAAGTACCTAAAATACTTTCAAAAGTCTCCTACATAGTAAGGAAGTCTTGGATCAATGGCCTCTAGGGGGGGTTGAATAGAGCTTAAACACTTAAACAAGATTCGTTACCTTCAGATCACTTCAAGGGATAAGATTGCAAATACGGAATTTGATGTGTAGGAAACATACACAGCAAGGATGAGAGAGACTGAATGAGATCTAGAACAAGCTATGTATAGTGGTTCCAAACTCCAAACTAGGAAAGTGTATATCCACTACCTAGGGAGGTCAACTTCTAGGAATTTTTGGCAATCATTGCATACCTATATTCCATTATAAGACATATAATAAGATCTTCATTTTCTGAGATAAGGATACCCAACCTTCCCTTTGAGGACAAGGAAGCCAATAACCTCATAAAAGACTTACCTGTCTAAGACCAAGAGTCTTCAACCTCACCAAGAACTTACCCACTTTTGCAACAAGTCTTCTTCCTTCACCAAGAACTTACCCACTCTTGTAATAAGTCTTATGCCTTGCAGGAATTACCCACTCTTCTTGGATCTTCTTCCTTTGACTTCACCTTTGCCAAGGAGAAGATTTCACCAAGGACTCCTTCCCTTCTTCTTCTTCACCTCTCTTAGCCAAGAGAGAGAACCTTCATCTTCATGGTAGCAAGAGAGATTTGGAGGTGGGGGAAGTGAAAGCCTCACAATATATACATGTAGGACTATCTCTCTTACAAATATCCTACTCACTCTAATTGATGTAGCAAGTGATTAAGCTTAAGAGTGAAAGGAGGCTCTTAGAGGCACTCAACTATAATATAGGGACCTTCATAGTGCTTGGTTAACCATGGGATGAAGCCCAAGGGGTCATGTTTATAGTTGGGGATGTCTACTAGCTAGTAAAACACTTAAGGATGAATTCTAGCCGTTTGGGGTGTTGCAACAGATATATTTTCAAGTTTGCAACACTCTAACGGTGATAAATACTTTTTTTGTACATTCCATATAGTGCATTCAGTCGAGTTTATTTTTGAGAAACTCGACCAGTAACACTATGCTACAATTCGAATGGAGTTGTTGGTCAAGTTTATCCTAGATGAAACTCGACTGACAACTTAAATTTGGTTTAACTGTGTAGGGTGGCAGTCGAGTTTATCCTGGGGTAAACTCAGTCGACCCTGGCAATTCCCAAGATCCATCAAGGGTGACAGTCAGGTTTATCCTAAATTAGACTCGATCAACAACAATCCCACTGGCGAATTTTAGAAAGTGTCATAAAAGTGCTTACATATTTAATTTAACTGCTCTTGATTTTTTTTAGCTTAATTACAATTCATCCCATCATTTCAATTGATTTACAACATGATTCTAATGGATTTGAGGCATTTTCCACAGAAGTACATTTGCACTAGTTTCGACTTATTTTTCTCCAAGTTGGGATGCACAAGTTTTGACATTTGGAGTGTGTCAATGCGTAATCTAAAATCACTCAAGTAGAATAATTATACACAAATAAGTGTAATTGTTAGTCATAATCAAAATAAGGATTTAGTCAATTAGACTTTAAGAGTCAATTAGACTTTGAGTCAACATTCTCCTCCTTTTTTAAGATGACAAACCATTCCATAAATGTATGGAAAGCATTTAAGTAACATCATGCCTTTGGAGAAGCATAGGGTTTCAATGAATTGAGTCAATATTCTCCCCCTCAATTTGATGCTAATGGAGTTCACATACTCCCCCTCAATTGATGCTATTTCTCCTACATGGTTAGCTTTTATAACATTCATAGAAACTATGTCTTCTACTCATATATGTTCTACATATATGTCTTCTCCCCTTTACATCTCCCCACCTTTACATATGACATGTCTTATCCCCTTTGTCATTTC
This sequence comes from Alisma plantago-aquatica, assembly GCA_963693085.1. Lineage (NCBI taxonomy): Eukaryota > Viridiplantae > Streptophyta > Magnoliopsida > Alismatales > Alismataceae > Alisma > Alisma plantago-aquatica. The sequence continues at coordinate 273,519,081 of OY856413.1, read as the reverse complement.
AAAAATTTTAGGGGTTGAAAAACACAACTTGTTAGTAAAAGGAGATACCAAAAGTTAGAAAGGTGAGTAGAAGAATAAAAACTAGGGGCTTGTCCAAGCAATCCATATATAAAGCAAATTAAGACATGCATTAGAACAACCCTCGATGTAATTCTAGCATATTTCAAGGAAATTCAATAAAAGCAAGTAACTCAAGATAGTAGATATGCAACTCAAGTAACATGCTTGAGTTTGTATTAAACAAGATACATGCATGCCATATAGTTGAATACCAAAAGATGAACAAGGCTAGAACCACATATATGAACTACTAGTAGATGATATCACAAGTTAGGACTACTAGTAGGATCTAGATCATAGCAAAAGATTTACAAGTTAAAGAACGATCTATGAGTAGATGTAGAGAAAAATTCAAACAAAGAGATGTGCAATTTTAGAAGCATGAAAGGTAATTACTCACTAGTAAATATGCAGTTTTAGAAACTCAAGGTTTCTTCAAAAGATATACAACTAGATAAATGTAGCAAGTTAGAGAAAATGGAATAAATTTAGATCACAACCATGAGAGTCAAAGAGATCATCATCAAAACATGCATAACAACTCAAGATAGGCAATTGCAATAAATAGATATACCAATCTATAGCAGTTAGAGAGATAGAGTTGTATACAAGATAAGAAATATAAAGCATGACAATATGCATATTGTAAGAGTACCAAAGGGGGTTCCATAGAATAAGGATAGTGGTTGAGAAAGTCTAGTTGAGAGGGAAATTCTCATCCAAAAATCCATATGGATTTTGTCTACAATGTTGTCATTTGAGTTTTGGGGTTGAACTGCTTGACCGACAACAACTGTTGCCAACACTAATTGGTGCTTTTCTGTCAAGTTTCATCAAGAAAAACTCAGTCGACAACAACTGGTTTCAAAAAGCACATATATTTCAGAAAAACATATCTATAGGCATGATAAAAATATAAACCATATCCAAACATGTGTAAGCATGTTAGTAATGCACTGTGAAAGCATCAAAAATAGTTTTTGAGCAAGAAAGTGATGAGAATCAAAATATATCACTTTTGACTCAAAAGCCATTGTATAGTGCATAGTAACTTGGCAAAAACACATTATGATTGGATATGAGAAAGAATAACGTTCTTACCATTTCTTTTTCACTTGTTTCCACCCCATACACATGTCACATTTCTTCTTTTATGTGCATTGAGAAACCAATTTGTAAATCAATAGATCAAGTCAATCCATTACCAAGTGACTATAAGAAGAAATATTAAATGGTCTCCAATCATATTTTTGGGTCTGGAGAGTTAGCTTAGAAACCCAAGTCCTATTACTTTTGGGTGCTTTCCTAAAAGGACAACATGTAGAATAATGACCAATTTTATTGAAACAATTACATGATCTCATTGCCTTGGACCTGCAAGATTCTTCAATGAACAATGAAGTTCCTTTATCTTTGTTATTCCTTTGGCTACTATCAAGTCCAATATGATCTCTACCCATTTGTTCTGTAGTATGGTATAGGATTTGATTAAGATTTTTTTCATCATCTAAGAATCATTGCATAGAAAAACTCAAACTACGATTATCATGCATAAGAGAAGTAATAGTAAAAGCCAATTGATTGATACCATCTCTAGTATGCAAATGATCAATTTCTAAGTAAAGAGTTTTGGTCATATAAGAATCTTTATAAATATGAAGAGCAACAAAATTATTCTCTCTACTAGTAGAACTAGAGTAAGATTCAAGGACATTTATTTTATCAAGCAAGGAAGCATTTTCTTTTTTAAGAAATGTAATCTTAGAAAGATATACAAATTTTTAGATTCTATTCCTTGAAAAATAAAGGCTTTGTCCTCATTTTTAGTTTTAAGAACATCAATATAAAGCATGAGAGAACTCACAATTTTAGTGTGCTCTTCATTAGAACTAGGAATGAGATGTTGAGCTTCTAAAAATCTAATCTTATCAAGGAAGATAGTATTTTCAAGCTTAAGAACATCTACTTTACAAAGATAAGCATTTTTCTCAATATCAACACTATGGGATTTCAATTCAAGTTCTAAAAAAGACTTTTTGATATCATTAAAATAATCTTGTAAGAAAATGTTAGAATATTAAAGACCATCCTTTTCTACATGCAAATTATCAAAAACCTTAGCACGATTTTTCTTTTTATGCTTACTATACTTAAGAGAGGCACAAGTAGCATGAATAATTGTAATTAAAGATTCTTTATCTAAAGAGTTTAGATTTACCTAGTTTGAGTCTTCATTTGAACTTGCCATGAGAGAAAAATGACATTCTCCATCTTCACTATAGCTTGAACTAGATCCTCTACTAGAATCTTCACTTGACCTTGAGTTGGAGGAGTCACTAGAACTTTTGTGCCATTTCTCCTTCTTCTTGTGCGTCTCTTCCCTTCTCTTGTGATGATGGGTCTTTTTTTACTTGTAGGCAATCTTCCTTGAGGTCACCCTTCTTTCCACATCTAAAGCACCGGGTGGGGGAAGAATACTTGCCTTCATGAATTCTACCTTTGGATTACATGGCATCTTCTTTAAATTGAGATGATGGAGAGGCTTAACTAACAATAGATTCAATTTGGGCTTTTTTTCCAGCCTTCCTCATTCTCTTGAGCTTATTTTCTTCTCCTCTTTCTTCTTCCTCTTGCTTTTCAAGTGTAACTTTATGTTCTTATAGATTTCCAATGAGATCCTCAGTAGGAATTTCACCAAGGCTCTTGCTTTCTTCAATGGAGGTCACCTTGGATTTCCAACACTTGGGAAGAAGTCGAAGGATCTCAGAGTTGATTTCTCCTCTATCCATAAGATGATCTAGGATGGAAAGACCAGTAACAATGGTGTAGATCCTTGAGTATGTATCATCCACCCTTTACTCCTTTTCCATTTTGAAGTTTTCTAGAAGCCCTTTGATCATGTAGACTTAGCTTTCCTTCACTTGCTTTGTCCCCTCATAAGTGACACATAGCTTTCTACATATTCCACATGTCATTTCACATGAACAAATATGGTTGAACTCGGAGGGAGAAATGGAGGCATAGAGAATGTCGATGGATCTAGCATTTAAGGTTTCTTTCTTGAAAGTATCTTCATCCCATTCTTCTATCTTTGTCTCCAGTAGCTTGTATGGAAGATCCACCATTCTCGATAGCTCAAGACTTCATCCTACATTCTTTTCTAAAAGAGAAAGTTACTCCCAAATGTTGATGAGTTGCCTCTCACCTTGATAATATCCCATCTTCTCCTACTTGAGGAAGTATTGCTTGGAGAAGACATGCTTTGATACCACTTGTTGGGTCAATGGGCTCTAGAATCAGGGGGGTGTGATTGGAGCTTAAAAACTTAAAAAAAAATTTGGACCTTCAAATTACTTCAGGGGATAAGATTGTAAATATAGAATTTGATGTGCAACAAAACATACATAGAAAGGATGAGGGAGATTGAATGAGATCTAGAACAAACTATGTATAGTGGTTTCAAAATCCAAACTAGAAGAGTGTACATCCACTACCTAGAGAGGTCGACCTCTAAGATTTTATGATCATTGCATAGTTATATTCCACTATACGGCATACAATGAGACCTTCTATTTTTGAGATAAGGATACCCATCCTTCCGTTTCAGGACAAGGGAGCCAATAACTGCACAAAGGACTTACCTTTCCAATATCAATAGTCTCCAACCTCACTAAGTACTTATCCACTTTTATAATGATTCGTCTACCTTCACCAAGGACTTTCCCACTCTTGCAACAAGTCTTTTGCCTTGAATGAATTACCCAGTCTTCTTGGATCTTCGATCTTTGAATTCACCTTTACTAAGGAGAAGCTTTCACTGAGGGACTCCTTCCCCTCTTCTTATCCACTTATCTTAGACAAGAGAGAGAATCTTCATCTTCATGGTAGAAAGAGAGATTTGGAGGTGGAGGAAGTGAGAGTCTCAAAATATATACATGTAGGACTAGCTCTATTACAAATATATTACTCACTCTAATGGGTGAAGCGAGTGATTAAGATTAAGAGTTGAAGGAGGCTCTTGGAGGCACTCAACTATAATATTGGGGCCTTCATAGTGCTTGGCTAACCATGAGATGAAGCCCAAGGGGTCATATTTATAGTTGGGGATGCCTAATAGCCAGTAGAAATACTTAAGTACAAATTCTATCCATTTGGGGTGTTACAGCAAATATATTTTTGAGTTCTGCAACACTCCAATGATTAAAAACACTTTTTTTGCACATTCCATACAATGCGGTCAGTTGAGTTTAGTTTTGGGAAACTCAACTAATAGCACTATGCGACATATCAAATTTGAGTTGTGGGATGAGTTTATCCTGGATGAAACTCGGCTGACGGCTTAAATTTGGTTCGCACCCGCAGGGTGTCAGTCAAGTTTATCCTGGGGTGAACTCAGCCAACCCTAGTAGTTCTCAAGATTCATCAAGGGTGTCGGTCGAGTTTATCCTTGATGAAACTTGGTAGAGAAAAGTCCTTGTGATGAATTTTGGAAAGTGGCATAAAACTTCTTAAATATTATATTTAAGTGCTCTTGATTTGTTTAAGATTAATTACAAGTCATACAATCATTACAAGTGATTTATAACATGATTCTAATGTATTCGATGCCTTCTCCACAAAAGTGCACTTGCATTGATTTTGAAATATTTTTCTCCAATTTGGGATGCACAAGTTTAGGCATTTGGAGTGTGTCTATAAATAATATGAAATCACTCAAGTATAATCATTAGACCCAAATAAGTGGAATGGTTAGTCATCATCAAAGCAAGGGTTTAGTCAATTAGACTTTGAGAGTTAATTAGAATTTTATTTAATAGGAAGTACTAGATGTCTTGAAGCACAACTATTAATTGTGAATGGATTTTTTTTCAAAGGAACAATCATTTTTATACCATGAAGGAGAAAGATAGAGTGTATATAAAATGTAAATAATATAGAATTGGAATTTTAAGGGGATGGGAGTTTGTGATGGTAATTTTGTTTATTGTGTTGCCCAATTCAATAGATTAGACATTTATCAATGAGGATCAAACTAAGAAATGAAATATATATATATATATATATATATAATAAATGTAATGATGTGTAGGAATCAAATAAAGTTAAATAGTTAAAAGGAGATGTATACCAAAGGGAAATCTTCTTCCAACCTCTACGTACTAGTTTTCTATAGACCCAATAGCATAGTAGTATAACAGATGACCACTTTGTAACCCCACATAAAGTTGTAATTCATCATTCACCTCTAAAAAAGGCATCGGGGAAGGTGAGAAGACTAGGGCAAAGTTGGTGGAGATTTATATTTGATTTATAAAGTTAATCAAAGATTGTGGTTATGGCATACTGTAAGTACTTTAGTTTCAATTTTCTATTAAATTGTTTTATTTTTGTAAGTGAGGTACTGCTTTGGCCTAATAGAGCATGTTTTTCTAGTAGTAACCTATAGCCTCAAAAACATAACAGTCTAAAAGATGATGTCAAGGAACCGAAATCTTGATATCGTGAACCAAATGTAATATCAAAAAGAATATGTGGAAGCATGAAATGCTTGGCATACATGAACATATAAGAAGATAGAAGCACCAACATAATCTCAACATTCAATAAATATTATTCAAACATGATTTTATTACATGACTCACATCACATGTTGAATTGTACAATTATACAAGTATGCTCATGTAGACCAGCTAGCATCTTGCAACAAGTACACCTGAACAAGCTCACAACACATCAAATCCCAAGCTATCTCTAAACCTAAAACATATGTGAAACAAGCAGGTCAACACACAAGGAGTTGAGTACAGTGAAGAAAGATGCATATATAAGGCATAATTTGGAAAGATTTGCATAAATAAAAGAATAAGAAATAAATGAACTAATTACTTAGCAAAGTGAGAACCCATGGTTTTAGTAAATTTACTTTAATTATACCAATAATATCATGCATCATAAGGCGTTTGATTGTCTTCCCTATGAAAGGGTCTATGAGGGTGATCCAGATTAGCTAACCCTATTTGTAAGGGACCTCAAGGACATCACCAAGAGCTAACCCTTGTATCAACATGGTCCATCCTATCTTGATAACCCAAGTAAGATGCACATCTTGGTGTCCTTGCCCCGATACTAGAGCCAGGTACACGAGATTTTTATAATGGAGATCTATATTATGTATTCAAGTTACAAAATCAATAAGACAAAGCATTGAGTACAATATAACAATACTACATGGCAATATTTCAGCAAGTACAAAAGCATTTATATATTTATCAAAGTTCAAACAAGAAAGCCATAGTCATATAATTATTTAAATCCCATACCTGAGTTTAGGTTTTTCTTAACATACCCTTGACCATCTAGATCATGCACATCACCTAATTAAGTAGATGATCACATGTAAGCATTAGATTCTCATCACTAACCCTATATATCTCCATTTTATGGTTAGTTAGTTCATTAGGTTATTCCCATCATTTCTCATCTTACTATCAATTAACCCTAATGTGATATATGTTATAAAGATCAGGATATCAAGTCACATTAGGGGCCATAATCATATAACATGCATTAGATTCATCAGTACAATCTTGGAACTTATGTATAAATTTTCATATACTAATATGAGGTTAATAACACACTTACATGATTTACTATTTAATGATATATTTATTGCACTTCATTTAAACTTGTTAGGTCCCAATCTTAGGGTTTCACCTTTATTATACTCAAACTAACCATAATCATATTTATATATTTTTTAAGTGATCGGTATGTCCTTATAAGGTTCTGACCCAATTTCCATATATTTCTAACTATTTATCTATTTTCTAGTATTAAATCATGGTTTGAAGTAACACATTACATTTTAATGCAAAAGAACTGAAAAAGTTCAATATTATTCAAATGTAAGTTCATAACTGTGTTACTATTACTTTTGGGTTTTAGAATCTTATGCTCAAAAATTATATCAATCATTTTTATGCATATCATTCAACGTAGCATAAACCATTCATCCGTCTTTCAAATTAAAAACCATGTGTGAACAAGCATCAAAAGATAGATCTAAGTATTTCTTAATGAAGTAGACATTTTTACAAGTCCAAGGATATACATTGGGTATTTTCGGCTAAGGGGGATGTTTATATGGTATTTTACAACATCAAAAGAAAAATTAAGGTATATTACCTCGTAATAAATGGTGGTCATCAGATCTGGAGCATAAAAGCCCCAAATACATGCCAAGTCACAAACTTAGGGATGCATAGAGACCTCGTCCAATTCATGTTAGTCCGTTGGTGTTACAACCCGTTCTTAGCTTTGTTGGTAATCTAAGAGATTTAAGATAATCTCAATGTTTATCATGTTTTGTTAGTAATATTCTATGTTATGCTTTATCTTAGCCTTAGTGACCTTTACTTGTTTGGGAAATTCATAATCATGACTTAAGCATACTATAAAGATCCAAGTTGGAGTTAATATGGCATTAACCCATACATGTATGCAAGAAGAGAGTTAATGACTTTGGAGGAAATAATTAATAAATGATTTTTCAATGATAATATTATCAAAATAATATTTTAATTGTATGTAATTAAATTTTAAATCTAACAAAAAAATAATGAACCAAATTCAAGTTAAAATGAGAGAGTTATGACCTTTTTAGTAAACATATACAGAGCACCGCGACACGCGATGCTAGGATGGCGATCGATGCTGCGTTGAAACTGCGACCGCGACGCTACATCAACACCGCAACCCATGATTCTAGGACCGCAACCGACGCTGCATCGATATCGTTGTAACATACCAGAACACGAACCCTACCCTATAACTTTGACCTTTTGGTCTTAGGCCAAACAAAGTTGAGGTTAGAGTGATCCTAATAATCTAATGCATGAAAAATGTAAAATAATATGTCACATAATTCATTTGGTGATAATAAGATGATAAATAACTTAATTGGATGCATAATATGGTTAATGGGCCTCTAATGGGCCAAATGATGTCATCCATGTAATAAAGCCTCAAAATAAAGAATAGACTTCAAATTCGTAATCTACACATTAAAATAAGCTTACATGTCAATTTTCATTTAATTTGGACTACCTTGAAATAATATGGTAATTTAGGAGAGAGAAATTGCCTAAAAGGTGTAATTAATAAATAAAAATAATAAATGACTCCAAAAGAGGAAAATAATCTTAGATTTTTAATCTACATAATAATTATATCCTTTGGGTGAATTTTCATCCAATTTGGAGAAAGTTTGCTTAAAAGGTGAAATTAGGAGAGAGAAAGTATGAAGAACCTTCAAAATATTAATTAAATACTCAAATATATCCAATATGTAAAATTGATGGCAAATTCGTATCCAACACATTAAATATAACTTGTGTGTCAAGTTTCATAGAATTTGGATAATCCTAAGGCCATAAATGAAGAAAGAAAGAGAAAATGATATTTGATTTATTTAACCCATTAAAGGTTTCCAAAAGGCAAAACTAAGTACATAATTAGAATCTACATGCCAAATTTAACCTATGTGCAAAATTTGGTTTAATTTAGATAATTATAAAATCCTAAATAGAAGAGTGAGAAAAAGATTCATTTATGTGGCCCCACTTTGGTTTAATCGAATTCCATTTTGGATTTTAATTTGTCACACTGGCTTTGTTTTCTTTTCCAATCTCGGATCTATTTTGGGCCATTGGATCTTGATCAAACAACATCTGCTTTTCTCCTTCTTCTGCTTCTTTCTGTTTCGCGCAGCTACAGTACTGCCGCGGAACCTTCCTTTTCCTTCTCTGATTCTCCTCTATTTCCTTCCTTCCTTTTTTCTCTGCTTTCCTTTCCTCCATCTTCCTTGCTTTTTCCCAAACACAACGACCCTATATAGTCTTGGGCAGCAGGCATCATTGCCCAATTTTTGCAGGCGCCACTCGGATGCCCTGTTCTTCCTTTTTTTTCCTCTGTTTTCTTTCCCCTTTCGACCTTCTCCCTCTCCCTAGACCATCAGACCTCCAGGAAATCGGTCCCTCGCCTTCTCCGCACCACCAGGAATCATTCTTGGTGTTGGCTTTGACTTCCCCAACCCCAAACTATTGGCCCAGTGTCCGCTCGCCGCTGTCGGTGAGGTGTTCTTTGCCACCGAGCAACTGGTCTCCATGACCCTGGCTAGGTCTTCAAATCGTCGACTCGACATCCTTCAGAGATCTTCGGAGCATTGTCAATACCCAATTCCACCGATGGTACTCCTCTCAAGTTTTCCCCTTTTGGATTTTTACTGTCGTTGGTTCTCTGTTCCTCACGTGTTCAACGAAGAAGACAATCGCTTGCGTTTCGCAGCTTTAGCCCTCGTTTTCCTTTTCTTTTTGCCTTTTTCACCAGGGTCATTCTTGTCTTTTCGTCTGTGTTTTGTTTCCTTGGTTGAACGCCTCTCTGTCGCTGGCATGGAGGGCTGGTCGATGATGATTGGGCCATGTCAGGCTGGGCCCCGCCCTCTCTCTTTGTTTCTCGCCTAATAAACGATGAGTTGGCTTTTTCCTGGATTTTGATTGGTCTATTTTGTAAAATCAATAACTAATAATCCACTGTTCAGAAAATAACAAATAAATACTCGTTGGATTTAGAAAAATGTAATCTTTCTTTTGGTATTGGTTTTGTCACCTGAATCTGATGTTCTAAAGATGTGATTTTTATGGATCTAATTAAATAAGTAATAATTTGTAAAATTCATAACTAAATATATAAAAGTCAGAAAAATATAATAAAATATGTTTTGGACTCCTAATGTCATATACTAAAATATGGAATCATTTTGGAAACCTAATTCATATATTAATAAAAAAGGTGTTTTTAGGGTTTTGTATATTCATAGAAACATAACCCTAATTCCACATATATGCATAATAGGTTCTTTGGAAGCCTAGGCTTGGACCTAGATGTGACCCTGGATCATTTGACTCTGAAGTTGAGGTATGTTGCATCTCCGATTATTCATGTTGAGCAATTCTTCTCTCTTATGTATGCTTGCATCTCATATTATTTCTATATTGAGCAATTCTTGTCTTTTATGTATGTTGTATCCCCTATTACTTCATGTTCACCAATTCACCTATATTTTGTCTTTCTCTTGGTCCTATGGACAATAGCCTATACACATTGATCTTATCTCTTGTTATCATGGTTCGTGTGAACTATCTTACTTTTTATGTACTTGAATAATCTCTTGATATCTCTTTTATGTACCTTGATGCATGATTGGTCTCTTTTATTGTTATGTGCCACTTTGAAGTGGATGTTAAATTGTTTGTGTTGTCCATTGTGTGATGGCAACCTTTGTATCATCTTCTGACTGAACTATTTACTTGCCTCTACATTTACATGCAATGTGATTCAGTAGCACTAGAGTAGTGTAAATTACTTTGGTTTTGGGGCAGTAATCCCCTATTGTTTATTTAGGAGGGTGGAAGTAATCCACTTCTCTATACTTGAGTGTGGCAGTAATCCATACTCAAATTTTATGTATTTGGGAGATTGGCAATATTCCTTTGTCTATTAGGTTCAAGTTTGTGCTTGGCCGCCTTTGTATTTATATTGTTCTAGGGCTATGTTTATCTCACATGCATGCAGGATATTGATTGTGGGGTGTGTGCCCTACTGGTGCTTGTTTTCCACCGTGGTAGTGGATGTTATATGGCACAATCCTTTTATATGTTATTTTATGGCAAGTATCCCTTTTGTCATGTTACTTTTCTCTTGATACCTGTTTGGGTGGTACTTATCTCTTACATGGGAAGCCTTTTATTTTGATGTCCTTGTTATCCTTATATTGCTCAATTTGCTTTTCGGTATGCACATACCAGCCTTTGCTGATGTTTCCTTTTGTTTCTCTTTTGCTAGGGTATGCTTCCAACCCTAAGTGGAGGGCATGGATGGCTTGACATGTTGACCTGGACTTAGTTTGTGATGATGAAGCTTGGAGACAATCTTGAGGTGGTTTATATTTTCTCTACATGGATCCTTGTGATGTAAGTTTAAGTTGTAACCCTTTGTTTTATAATTGAATAGTCAAATATTTTCTTCCGCTGCTATACATTGGTCTTTTGATTACCATTAAATAAAGATTTGAAAATTTTACACCCACTCCATCATACCTTCTGAGTGTGTTTGGACTGGAGGTTTTATTGTTCAAATTTTTAATAAGGAGGTGTTTTCACTTCTTTACAGCATGGTATCAGAGCCCATGGTAGTCGGAATCGACTATTTCAATTTTGTCTCCCTATAGAACCCCTGACTTTGTTAGTTACCTCTAAGTGAGATGTTGACCGTAGATTTGATCTATGATGATCTTGGTATGCAATAAGGTTTTATTTGAGGATAAGATTAGGTTGCGAGGAAGTACTCATATGGAAATATTGTGACTCGGTTCTCGTATTGATTTTTAGCGCGCATGTTGGTTTTACATCACAAAAGTCTTTCATCGACAAAAATTATTTTCATTATATCACTATATGTATTAAATTTTATGGATTTTATCGAAGTTTTCTTGAACTATGTCATAATGAAGAGAACTCTAGTTTGAGTAGAATCTAACCCTAGTTTTGTGACTAGAATTGATATAATGATGTAGTTGACCTACCCTATGACTTTTAGATGTTCATGTAGGGTTGATAGGTTAGAGACACGAGGACCTAAAAGCTCAACCCTAGATGGTATGACTATTAGTCGGATACATGAGAAACATAAATCTCTAAAACTTTCACAACTAAGAGATGTGGGTAATTCTAAAAAGTTGTTTAGTTTGACTTTTTAGGTTGAACCCTTAAGGGGTGGATAGTAGTTGATCGTTGATGTTTGAATCTATAGATTTCGAGGACGAAATCCTTTTTAAGGGGTGGAGTGTTGTAACATACCAGAACACGAACCCTACCCTAGAACTTTGACCTTTTGGTCTTAGGCCAAACAAAGTTGAGGTTAGAGTGATCCTAATAATCTAATGCATGAAAAATGTAAAATAATATGTCACATAATTCATTTGGTGATAATAAGATGATAAATAACTTAATTGGATGCATAATATGGTTAATGGGCCTCTAATGGGCCATATGATGTAATCCATGTAATAAAGCCTCAAAATAAAGAATAGACTTCAAATTCGTAATCTACACATTAAAATAAGCTTACATGTCAATTTTCATTTAATTTGGACAACCTTGAAATAATATGGTAATTTAGGAGAGAGAAATTGCCTAAAAGGTGTAATTAATAAATAAAAATAATAAATGACTCCAAAAGAGGAAAATAATCTTAGATTTGTAATCTACATAATAATTATATCCTTTGGGTGAATTTTCATCCAATTTGGAGAAAGTTTGCTTAAAAGGTGAAATTAGGAGAGAGAAAGTATGAAGAACCTTCAAAATATTAATTAAATACTCAAATATATCCAATATGTAAAATTGATGGCAAATTCGTATCCAACACATTAAATATAACTTGTGTGTCAAGTTTCATAGAATTTGGATAATCCTAAGGCCATAAATGAAGAAAGAAAGAGAAAATGATATTTGATTTATTTAACCCATTAAAGGTTTCCAAAAGGTAAAACTAAGTACATAATTAGAATCTACAGGCCAAATTTAACCTATGTGCAAAATTTGGTTTAATTTAGATAATTATAAAATCCTAAATCAAAGAGTGAGAAAAATATTCATTTATGTGGCCCCACTTTAGTTTAATCGAATTCCATTTTGGATTTTAATTTGTCACGCTGGCTTTGTTTTCTTTTCCAATCTCGGATCTGTTTTGCGCCGTTGGATCTTGATCAAACAGCATCTGCTTTTCTCCTTCTTCTGCTTCTTTCTGTTTCGCGCAGCTACAGTACTGCCGCGGAACCTTCCTTTTCCTTCTCCGATTCTCCTCTATTTCCTTCCTTCCTTTTTTCTCTGCTTTCCTTTCCTCCATCTTCCATGCTTTTTCCCGAACACAACGACCCTATATAGTCTTGGGCAGCAGGCATCGTTGCCCAATTTTTGCAGGCGCCGCTCGGATGCCCTGTTCTTCCTTTTTTTTCCTCTATTTTCTTTCCCCTTTCGACCTTCTCCCTCTCCCTAGACCATCGGACCTCCAGGAAATCGGTCCCTCACCTTCTCCGCACCACCAGGAATCATTCTTGGTGTTAGCTTTGACTTCCCCAACCCCAAACTATTGGCCCAGTGTCTGCTCGCCGCTGTCGGTGAGGTGTTCTTTGCCACCGTGCAACTGGTCTCCATGACCCTGGCTAGGTATTCAAATCGTCGACTCGACATCCTTCAGAGATCTTCGGAGCTTTGTCAATGCCCAATTCCACCGATGGTACTCCTCTCAAGTTTTCCCCTTTTAGATTTTTACTGCTGTTGGTTCTCTATTCCTCACTTGTTCAACGAAGAAGACAATCGCTTGTGTTTCGCAGCTTTAGCCCTCGTTTTCCTTTTCTTTTGGCCTTTTTCACCAGGGGCATTCTTGTCTTTTCGTCTGTGTTTTGTTTCCTTGGTTGAACACCTCTCTGTCGCTGGCATGGAGGGCTGGTCGATGATGATTGGGCCATGTCAGGCTGGGCCCCGCCCTCTCTCTTTTTTTCTCGCCTAATAAACGATGAGTTGGCTTTTTCCTGGATTTTGATTGGTCTATTTTGTAAAATCAATAACTAATAATCCACTGTTCAGAAAATAACAAATAAATACTCGTTGGATTCAGAAAAATGTAATCTTTCTTTTTGTGTTGGTTTTGTCACCTGAATCTGATGTTCTAAAGATGTGATTTTTATGGATCTAATTAAATAAGTAATAATTTGTAAAATTCATAACTAAATATATAAAAGTCAGAAAAATATAATAAAATATGTTTTGGACTCCTAATGTCATATACTAAAATATGGAATCATTTTGGAAACCTAATTCATATATTAATAAAAAAGGTGTTTTTTGGGTTTTGTATATTCATAGAAACATAACCCTAATTCCACATATATGCATAATAGGTTCTTTGGAAGCCTAGGCTTGGACCTAGATGTGACCCTGGATCGTTTGTCTCTCAAGTTGAGGTATGTTGCATCTCCGATTATTCATGTTGAGCAATTCTTCTCTCTTATGTATGCTTGCATCCCATATTATTTCTATATTGAGCAATTCTTGTCTTTTATGTATGTTGTATCCCCTATTACTTCATGTTCAGCAATTCACCTATATTTTGTCTTTCTCTTGGTCCTATGGACAATAGCCTATACACATTGCTCTTATCTCTTGTTATCATGGTTCGTGTGAACTATCTTACTTTTTATGTACTTGAATAATCTCTTGATATCTCTTTTATGTACCTTGATGCATGATTGGTCTCTTTTATTGTTATGTGCCACTTTGAAGTGGATGTTAAATTGTTTGTGTTGTCCATTGTGTGATGGCAACCTTTGTATCATCTTCTGACTGAACTATTTACTTGCCTCTACATTTACATGCAATGTGATTCAGTAGCACTAGAGTAGTGTAAATTACTTTGGTTTTGGGGCAGTAATCCCCTATTGTTTATTTAGGAGGGTGGAAGTAATCCACTTCTCTATACTCGAGTGTGGCAGTAATCCATACTCAAATTTTATGTATTTGGGAGATTGGCAGTATTCCTTTCTCTATTAGGTTCAAGTTTGTGCTTGGCTGCCTTTGTATTTATATTGTTCTAGGGATATGTTTATCTCACATGCATGCAGGATATTGATTGTGGGGTGTGTGCCCTACTGGTGCTTGTTTTCCACCGTGGTAGTGGATGTTATATGGCACAATCCTTTTATATGTTATTTTATGGCAAGTATCCCTTTTGTCATGTTACTTTTCTCTTGATACCCGTTTGGGTGGTACTTATCTCTTACATGGGAAGCCTTTTATTTTTATGTCCTTATTATCCTTATATTGCTCAATTTGCTTTTCAGTATGCACATACCAGCCTTTGCTGATGTTTCCTTTTGTTTCTCTTTTGCTGGGGTATGCTTCCAACCCTAGGTGGAGGGCATGGATGGCTTGACATGTTGACCTGGACTTAGTTTGTGATGATGAAGCTTGGAGACAATCTTGAGGTGGTTTAGATTTTCTCTACATGGATCCTTGTGATGTAAGTTTAAGTTGTAACCCTTTGTTTTATAATTGAATATTCAAATATTTTCTTCCGCTGCTATACATTGGTCTTTTGATTACCATTAAATAAAGATTTGAAAATTTTACACCCACTCCATCATACCTTCTGAGTGTGTTTGGACTGGAGGTTTTATTGTTCAAATTTTTAATAAGGAGGTGTTTTCACTTCTTTACAATCATGACCCGCGATGCTAGGACCGCGACTGACGTTGCGTCGACACCGCGACCGCGGCCGACGCTGCCCAACATAGCCAATCGTAAAATGATCATATCTCGAGCAATACTTATATGTTTTCAATAGAATGAAGTGCGTTGGAACCAAGACTCAATCCTCTATCATCCCAGACATATTTCTCAATGAGAGAGTGACCTGGAAGGCAATTTCTGGGGCAATATTTGGGGAAGAATGTGAAGAACGGTGAAAATCCAAAAGGGTTATTATAGATTTGACTTGGTAAGTAGTTTTAACCATGGATTCCTCCTTATCGTCACTTTACCTTGATTAGAACCCTTGATTAGTTGATCTTGAGGTTTGTATTAACCTCATAACTTCATCTTCTACCTTCAGCAGACCTGGTTTAGGGCTAAAAGGAAGAAGAAACCACAGATTTTGATAAAGTCTTTCTATGGATTTGAGATCTTCAGAGATGGTCTACATTTTTAGGGTGTTTTCACACCTTAGGGTGAGTGGGTACTTCTTTTAAAAAGTAGATTGCATAAAAATGAGTTAAATTATCAATAATATTCAATTGCTTGGTATGTGAGTACAAACACTAAGTTGTCTTTTTGATCTAGTTTTTTGAAAGATGATATGAAATGGATTATTTCTATGTTGTGATGAATTTCAGATTTTAAAATCACATTAGAAATGATTAAAATCCATCTAAATGAGAATTCTAAAATTAATTGTAGAGGTTACATGACTATACTAAAAAGTAGGATTTTCGACTATGACTGAATTTGTTAAATAATTGAATAAAGAAGTTTGCCTAGTTGAATCTCCTTGGTTACGAATGATTGTTTTATTTTTATGTGTATTACATATATGTCAGATAACATCTTGGATTTCATTTGTTGATATCAATGTTTGCTTGATATATCGGTAAGGAGGGTGAAACCCTTAATGAATGGAAAGTTGAAGGTTTGCAATTAGACATCTTGATTCAATGTTATTCATGATGTTATGATGTATATAATCCTTATGCGAGTTATGTGATAAGTAAATGCGGTAAATGAAACCCTAATGATAGGGTGTCCAGTGAAACAAGTATTGTGATATCAATGTTTCTCAGTTTGAGATGTGGTGATGCTAAACAGTTTAGTTGTGGTAAATGTTATCAGATGGTTTATGAATTGAACGGTTTACAAAGCTGAATAAAGATATGTTGATGTGATGATTGAATTGTGAAATTTAAAGAGTGAATTAGAGATGTAGATGCCCTGAACACTGTAGAATCCTCACAGGATGTGGCCTGCATTGTGAGGAGGGAACGGTTTCCCGACTGGAGGTAGTCCAGATCGAGGTAAGCCAGAGCGCACCAGTAGGGTGTGGGGGTCTTGACCAGTAGGGCAAACTCCTTAAATTGTATGGTCCCAAAACCAACTGGGGATGCCGGTGGTACCTGTATTACTTGTTCAGTGATCAGTGGACAGTAGCTCCACTGATGCACAATAAGCCTGAGGGCTTTTACTCACCGCCTGAGTACCCAGGTTGAGAGGTGGAGTCTGAGATATCTGGCCACTCATATTATCTGTCGAGAGGTAGACGTGTTGAGGCCTGCTGCAGACGTGGTCTTACTCAAGAGATAGGCTTAGGAACCTGGGCATGCTTCTAAGCCTTGTACAGTGATATCATAGCTTGTTGTGATTCTTTCACATGTTGTTGTACACCTCATGTGGGTTCAGGGCATAATAAGATGAATGAGAGGTTAAACAAGTGTGTGTAGTTATTCAATTATTCATTTTATGTTTCTAAATTATTAGTTTTCTTTATGCTCAATCAAGCATATTCATATATTGGTTCACTCTTGTAGATATCTAGAGTATTCTGCAATATCTATGATTGTCAATGATTAGACTCTTTAAAGCTTACTGTTGTTATAATTGATACATTAGTTGCTCGGAAATATATCTATAATTATATAAGTGTTTTAAACTATTACTTTGAAGTACTCATTCACTGAGCGAGTAGGCTCACCCCTCTACTCACAATTTTTAGGGAAACCACGTGGACTTGAAGAAGGTGAATGCATCATAGTAGATCTACCATAGGAGTTAAGTATGAGATTTGTTTAGTTCAGTCGATCCCTATCACTCTAGGTCCTTGTATAGATGTGAGAGAGTTGTAAATGACGTTTGTATCTTTGTTTCCTTGATAAGAGAGAATGTATCTGATTGTCATGTCTTATGTACATGGAAGTGTGAGAAACAGAATGAATGTATGGATGTGTATCATTATGTTGAGATCATATTAGAGTAATAAAAGCTTAATTCTCTTGCAAAGTTCATTTATGTGATTTAATGTGAGAAAACAAAGAGTTTGAAAAAAATGAAAAAAAAAGAAGTAAAGGAGTGAACTTTATATTAAGTATAATCCTCAAAGTTATGCCCACATCTCATTACTAGTGGTAATCATGGGATGTGGGTGTGACAATCTTTTGATATCAAAGCTTAGGTTGAGTCGTCAAGGACCATTAGGATAGAAAGTTAGAGTTATTAGTGTGGCAGTTAAGCAGTGGTGCGTTAATAGCTCTGATAGCTCTGGGAAGTTTGGGAATTTGGATACCTTGGCCTAGTATCTGATACTTAGGTAGGCCAGTATCAAGCTACTCTGTCTATTCTTCTTTGAATGTTCTGGCCAGGTATGCAGAGGAAGGATGGAGTAGAGAGAAACCCTAGAAATCTTAGGGTTAGGAGACCAGAAAGTAATGAAGGAGTAAGAGATTATAGATGAAGGAGTAAGAGATTAAACATAGAATGTGATACACCTCTTTCTTTATATTACTTCTTTGATTGGAGATTAACAGAAATTCTCTTATATATATGAATTCAGATTATCAGTTGGTCGAAGTGTGAATCATGAAGTGATTCATTTATTGTTTATATTCTTTGTATCAAGTAAACCAGAAGTTATGGTTAAATGAGTTTTCCTTAAGTGGATATTCTTTCCACATGTTTGAGATTAATAGGAGATGGTTACTCTTGAGTAGCTCTTGGCTTCAGGACTATAGGTTTGGCCTGGTCCGACTGGCAGGATGCGTTATCGGGATCTAATGACTCCTATTGAAAATATAATAAGAGTAGTAGACTCTGGATAATTTAGACCCACATCATAGTGAGAATGTACATACACTAAGATGTTGAAACATATGGGAAAGATTAGAATAGCTAAGAATTAGTTGGAACTGATATTTGAGATCCAACTTTGGGGCCTCATATGAGAAACCCTTAATTGAGAATAAAGGAACACGCCATAAGGTTCAGATTAAGTTTAATGATTAGTATTATATGAACTCTAAATATGAAATATGGAGAAGATATGAGAAAAGTATGTAAGGGCCAAGATAGTAAGAATCAATCATGAGGAATGGATCATATAATTGAGTATAATGCTTTTATGTACTCCACAGTGAAGGGAAAATATAGGAAAAGAGTTAAGTATCCAATAAGTACATATATGTGAAGAGTCTTCAGAAGAGTTGAAGTAAAGAGAATTAGATTTACATGTAAATAATAAGACTAGGATAAAAAAATTAGTTGAAACAAAGAGAAATGTTAGAAATGATGAGTTTGATTAAGGAATGAGGGTTATGATATAATTGAGAGCATGGAATGTATACCTTATTTATGAAGTTTAATACATTCATCCTTACTACCTTTGGATTCCAAGTCTCTATAGAACAACAAACTAGTTTCTAAAAGAAGAACCAAACTGTATCATAACAAATGAATAAATCATACAAAGGTATACTATGTTCAGGAAGGAAAATCTTGATTGAAAGAGAAACTAAGTTTGACCCATGCATGAGCTGTTTGATTTAAAATGAAGGATATGTAATGTATTAAACATGAGGTGAAACTAGTAGAGAGATTATCAATTTAGAATTTCAACTTCACATTAGTAGAAGTATAAAAGGAAATATGTGCAACATGGTATACATGATCATACACGTAAATAAGCAACATGATCATAAGAGAAAATTTGAAGTTAAAGATGACAGGTGGAAGAGTAGTATATAGTAAGAGGATTATGGAAAGTAATGAAGGGTTTGAAACATGATAGAGTAATATAGATTATAAAAGAAAGAGGTTAGGAAATTCAAGCAAGTGCTAATTAGTCAAGTATCCTTGTTGATAACCAATTAAACCTACATACAAGAAATGTATTAGGGGAATGTTTGAAGATAAGAATTCTAAGTCTCATAATCATCTTCTCTTTCATATCTTTCTTAATGAGTGCTAGGTGGTAATGAAATGATAAGTAAATGAATTATATCTTATGCATAACCACCGTGGTAGAGACATATAATGAATGTAATAATGACACACAATATGATGATGAAACCCTAGTAGGGTAAATTGAGAATGTAATCTATCTGAATGGCCAAGAAAGAGAAAGGAAATTCAGTTGATAAGATAAGGAAGACTTTAGCAAAACTTGTGAGATCCAAAGTTTGAATTTCAAATTAAGGGAGCAAAGTCCCACTACAATAACGTCATGCTATTGATAAGGGCCAAACCCTAGAATGTTTAGAGTTGTAGTAGTTCAAGGGTTGTCACTAGTGATTTGACCTTGAATACTAGCATCTCTATAAAACAAGATCATGAAAGTTGCACTATGAGAAGTAAACTAGCACTAATAGTAATCCAGGGTTTAAAGGTAGCTAATCTAAAAGGTAGATAAACAATATGGAAATGATTCAGAGCAAAGGATAAGAAGTAGATTTGAAATATAAGAGGTGTGTTTTGAACAAAAGGAGAAATATAATATGAGTGAAGTGCGATATGAAATAAATTCTTGCAGTGATAGAAAGAATGATGTATAATCTATTCGTACCTTGTATGTTTCAATTTTATGGATGTTTATTCTATATGATCAAAATGAGAAGGATAAGTAACAAGAAGTAAGTAGTAATGAATGAGTAGAACAATAAGAGAAAACAATGGCTTTTAGTAATACATGAATTTGTTTTTAGAAGTATGATTTGTTGAAGGTATTTGAAGGGATATAAATTTGTTATACATATGATTTCAGTGTACATGTGTAAGCAATATGTTAATTAAAGGTGTATGATAGTTGTAGTCATTCATACCAGTAATCCATCTTAGTGTTGTACAGTTGTGGTATGGTGATATGGGTTGAATTATGATGGAACAAATGGAGGGTTACTCTGAATAAGGTAGTCTTACCTATTCATTCATATGAATAGAACGGATGATAACCATATTGTATTGATATGTAACCCTAATGAGGTATAGCTTGTTATACCTAGCTTTAATTTTACTAAGTTATGGTAATTAGGTATGAATAGTCCTTGAATGACTAATACAATCATGGAGTACTCTGTTATTGTTGTTGAAACCCTAGTATGCTATAACCTGATGGTTACACCTTGATTTATGTGTTGATTCATACTTGAGAATATTATGGAATGTGATGGTGATGCTTCACCTTATGCATCCATGATCCAATGGGGATGTCGTGAGTAAGGGTTTGGGTACAAGTGTTGATTAGTAACATTAGTATACTTTATCTTGTTGAACCTAACTCTAATACAAATAGATAAAGATGATTATTCATGTTTAACATTCTTATATGATGGCGTGATGGTGAAATAACCTCCTTAATATGATCATAATATTAATGTGTTAATTGGTGGTTATCATAGCCACAAGGTTGATTCTTTCTTATACTAAACTTGTGCGTTATGAATATGATGAGGGTTAATCATATCTAGATTCCTTGCATGTTTATGTAATAAATGAATGTTCTTAATGTTAATATAACCCTACTATGATTGTTTATGAATATCTCCTAGTTCATTAATGCAATATTGCATTGATCCGGTATATTATATGTAAGTGATGTTGTTGAGCCTTGTTATAAGGCATGCAAAGATAATGATGGTCTTAATGACCTTTGGGCATGGTTGAGACCTATATGAGGTGTAATCCTCTTGTGTAGATAAGGGTTGATACCCTATAATATTGTGAAAAGGATTTATATCTTGTGATAGTATGATGACTAGTGTGGTCTCATGAATTGAAAGTGAATAGTACCATGTGATTATGAGATGAGAAATTATGTTTCACTCATTTTATATCTTTTAAAGGTTGTGATTTTAAGAGGAACAAATTACTCAATGTTGAAAATAAAATTCTAGACCGTAGTTGTGGGTTCTGATCTCCAAAATCTGAGATGAACACATGAACTTCGAAGTAAACATAGTAGAAGCGATTCGTTTAGCAGCAGAATACCAAAAATCAGTGGAAATTAAAACTTTTTGAGATAAGACATTGAAACCATAAAAACTCCTTTCATAGATTCAAGATAAACTGTTTACATCTCTGTTAATTACTTCTTGAGTAATTATACACAACATGCTACAAAATCTCAAGAGACGAATCAAAACTCAGACCATGACTCCAAGGACCTGAGAGTACAGAGGATGCATAGGACTGACTATCTATCTATATAACTCAGCAGTCTGAATCTCCACCTGAGATTTACTGCTGCTCCGGGTGCTGCTGCTGCTGATACTGGTCACCTGGAGATTGGTCCCTTCGTCCTTGGCGACCACCTAAAAAGTTGAAATCTATGGGGTGAGACAATTTTAAATAATTGTCCCAGCGGGAGTTATAACTCTTCGCCAGAAACATGATTATTACAGAATAAGAGAATAACAGTACACAAAGAAGTCATATATATTTTAGTAGTAGTTAGAACAATGTTTCACAGATTGTAATCTAGTCCTCCTACTAGAAGCAAAGCATCTCTAAGATAAACCCACATATCACTTTTCTTTTAGAAATAAAAGGACATGTATAACATCTATTTATTATAAATCCATCATCACCACACTGGCTCTCTTCAGGCTTAGATCATATATCCATCACCTGGCATAATAATAAGGGATATCATGTCCTGTAGCCATACCCTTTCCTACATGGTGTTAGGATTCCAAATTCACAACATAACTGTATGATTAGTACACATGAAATCATACTTAACCATACTCAAGTGACACAAGGTTTATTTACATTCATCACCCATAAGTCTGCAGTTAAGCCTTTCATAGGATTATCTTGTAATAGAATTTCACATAGTAACACTCTATATTAGGATCACATTTCATAATTTAACATAGGGATATCAATCCCTAAACATCTTATCACTAAGAATCTGGAAAGTGAGAGTCCAAACCCCTGGACTAATTATAACATTTATTACCAAGAACATCTTATTTTATCTGGTCATCTAAATAATATGACCTTTGATGATCATCAGCGCATATTACTCATGACTCATTCAACCTATCAAACTCATAAGTTATCACTTATCAGATAACATACATGTTCTTGAACATTAAACATTAGCATAGCAGCTAAGAAAGAAGGATACTAAATGTAACAAGTCTAACTTACATCAATTACCATTTCCCAATTCTCTCATCACAAGTCATCTGTTAAGCATGACCTTGATGGTACTCATGGCTCTCACAGCCCATCAATCTCATAAGATGCAACTAACAAGGCACCAGGATATATCACTATTCATAAAGCGAACAACATGCTTTCAATGAATATAGCATCATCATCCATACCTGGATATGATCATCCTCATATAGGAACCTGCATGGTCAATTCAACTGATAACAGTAAATAACTCATTTAAAGAAGTTGTATCTCCCTACTCTTACAAGAGCTAGGTTTCCCTGATTTTCATCAATTAGGGTTTACTATTCACCTATTGGTGAATTGATCTCATAACATCACCATGTATGAGAAACATCATCATTAAAGTCCTCAGATAAGATTAAGATTCATCAATTATCATAAATAGGGTTTTCATGATCTCACAAAGATGGATCATACCCTAATCATGTACATTCATATATATTGAAGGTATTTTACTTGGATTTCAACCATAATTGGGATTTTCTCTCTCCTCTTGCTCATAGGTGATGATTACATCCCTCTAGATTGGGTTAGGTCTAATCAACATTGATAAGCCTAGCCAAGTCATCACCATTGTAACTATTGGGGTTTGCATGATGAAAAGGGGTTACCTACTTGAATCCATAAAGGGTATTTTGGTAAAGTTCACATTTAATCATAACATGGGTTAATATACTAACCACTTGACCCTTAATGTCCCTAGGTATCATTAGGGTTTAGGTTGAACAACCATCAAACCATCTAAGCCTTCAAGGCATTAGGCAGACTTATCCTTAAAAAAATCCCCAATGGGTTTCACACCTTCAACCTTCAAACAATCCTGAGATCGTTTAAGGTTGTAGACCGTTTAGCTTTGGTTGACTTCAAGACCGCATGACACTCAAGACCGTTTACCCTTAAACGGTCTTGAGGTCATTTTCCCAATATGGGGTGAAGACCGTTTAGTCATAGCTTGACTTCTGAAGTCGTTTGAGCTCATTCGGACCTGAAGTCGTTTGAACTCATTCGGTCCCGAAGTCGTATTAACTCATTCGGTCCTGAAGTCGTATGAACTCATTCGGTCCTGAAGTCGTATGATCTCATTCGGTCCTGAAGTCGTATGATCTCATTCGGTCCTGAAGTCGTATGATCTCATTCGGTCCTGAAGTCGTATGGTCCTACAAGCTCAAGATCGCATGGACCTCCAAGGTGATTCAAAGGGTAAACTCGATTAGGGTTTCCTATGTTGAAGCCTTCAATTGGTCTCAAGCTTGCTAACCACTTATCAATTGAGACAATTAGGGTTAGCCTTAACCAATTGGTCACTCAATTGATCCTTAATTGATATCCAATTAGGGTTGGAGTTGGTTCAATTAAGGTCTATAAACATTCAACCATCAACACTCAACAATGTGAATCAAATCGAAGTTGATCCCATCAATTGACCTCCAAACGGGCTCAAACTTGGCCCAAACGGTCTTGGGATCGTTTGGATAACCTCCAAACGGTCTTGAGACCGTTTGCCCAAGAATTCATCAAAAAATAAGTTGATTTGATAGGGGTTGAACCTTAATTAATTCACAAATCAGCAATTTGATTATTTCAATAACCCACTGTAATTGGGCCCTCAATTTGATCAAATTTCCTTAACCCTAGACCTCCAAACGGTCTTGGGTTGACACCAAACGGTCTTGAGACCGTTTTCCCATCCATCCTTTGGACTCTAGTGAAAATTCATCAAGGTTTGATCTATTGAGTTGATCATCACATCAATACTTAATTGCAATATGATTTGGTACCTTTGGACCTTCAATTGGTCAACAATACTTGACCCCAGACCTCTAAAAGGTCTTGGGTGATCCCCAAACGGTCTTGAGACCGTTTGGATGATCCCCCAAACGGTCTTGAGACCGTTTGGGCTAATCAACCCAAAATCACTAATTAACTCATTGGAATTTCAGCACTGATTTCAATTAGGATTTGCCCTATTAATCAACCTTCAACTCATAACTCGTTTGGAATTAATCCATAAAATTTGGTGAGTCATTAATAAACATCATTATGAACAGTAATCCCAAGCGGTCAATGCTTGGTCAACCATCTTAAACGGTCTTGAGACCGTTTGCCCAAAAAGGGCAATTTAAACAGATTGAAAATCAGAACTTAATTCAATTGGATTTGCTAATTGATTTGCTTATATCTCACGATTCCTTTGTAGTTAACCCCTCAAATTTTGTGGGTGATTAACCTACATAATTATAAACAAGATTCCCATATGGTCGTCATTTGGTCAACGCGATCAAACGGTCTTGAAGGCCGTTTTCCTTCATACGACCCTGAAACCGTTTGCCCACCAAACGGTTGTGTAAACCGTATGGGCAATTCGAGGAGGTCGTTTGGTAAAGTGGAAATCCGTGGATAAGCATAGGAATTAATGCCCTTATCTTCTACCTCAAGAACAGTAGCAGTTCTTCACGATTTTGCTTGCAAGGATGCAAGGGAAGATAGGGAAGAAGAAGAACTAGCAACTATATGCATAGAAAAAGATGTATAATCAAAGCATAAGGTTTAGAGTTATAAAACCCGCCTAAAGATTGTTCCTTGAGCTCCAAACTTTCAAGCTCCAAGCCTTTAATGGTGTCTTTGAGCTCCACAGGTCGGCCAAGGTGTATTCTCCAAGGAAAGTTGAAAAGGAATGGCTAGAAAGATAAAGCTAGGTGAGCTAGCCATGAATTCAACCTTGAAAATGAGTTTCCTCCATGAATTCAAGCAAAAGGGATGATCCAAACTTACCTAGGACCCTTGGTCGTCCTTCTCTGCTCCAGAGCTTAGCCTTAGTCGGTTTTAAGCAAGGGAAAAAGAAATGAAAAGAAGAGGATTGTTCCCTTGCTAAGTGGGGAAGGTAGTATATATACTTAGGTGAAATTTCAACATAAGAACATATGCTTTCCTCATTTCTCATATAAGTCCTTCCGTTCTTCTTTGCACATCCCCACATCTTATTTATAAGGACAAAATCCTTCTAAGGTCAAGAATTGAAGGCAAAGAGGATCAACCCATCACTAAAGCATACACATAAAAGGGCTATTATACATACACCTTGATTATTCAATCACAAAGGTGTTCTTAATTATATGATTATTCAAATGAAGTGCCCTCTTCATCATTTCTACTCTAAATGATGACAAAAGTTATAAAAGATATTTTAGAAGATGAAATTTACAAGTTGCACTCCAAATTTTGGGTAAATTGCATTTTATCCCAAACCAGGGTTTCAAGCACAGGGATTGCTTCCACAGCTGCACCTTGGTGCTCAAGCTTGGCAAATCCTTCAAACTTCACCATAATCATTCTTATGATACCTCAACATCAGAGGAACATCTCAACATGTGCAAATTGCAAGTTAACCCTTTTAACTGGGTAAATTGCACATAGGTCTGAAAACTACTAGAGGGGGGGCTGAATAGAGTTTTATAGATAATTTAACAATTATTGAACTCAAACAACCACAGTGAAAATATTGGACAAGGAGACACAAGGTTTAGAGTGGTTCCAACTATAGCAAATACTATAGCCGTCAGTCCACTACCCGGTTGCTTACCCAACCGGGATTTGAAAAGAAATTTATTTTATTACCTCTCAAGGAATTTACATAAAATACAATCTCTTTTCCCAAACCCTTCAAGCAGCCTTCACCTAGAAGTAATCGCCAACCTTGAAGCAGCCTTCCCTTGAAGTAGATGCACCAACTCCCGTTGCACCAGCCTTCTGAAGTAGCTTCCCTTGCGATAGCCTTCTTGAAGTAGCTTGAAGTCCCCTTCTCCACCTGAGAAGTCAACCCTCTCCAATCCGCAGCCTCCAACCCTAGGAGTAGCAAGGAGAGTACAAAAGATAAACAGGAACAAGAAAGAAAAAGGAAATTACAACTTATCCTTTAAGCCCAAGGCTTGATATGCCTAGATCAAGCGTAAGATCTCCTAGCCAAGTATGTGAACTTGTGATTGCTGTGGGTAGGAGAATCTAGCCTATAGGACACGAGATTGAGCTAAGGAGAATGTAGGCCAATGATCACAGTGCTCAAATTGCTTGCAAAAGATTGCTCAAGTATGCTCAAGTGTATTCTCAAGTGTAACAAGTGAATTCTAGTGTCCTATGGCTTGTCCTATTTATAGGAATGGCCTAAGTATGCTTAAGGACGTTCTAGACAACTTCTAGGGGTTTCTAAGTGCTTAACTAGCCGTTAGGTACAAAGTTGTTGCTTTAACAACGACTAATTAATTTATTCTGCAGTTGCTGTCAGAGACCATCTCGGTCGACAAATGGTCGACCGAGACACCTACTCGGTCGATCTTTTGTCGACCGACAGGCTCTCTGGAACAAGTGATTTGCAACGTCTTTCTTCAACTACCAACTAACTTGTTTGTTGTGTCTAACGGCTACTTTGGATCTTTCTCGGTCGAGAAGATTGTCGACCGAGAGTGTCTCGGTCGAGGAGTTTGTCGACCGAGAATGATCCTGTTTCAAGGTTTCAATTTAAGCATTAATTATATGTGTGAGTGTGCAAAGGTGATCCTAATTAAATGGGATGACATGTCTAACTATGGTGTTTGGCTAGGGAAAATCTAACGCTTGATTTACATGCAAATCTAAGTACTTGTACATTATATATTTGTACAAGTTTTACAATATTGATTACATTGCATGAAAATATAACTAAGTAAGATCTTGGATTTTCCCTTGCTACTTTGTCATCCTGCACACTCAAGTAGCTCGTTAGATTAATAAGAATGAAATGTTTGTCATCATCGAAACAAAGGGATTTATCATAATATCCAATTTATCCAACAATCTCCCCCTTTTTGAAGATGACAAACATTTCCTAAATATGAAATAAGGAAATATAACTCATGTGAGTTTCATACCTGAAAATTACCTTTTGTAGCCATTTATGTTTTGCAAGTGAGTGCTGGCCAAGATGTGATGAAAACTCATTTATATTTTTGATTTTTATATTCTTTCTCCCCCTTTGTCATTTCAAAAAGATATCCAAGTTGAATATTTTATGTTTCTTCTCCCCCTTAATATTATGCTCCCCCTTAAATAGATATCCTATTAGAAACATGGATTTTTGTCTAATTTATCCACAATTTGTTTCTCAATCATTTGCAAAGGATGTTAAGCCTTGAAATGATATGAGATTCCCTTAAGCGTATGATGAATATATATTGATTTCTCATTTATCAAAGGATGTTAAGCCCTAAATTAAATGATAATCCTCTAAGCTTAGAGTACATAAAAATGTCTCCATCCAAATGCAAGGGATGTTAAGCCCTGTTTTGGGTAGAGAGTTTCTTCAAGTACAAGATACTATTTTGAATAAATTCATAAATCGCTTTATAATCAAGGAAAATGTCCAGCTACACATGGTGGTTACAATGTTTTTGTAAGCTTCTTCAATCAAATGGTCAAAGTTGTTTTTAAGATCTCCCCCGAAGTCTTATGCTTTGCTCCCCCTTAGATAGATATCTCAAATGAAAGTTTGAGTACTATAAAATGTTGTAGATGATCTCCATGATTTAACAATGATGTATGCAATTTATGTCAGTCTGGAAAATAGAAACCCGGTCGGTCGACAATTGCTCGACCGACAGTGTTCTCGGTCGACTAGTTGCTCGACCGAGGATGTTTCTGGAGAACTGTTTTGTCATTTGTCAATTTAGCCACAGTTTTAATAGTTGCCTGTTTTAATTATTACTCCCCTTATTTGTTATGCTCTACAATAA
Organism: Alisma plantago-aquatica; assembly: GCA_963693085.1. NCBI lineage: Eukaryota > Viridiplantae > Streptophyta > Magnoliopsida > Alismatales > Alismataceae > Alisma > Alisma plantago-aquatica. The sequence continues at coordinate 273,490,421 of OY856413.1, read as the reverse complement.
TGAACTTATAAACCATATTTGTTGAAGATGTCTCATATGCCTAAAAAAAATAACCATTTGAATCAAGCAAAGATGGTAAACTTCATTCAATAGCTTGGAAAATATTACAATCATATAGAAATGACCAATTAATTACAATCATTGTCATTACAACTAGTACAACTTCAACACTTCACTGGAAAGATTTAAGAATTACATCGATGTCCGGATCTTTCCCAAGGAATGGCTCGGCTCCATAATATTTAACCAGAGTTTGCCAATCCAAAGCACCTGTCGTAGTTAACGCATATGCTTCCAGAAATGTGGGAACTCGGTCAAATCGGAAGTGAGCAGCTATATCTTGCAATTATATGGAGGAAAATTGAGTATGTGCAAGATCCATTGATGGTGGAGGTGGAGTTTGATAGTAGTTGTATGAAGGGTTAAATGGGTTGAGCATGCCAGGATTTAAGGAATGCGGATATTCATCGGTTTGGCTTGGAGAAAGATTTTGCATTCTTTGATTTAAGTATGTCATGGCATGGTGGGTATAGTTGAGTTGGTTACTAAGATGATATTGGGAGCCGACAAGATAAGTGAGAGTATTTTGAATGGGATCAACAGAAAGATTAGTAGGAGGAGGGGGTGGTGGTATATCTTGATGTGATGATTCTCCTTCTACTCTTGCCCTTTTATGACCAAAGTCAATCCCCATCTTCTCTACGGTGTTCTTACTTATCTTTGGTGGTCTGCGCTCCCATGTATACCCCATATCTTCAATTTGTAACTTAAGACAATGTTGAGTGATCTGGCATACAAAATCGGCATACGGTGGATTGCCAGAAAACTCAAGCATGTTTTTAAGTATTATGCGAATGAAGTTTATAGGAATTTCTTTTATGATAGCATAAATTAGACACATGCGGAAAATAGGGACCTCAGATTTATTGGCTCTAGGATGTATGTTTGTGGAAACAATGAGGTTTACTATCCTACATGCAGGTTTCAGGTTTATTGCATAATAGGTTCCCCTATCTTCATGACAAGTGGTATTGGTTTGAAATATGGCTCTTTTTATATCACTAAGGCTAGTGGAGTGGTCATCATGGGATAATAAATTTAGTGGATTGCCGGTGGTAAGGTCAAGGAAATCTTGGTATTCATCTATATCAATTTCTAGCATATCAAGAATATCCCCTTCGGTAAATTTAAAACTACGCCCATTGACCATGGTGTAGAAGAATGTGGTTTCATTTTCGGTGTGGGATAAGAGATTGGCATAGAATTCGTTGACTACCTTAGTGGAATAGAAAGGAAAAGAAGGATTGATGAAGTCCTTCAGCTTTTGCACTCCAAAGAGATTCTCCAGATCGACTATGTTGATGAAGTCCATAGCTTCGACCGGGCGTCGGGGAAGAGGAGCTTTAGAGGAAAGCCGTAGATATCGATCTCCAGCATCTCCGTTGACGAAGGCGATGTCGTTGATGATCGTCAGTGGCAGAGTGGCTTCCCGATCTTCTCTTCTTTTTCTTCCGGCGACTTTCTTCTTCCCACAGACAGCTGAGGATGAGGCCATTTGTGTTTCTTGAGTGTGGAGAAGAAGCAAGGAATATTGGAGGATAAGAATGCTGAAGGGTTGCACGAAAATACACTAGAGATGGACTATGGAGGCAAGGAAATGCAAGTGTGAGTAAGTGACTCGTTTTTGCTCCTATTTATAGCATTCCAGCGACCTGGTCGGTCGACGATTCGTCGACCGAGCGTCCGTAACGGTCGAGTTGCAGACGCGCCACTTGGTTCCCCAACGGTCAAAAACGGTCATAACGGTCGGTTTATAACGGTCGTATCCAACGGCTATTTCTCGGTCGAGCACTTGTCGACCGACGTTGTCTCGGTCGAGCATTTGTCGACCGACATTTCGTCCAATATTGAGTCTATTTAGTATTTGTCGGTCGAGAGAGATGGGCTGACCGAGAGGTTCTCGGTCGACGAATTCGTCGACCGACAGACTTACTGAGTACAATTTTTAAAGCTGATTTTTAAATGCAAATGGTAGATCATTTTTGTAGAGCATATATATGGATATTCTAAGTGAGTAATATTGGGATAATTTAAGGCTTAAATGACAGCAAATGTTTTAATTTTCAAGAAAAATTTATATTAAGATTAGGTCCAAAAGAGAGAATTTCCAAGATAAGCAATTTTTGTCGAAGCTTATTTTAGGTCGCCCTTGACTACGACCATAGCGCCCCTTAGTCAAGTTTTATTTTGACCAAGAGGCAAATTTTGCAGATTTTTCAGATTGAATATATTGAGTCTAATATCTGCATAAAATTTAAATATCAAGTTGAGGCATACTACTTAATTTGAGACACAATTTAATTATTTCAAAGATACTGAGTTAGAGATTTTGTTGCAAGCAATAACATATGACTAATAAGTTATTTTGCTTGTTTGCATACAATTTTCTATGCGCACCCAATGATGAAAGCATGGTATAAAGCATATAATGATAATTCCATTATGAATAGACCAGAAAATATTTTTACGAAAAATTATATGAAAATAGGAATTTTCTTTTCATTTGACTTAGACTTTAAATCATCTAGGGAACAAACTAATATTAATTTCATTTATATTTGTAATTATGTAGAGTTGAGATAGACATAGAAATATGCAACTAATGTCATTAGTCATATCTCAACTTTGATTTTGTTCATTTAGTTTGGAGGTTTTGGAACCCAAACTAACTCTACATCTTTTCTCTTATAAGGACATGAAAATGAATAGTGACCAAGGCGCAAACAGTAATGACAACATATTGAGTCAACTTCATATCTTTTTCTATGGTTGTGTCCTATGTTGTCATTGGGTGAGGATGTCCTTTTAGGTACATATATAGATTGGGTTTGTGACTTTCTCTGACTAGGTTGTTGATGAGATTTTCCTTTAGGCTTGTAACCTAGTCCCCTTCTCCCAATTTGTTGATAGGGATTATCTAGAATTTGATCAAGAATGCCATGGTTATTCAAACTACGAACTTGTTGTTGTAGCTTGGCAATCTCATCCATTCTTTTCTTAATGTCTATTTTTGCTTGGTCTAGATTTGATGACAATAAATTTCTTTCTTTAACAATAGTGTCATAATCTATATGGGTGCACAATAATGGTTGTTTCTGAAGATCGTTTACTTGAGTCTGTAAGTTTGAATTTTCAACAGAAAGGAGCTTGCAATCGGCTTCCATAGATTTTAACTTAAGATCAGAAAATTTATTTCCCTCTTTAAGATTCTCATTTTCAGATGCAAGAGCAAGAAGTTTAACATTTAGATCATCATTTTTCTTATTTGATTTCTTTAATTTCTTTTTGCACTCAACATATTTATTATGTGTTTCTTCAATAATAGCAACTAGTTCTTCTTTAGATAAATCAAAAAGACTTACCTCTTCTTCTTCTTCTTCTTCTTCTTCACTAGTTGTAGCAATAAAGCATTCTTTGTGCTTATCCCCTTCCTTTGATCTCCATGGGTATCCGGTTGTTTTGTGGTTTGTTCCTAAACACCAATTGCAGCATGTAGTGGTTTCGTCCAAGCACTTTTCACCATTTCCCTCCATTCTTCAAGACCTGGTTAGGGTTCCTTGAAGCCTGCTCTGATACCAATTGAAAACTACTAGAGGGGGGGGGTGAATAGAGTTTTATAGATAATTTAACAATTATTGAACTCAAACAACCACAGTGAAAATATTGGACAAGGAGACACAAGGTTTAGAGTGGTTCCAACTATAGCAAATACTATAGCCGTCAGTCCACTACCCGGTTGCTTACCCAACCGGGATTTGAAAAGAAATTTATTTTATTACCTCTCAAGGAATTTACATAAAATACAATCTCTTTTCCCAAACCCTTCAAGCAGCCTTCACCTAGAAGTAATCGCCAACCTTGAAGCAGCCTTCCCTTGAAGTAGATGCACCAACTCCCGTTGCACCAGCCTTCTGAAGTAGCTTCCCTTACGATAGCCTTCTTGAAGTAGCTTGAAGTCCCCTTCTCCACCTGAGAAGTCAACCCTCTCCAATCCGCAGCCTCCAACCCTAGGAGTAGCAAGGAGAGTACAAAAGATAAACAGGAACAAGAAAGAAAAAGGAAATTACAACTTATCCTTTAAGCCCAAGGCTTGATATGCCTAGATCAAGCGTAAGATCTCCTAGCCAAGTATGTGAACTTGTGATTGCTGTGGGTAGGAGAATCTAGACTATAGGACACGAGATTGAGCTAAGGAGAATGTAGGCCAATGATCACAGTGCTCAAATTGCTTGCAAAAGATTGCTCAAGTATGCTCAAGTGTATTCTCAAGTGTAACAAGTGAATTCTAGTGTCCTATGGCTTGTCCTATTTATAGGAATGGCCTAAGTATGCTTAAGGACGTTCTAGACAACTTCTAGGGGTTTCTAAGTGCTTAACTAGCCGTTAGGTACAAAGTTGTTGCTTTAACAACGGCTAATTAATTTATTCTGCAGTTGCTGTCAGAGACCATCTCGGTCGACAAATGGTCGACCGAGACACCTACTCGGTCGATCTTTTGTCGACCGACAGGCTCTCTGGAACAAGTGATTTGCAACGTCTTTCTTCAACTACCAACTAACTTGTTTGTTGTGTCTAACGGCTACTTTGGATCTTTCTCGGTCGAGAAGATTGTCGACCGAGAGTGTCTCGGTCGAGGAGTTTGTCGACCGAGAATGATCCTGTTTCAAGGTTTCAATTTAAGCATTAATTATATGTGTGAGTGTGCAAAGGTGATCCTAATTAAATGGGATGACATGTCTAACTATGGTGTTTGGCTAGGGAAAATCTAACGCTTGATTTACATGCAAATCTAAGTACTTGTACATTATATATTTGTACAAGTTTTACAATATTGATTACATTGCATGAAAATATAACTAAGTAAGCTCTTGTATTTTCCCTTGCTACTTTGTCATCCTGCACACTCAAGTAGCTCGTTAGATTAATAAGAATGAAATGTATGTCATCATCGAAACAAAGGGATTTATCATAATATCCAATTTATCCAACAAGGTCCCTGTATTGCAAAACAATACTACAACATTGTTCCTAGGGGACAGGAATGGAAACATATGTTCCTTAGGAGCTTTTATTACCTGCTAAAAGATAATTACAAGTGTTTAATTACATATTTAGGCAAAACTTCTAGGGTTAGGTTATAACCCAGGTCAGGGATGTTACAGTAGTATTCAAAAGCTTAAAAGGAGAGAGATACCCCTAGTAAAGGTTCTTCGGAGGAATCATGTAGAGAAGAAGATACTTGGAAAGTAGAATCAGAGATGTTTAACAAGTATCTTTTCCTCTTTTAGAAATTTTGAGACAAAATTTCTATTAGAGGGGGAGAATTGTTACAACTCATTCCTAGCTTTGTTGATAATCTAAGAGATTTTAGATAATCTTAATGCTTATCATGTTTTGTTAGTAATATTATATGTTATGCTTTATCTTAGCTTTAGTTATCTTAAATAATTGTTTGGGAAACTCACAATCACGACTTAAGCATACTATAAAGATCCAAGTTGGAGTTAATATGGCATTAACCCATACATGTATGCAAGAAGAGAGTTAATGATATTGGAGGAAATACTTAATAAATGATTTTTAATTTGAAAATATTATGAAAATAATACATTAGGATTTTAGAGAATTCAATTTTGAATCCAAAAACAATGAATGAACTAAATCGTAGTTGAAATGAGAGAGTTATGCCCTTTTTAGTCAAATATATAGAGCACCGTGACCGCGATCGACACCGCGACCGCGGCGCTGCGTCGACACCGTGACCCGCGATGCTAGGACCGCGATAGTTGATGCGTCGAGACCGCGACCGTGACACTACATGGACACCACAACCCATGATGCTAGGACTGTGACCGACACTGCGTCGACACCACGACCCATGATGCTAGGACCCCGACCGACGCTGTGTCGACACCGCGACTGCGACTGACGTCGCCCAACACAACCAATCGTAAAATGATCATATCTCGAGCAATATTTATCTATTTTCAACAAAACAAAGTGTGTTAGAACCGCGATTCAATATTATATCATCCCAAAAAAATTTCTTAATGAGAGGGTGACCTGGAAGGTTATTTCTGGGGCAAAATTTGGGGAAGAATGTGAAGAACGGTGGAAATCCAAAAGGTTTGTTATAGATTCGACTTGGTAAATAGTTTTAACCATAGATTCCTCCTGCTCTTCACTTCCCCTTGATCGGAACCCTTGATCCATCGATCTTGAGGTTTGTATTAACCTCTGACCTCCATCTTCTACCTTCAGCAAACCTCGTTTAGGGCTAAAAGGAAGAAGAAACTGCAGATTTTGATTGAGTCTTGCTATGGATTCGAGATCATCAGAGATGGGCTACATTTTTAGGGTTTTCTCACACCTTAGGGTGAGTGGGTACTTCCTTTAAATAGTAAATTGCATGAAAATGAGTTAAATTATCAATAATCTTTAATTGCTTGGTATGCGAGTACAAACACTAAATTGCCTTTTTGATCTAGTTTTTGCAAGATGATATGAAATGGATTATTTCTCTATTGTGATGAATTTCAAATTATCAAAACACATTATAAATGATTAAAATCCATCTAAATGATAATTCTTAAATTAATTGTAGTGGTTACATAATTATACTGAAAAGTAGGATTTTCGGCTATGACTGAATTTGTTGTATAATTGAATAAAGAAGTTTGCCTAGTTCAATCTCCTTGGTTAAGAATGATTGTTTTATTTGTATGTGTATTATATATATGTCAGATAACATCTTGGATTTCATTTGATGACATCAATGTTTGCTTGATATATCAGTAAGGAGGGTGAAACCCTTAATGAATGGAAAGTTGAAGGTTTGCAATTAGACATTGTGATTCAATGTTATTCATGATGTTATGATGTATACAATCCTTATGTGAGTTATGTGATAAGTAAATGAGGTAAATGAAACCCCAATGATAGGGTGTTCAGTGAAACAAGTATTGTGATATCAATGTTTCTCAGTTTGAGATGTGGTTATGTTGAACAGTTCAGTTGTGGTAAATGTTATCAAATGTTTTATGAAATGAATGGTTTACAAAGCTGAGAAAAGATATGTTGATGTGATGATTGAATTGTGAAATTTAAAGAGTGAATTGGATGTGTAGATGCCCTGAACACTGTAGAATCCTTATAGGATGAGTCATGCGCTGTGAGGAGGGAATGGTTTCCCGATTGGAGGTAGTCCAGATCGAGGTAAGTTGGAGTGCACCAGTAGGGTGTGTGGGTCTTGACTAGTGGGGCAGACTCCTTACGATTGTATGGTACTCAACACCAACTGGGGATGTCAGTGGTACCTATGTTACTTGTTGAGTGATCAGTGGGGAGTAGGTCCACTTATGCACAGTAAGCTTGAGGGCTTTGACTCACCACCTGAGTACCCAGGTTGAGAGGTGGAGTCTGAGATATCTGACTTCTCTTATTAGCTGTCGAAAGGTAGATGTGCCAAGGCCCGCTGCAGATAGAGTTTTACTCAAGAGATAGGCTTAGGAACCTGGGCATGCTTCTAAGCCTTGTACAGTGAGATCGTAGCTTGCTGCAATTCTTTCACATTTTTGTGGTACACCTCATGTGGGTTCAAGGCATAATAAGATTAATGAGAGGTTAAACAAGTGTGCGTAGTTATTCAATTATTCATTTTATGTTTCTGAATTATTAGTTCTCATTATGATCAATCAAGCATATTCATATATTGGTTCACTCCGGTACATATCTAGAGTATCCTACAATATCTATGATTATCAATGATTAGACTCTTTAAATATTACTATTGTTATAATTTATATTAGTTGCTCGACAATATATCTATAATTATATAAGTTCTTTAAACTATTTCTTTGAGTACTCATTCACTGAGCGAGTAGGCTCACCCCTCTACTCACAATTATTAGGGAAACCATGTGGACTTGAAGAAGGTCAATGCATCAGAGTAGATCTACCACATGAGTTAAGTATGAGAATTGTTTAGTTCAGTCAATCCCTATTACTCTAGGTCCTTGTATTGATGTGAGAGAGTTGTAAATGGTGTTTGTATCTTTGTTTCCTTGATAAAAAAGTGTGCATAGTTATTCAATTATTCATTTTATGTTTCTGAATTATTAGTTCTCTTTATGATCCATCAAGCATATTCGTATATTGGTTCACTCCGGTACATATCTAGAGTGTCCTACAATATCTATGATTGTCAATGATTAGACTCTTTAAAGCTTACCATTGTTATAATTTATATTAGCTGCTCGACAATATATCTATAATTATATAAGTGCTTTAAACTATTTCTTTGAGTACTCATTCACTGAGCGAGTAGGCTCACCCCTCTACTCACAATTATTACGGAAACCACGTGGACTTGAAGAAGGTCAATGCATCAGAGTAGATCTACCACAAGAGTTAAGTATGAGAATTGTTTAGTTCAGTCAATCCCTATCACTCTAGGTTCTTGTATTGATGTGAGAGAGTTGTAAATGACGTTTGTATTGATGTGAGAGACCCAAAGTTTACTTCGAAGTTGTGGAAGCAAGTTCAAGAGGAACTTGGTACGAGGTTGAAGTTTAGTACCGCCTATCACCCCTACACGGATGGTCAATCAGAAAGAATGATCCAGACATTAGAAGATCTGTTGAGAGCTTATGTGCTCGATTGGGGTGGCTCATGGGATCAATACTTACCTTTAGCCAAGTTTGCCTACAACAACAACTACCAAGCCAGTATTGGGATGCCTCGGTATGAAGCTCTTTACGGGAGACCGTGTCAGTCACCGCTTCACTGGGATGATGTCGGTGAGAGGACCATGTTGAGGTCAGATGAACTCCAAGTGTATGCTGATAAAGTCTCTTTGATCAAGTAGAGGCTAAAGAGAGCCCAAGATAGGAAAAAGTTGTATGTTGATGCGAAGCGGACTGATGTGCATTTCATTGTGGGAGAGCATGTTTTCCTGAAAATCTGACCGCACCGAGCTATAGCCAAGAATAGATGAAAGTTGAGTCCCAGATATGTGGGTCTGTTTGAGGTATTAGAATGGATTGATGAATATTTAAATTGATTGGCATTACCCCCTTAGTATAGTATGATGCATGATGTATTTCACGTGTCCAATCTGAAGCGTTATGTACAAGATCCAAGCCATGTGCTGAGCATTGATCCTATTGAGCTTCAAGGGAAGCTGGCCTATCATGAGTCACCTTTGGGGATTCTAGATACTAAGGTGAAAGAGCTCATATGTAAGAATATAGAAATGGTAAAGGTTCTTTGGAAGTGCCATGGAGAGGATGAGGCCACATGGGAGCTGAAGACGGACATGGAGAAAGCATACCCTGACTTGTTTGATTGATTGATTGAATTTTGAGGGCAAAATTCCTACAAGGAGGGGAGGATGTTATAACCTCATTTTTATAAATAATGTAATGAGATGTATAATTCTCTTTTAATGATAAATGAAATCAATGGTTGATTTATTTGTTTGAATTGCTGGATTTTGTTTATAATGGCCTTGTTTGATTGTTAATGGGCTTTGTTGGCCAACGAGCCCAATTGAAAAGAAAAGAGAAATAAAAAGAAAAGGATTTATCTAATAAGAGGAAAAAGGCAAAGGGATATTTCCCAATATGGGATTTCGTGCCTTTATGGTTCCTTGAAGTCCAAGGAATTCAAGATGGTAAGATAATGGCAAAGGAAAAAGAAATATCAATTGAAATTGGGTTAATTAATGGATAACTTGGATGTGAAGGAAACACCCATTTTTGTTGGAATTTGGGTTTCAAATTTAATACCCAATTAGATAATCCCAAGATGGAGTTTCCTCTAAATTTTGAGTGAAAAATAATAATCGAGGAGAGAGAAATGAATTTCCCAATGTTCCTTATTAAAATCCCCTTTTTAACTCGATTTTAAGAAATTAGGTTTGGGGAGCGATATCGGCCGTTGGATGCCCCGCGTGGTCCAAGGGACCACAGATCCAAGGGTAATCAATCATCGTCTACCCTGAATCACAGAAGGATTGGGAGAAGAATTAGGATTTTGATTTCCCAGCGATTGAGACGATAATGTGAGGAACTATTGAGTCCATCGACTTTGGGAGAATGTTCCAAAGGATCTAGAACCTAACTTCGACGGCTATCGTCGACAAGGGAAGAAGTTCCCAATTCACCAAACTCCCAGATCCAACCCTATATATGGGGGGGGGTATTTGGGGACACCAGCATACCCAAAATATACCCAAAACGCTGCGGAGAGCGACGACGAGACGAACAACGGGTTCAATTTCGAGATTGACCCTAACCAGCCCCTTCTGCAACCTGCCGACCTCGCCGGAACTCCGACGACCTGTTCAAGGTGAAGGCCATAATCGATCAAGAAATTGAGTGGCTCGTTGAGTTCTGGTGGCAGAGGCAAAGCTTTTGGGCACCTCAGTTTCCTTGCTGGTGGCCTGGAGCTCGGAGTCAACCACGAAGTTGACCTCAACCATGTACGCAAGAGGAGGAAGACAACGACCAACGACCGTCTGATCGCAGTCCATCATAATCCCATGCAGAAATTTGACGATCCATAGAGGAGCCGGCTATCTTAGGCATGCACGATAAGAATCATCAGATCCGAAGATCGGATCACCGGTCCACTGATCAAATGAATGCCAATTTTTCAGTAATTCGCCTCTCTACTCAAATATTCTTGAAAAAGGCTTTTTCTTGTAAAAATCATAGAAATTTCTAGGAAACCGTAATGACAAAACTTTATATATGAATGTTGATCAGAAAAATACAAGGAATAAGATAAAAATAGATTGAAAGCCTAATTCGGTCATTTTTTACAAAATTATATTATTTTGATGGAAGATGTATTAAAATTAGGTTAGAAACCCTAATTAAGACTAATGGATGGATTTATGAGGAATAATAGGTTAATTCGAGTAATATTAACCTATTAAATGATAATGTTGAGTCTTAACCTGATTTAGAAGGATAATTGCATGATTTAGGGTTTTAAACCTAATATGGTGGTTCTTAACCTGATTTAGAAGGATAATTGCATGATTTAGGGTTTTAAGCCTAATATGGTGGTTAATACATTTAGAAACCCTAAATTAGGGTAAAAGAGGAGAAGATTGTACATAATCCGAAAATATGGATATATGTTGTCAAAAGATAATCCTAAGCCTGTTGGGAGAGAAACTTAAGGTTTATGAGTAATTTTGTATAATTAGGGTTTAAAAGTATTAAAAGTGAGGCAAAACCCTAATTTCATATGAAACCCTAAAAAGAGGGAGAAATCCTAAAAAGGAATAGAAACCCTAAGAAGCAAGATGGTTTGGATAGATCTTGATAAAAAGGAATTATATGTTATTTCAGGATCCTTGTTTTTGCTTGATTGGATTTCTCTTATTGGTTGATACTATCTCGAAGATTTGCAAAATAGGTATGTGGTTATTTATGGTTAACCGCTTTAGTTTCACAGAGATTTCTCAGGTGATTGATCTAATTGAATGCAACCTATCTACTTGGATGTTCATATACACAAATTCATAAAGTCACTATGATTATCACAATTATGTTATAAGTGTGTATTCTCGCACCTACATGCCACCCAGATGGAAGTTCCAATGAGGTCAAGCCCAAGAGGGAAGACCAATGGGCACCATGAGAGGTGACCCCAAGCACCAAGCTCTGGATAGAGAAGGTGGCCTTATGATATTGCATGACTAATGGGCATCATGAGAGGTGACCCCAGGCACCAAGCTCAGGATGGAGAAGGTGGCCTTAAGTCAATTGCAAAAGAGAAACCCTAAAGAGGGTATTCCAGGGTTAGGTCAAAAGCAGTGGAGTTTGACACACTAAAAATGTAAATTGAATTGTTAATTAACTTGATTGTGATATTTAGGTTGTTAGCCATATATGCGAAAGTTTGGTTGTCCCCACATACCAACATATTCATTTATGCTGACCGACATTTTGTTTGTTGGCGTTTTAGGTACAATATTGAAAAGGACAAATAGTAAAGTGGTACTTCGTGGAAATAAGAATTAAAGTGCAAGGAGGATTAGTTAGAATAGATTCCAGTTGTGGATAGAAGTTAGATATCCATGTTTTTAAAAGGGTATGCAAAGTTTTATTCCAACCTTTCAGTATAGCTTGGTAGAATTTTATAATTATTATTGATTATTTGTTGAACCTTTAATCTGGTTAATTGGGATAACAACTCTGACCTCTTGGTCTCCTTTAATTGGGGGTTACTTGGAGGCGGGGTTGTTACATTTGGTATCAGAGCATGGGTTACACATTTAATCTTTAGTAATTATTAAATTTTACAAATTCCATAGAACTGAGAGAGTTATTAGAGGATTTTCTGAAAGAAAGAGGTGTCTAGAAAAGGATCACAGTCTGGGGGCTGGCAATATTTTCCTCCACCCCACTAGTAGGTCATGAGGACTCCCGGATCTGTGACTGCCTATCCAATGTCTTACGATCTGACTCGAAATAAGATACCTTTAGGACTCTCTCATCCTTTTCATCCCTTCTCAACTCAAATTCTGTTAAGGATTTTAAGAATTAGGGTTTTCTCTCTCTTCCTCACCCTCTTGAGGTATGGGTAAGTATGATAAGGTCTATGGAATCCTCCACCAAATTAATAAAAGATGCATAAATAAGATGTCATCGACATAAGTATAATTAGTTAAAAGTAGCCTAAAGGTCTGTTTGTATGCTTATGTAGATGGCTCGTGTGAAGACCGTTGTCATCCCAGATGCCACCAACGGTGGTGGGCCTTCCCGCAAGGGAAAGGGGTCTTCTAAGAAGAGGAGGAGGAACCATGGTGGTGAATCCTCAATGAAGAGGAAGAGATCAGAAGAAACTGAAGGTGAAATCCCCAATCCTGAACCGATACCCTTTGGAAACCTTGAGAAGGAATAGGAGGAGGAACATGTGTATGAGGAAGAGGCCCAGATGGAAGAGGACCAGTTTGGTGGTCCAGAACCAACTATGGTGGTTCACACCACTGATGATTTATGGATGGAGCAGAAGAAGAGGCTGATGGAGGCCATCAGTGCTCTGGCCCTCAGGGATATAGCTAGAGACAAGAATGGAGAACCACTTCCCATTCATTCTCGACTTGGAGCCACCATCTTGGACTTCGTCAAGCTGAATGTCGAGAAGTTATGGGGAGAGGAAAAGTTAGAGGTGGTCGAAAAAGCGGAAGCCTGGCTGTTGGCAGTCGAGAATGGATTCCTCATGCTTGAGGTACAACCAAACAAGAAGGTTCTTTTTGCTACTCACCTCTTGGAAGGAGCAATCAAGATATGGTGGGAGAACCATATCATGGGGAGAGACTTGAGTGAAGAACTAATGGCATGGACCAACTTCAAGACTATCTTCACCGCCAGAATCATCCCGGTCTCAGCTAAGAAAGAGAAGGAACGAGAGTTAACCAACATGACCCAAGGAAACTTGTCAGTTGTGGACTTTGGTCGCAAGTTCTGCATCCTGGAATGCTTCAGACATATGATGGATGAAGAGAGGAGAGTGGACCATTTCATAGAGTGTCTACACCCTGCCATCAAGCCTCATGTGATTTCCAGTAAGCCAAAGACCTTCACCGAATCCTATGACACCGCCTTGGACATGTGAAGGACGATGATGCCTGCTCCGAACCCCTCCAAAGGATACTTGGGTTTCACTGAAGGAGCTCAAGGGCAGAAGAATGACCACAAGAAGGGACAAGAGCGTAACCACAACAAAGGAAAGCTTGGATACAAAGGCAAGCCAAGTGTTGATAATCGCTTTCAGAAGTGTCGCACCTGTGGATGGTCACACCCTGGGAAGTGCCGCTTCGAGAAGAATGTGTGCTACCATTGCCATCAAGAGGGATACTTCATCACCAATTGTCCTCATCCTGATCCAAGAGGCCCATTGGCAGCACATCTAGTAGCAGCAGCACCCCCAGCAGGAGGGGTAGCACCAGCTGGAGGACCCCCTGTTGGAGAAAGGAGGTAAGCTAGAGTGTTCGCCATCAACAATGAAGAAGCTCAGGCGAATGCTAATAGGCTGATCGAGGGTAATCACCCATAGAGTTTTCCTTTTAGTTTATTAGATCATGTAATAGCTTTGTGATATGGTATGAACTATGTAGGCTTGCAGGAAGTCACGGGACAAAATGTAAAAGCACTTTTTGATTCTGGTTCTACTAATACTTTTATTTCGAAAAATCTGGCAACTATTCTTTGTTTGGACATCAAGGATTTAGGTTATGTTTTGGATGTCACAACCCCGAGTGGTCATATATATACATCTCTTTTGAAAACCCCTATCTTTCCAGTTAAGTATCTAAACCATGAGCTTCCCACCAACTTCATCCTCCTCGATGTGAATGATTTTGATGTGATCATCGGTATGGACTGGCTTTACACCTATAGAGCCCAAATTGACTGTAGAGAGAAGAAAATTCTTATTAGGAAACCCGTCCATCCACACTTCACCATTCGAGGAAGGAAAAATGCAACTACCAGCCTTTATGTGTCGGCCTTGAAGGCTAAGCGGATGATATACAAAGGTTTTCGAGCCTACCTAGCTATAGTTACCGAACCTGAGACCAAGGGGTGATCCTTAGAGGAGATAGAGGTGGTTCGGGAGTATGCGGATGTGTTTTCAAATGATCTACCAGGGATTCCCCCTGAGAGAGCGGTAGATTTCTCCATTGATTTAGCTCCCAGGACTAAGCCTATATCTAAGGCACCCTATAGAATGGCCCCTGCCGAGTTTCTTGAGTTGAAAACCCAGTTGCAGGAGGTATTAGATAAAGGTTTTATCCGACCTAGTACATCAACATGGGGAGCACCAGTTCTCTTTGTAAAGAAGAAGGATGGGTCACTTTGGATGTGTATTGATTATCGGATGATCAACCAGGCAACTATTAAGAACAAGTACCCCTTGCCTAGAATAGATTACATGTTTGACCAACTCAAATCAGCCCGAGTTTTTTCCAAGATTGATTTGAGGTCAGGATACCACCAAGTGAGAGCGAGAAGTGAGGATATACCTAAAACGACTTTCTGAACCCGATATGGCCATTATGAGTTTGTGGTCATGCCATTTGGGTTGTCCAATGCACCCAGTGTCTTTATGAACCTTATGAACAGTGTGTTCCAGACTTTTCTTGACTCTTTTGTGATAGAGTTCATAGATGACATCTTAGTGTACTCAGATGACCTAGCCCAATACCTTGACCACCTAGGAAGAGTCCTTGATATCCTGAGTAAGCCGAAGTTTTACAAAAAGTTCTCAAAATGTGAGTTTTGGATAGACCAAGTCATGTTTCTCGAACACATCATCTCAGGAGGAACAATCATCATAGATCCAGCCAAAGTGTCGATAGTTCGAGACTGGCCTACACCGAAGAACCCCTATGAGATTCACAGCTTCTTGGGGTTGGCCGGATACTACCGTCGCTTCATCAAGGATTTCTCAAAGACTGCTTTTCCACTAACCATGTTAACCCGGAAGGATGTGAAGTTTGTGTGGTCCAACGTATGTGAAGCTCGTTTCCAAGAGCTAAAGGAGAAGCTGACCACTGCCCCAGTGTTGACCCTACCTTCCGGCAATGAGGGCTTCATGATATTCATTGATGCTTTAAAGATGGGACTTGGATGTGTGTTGGAACAGAATCGGCATGTGGTTGCATATGCTTCCCGACAACTTAAGCCCAACGAGGTGAAATACCCGATGCACGACCTAGAACTGAATGCTATCATTCATGCATTAAAGATATGGCGACATTACCTGTACGGTTCTACCTTCGAGATCCTCACCGACCACAAGAGCTTGAAGTACCTACTGACACAAAGAGACTTAAACCCACGACAGCAACGATGGATGCAGTACATCAAGGCAAATGTCATAGCTGATGCTTTGAGCCAGAAACAACTTAGGTGTGTAGTTGTTTTGTCTAGTTAGTGGAAGAGCTTAGAGGAGCTGGTGGAGTGGACTCCACAACTGCTTGAAGATCAAGTTTGATTGGACAATATCTAGATCCAATCTGAGTTGTTAGGTGAGATCGTGGTAGTGCAGCTGGTCATTGGAGAGCTCAACAAGATGAAGGGTTTGATGATGAAGCCTAAGACCCATCTCTTAGTGGGAGTAGACGGAGGAATTAGATTTGAGAATCGCATATGGGTTCCTGTGGATTCTCTGATAAGGGAACATATCCTGCAAGAGGCTCATGGTTCTAAGTATACGGTGCACCCAGGAACTACCAAGATGTTTAAAGATTTGCAGAGGTTGTTTTGGTGGCCAGGAATGAAGACACACATTGCGGCATGTGTGGCCAGTTGTCTTACGTGCCAGATGGTGAAGGCTAAACATCAACAACCCGATGGACTTTTATAGTCAATAGAGATTCTTGGATGGAAATGGGAGAAGATCACCAAGGATTTTGTGGTGGGTCTACCCCAGATCAAGAAAGGTCATGATGTGATATGGGTCATGGTAGATCGTCTTACCAAGTCAGCACACTTCCATGCCTTAAAGACCACTACCAAGGTGTCATATCTAGTTGAGCTTTATATTAGAGAGATAGTGTGTTTGCATGGCGTACCTGGTTCCATCATCTCTAATAGAGACCCAAAGTTTACTTCCAAGTTGTAGAAGCAAGTTCAAGAGGAACTTGGTATGAGGTTGAAGTTTAGTACCGCCTATCACCCCCAGACGGATGGTCAATCAGAAAGAACGATCCAGACATTAGAAGATCTATTGAGAGCTTATGTGCTCGATTGGGGTGGCTCATGGGATCAGTACTTACCTTTAGCCGAGTTTGCCTACAACAACAGCTACCAAGCCAGTATCAGGATGCCTCTGTATGAAGCTCTTTACGGGAGACTGTGTCAGTCACCACTTCACTGGGATGATGCCGGTGAGAGGACCCTGTTGAGATCAGATGAACTCCAAGTGTATGCTGATAAAGTCGCTTTGATCAAGTAGAGGTTGAAAAGAGCCCAAGATCGACAAAGTTGTATGTTGATGCGAAGCGGATTGATGTGCATTTCATTGTGGGAGAGCATGTTTTCCTGAAAATCTGACTGCTCCGAGCTATAGCCAAGAATAGATGAAAGTTGAGTCCCCGATATGTGGGTTTGTTTGAGGTATTAGAATGGGTTGCTAAAGATTTAAATCAATTGGCATTACCTCCTCAATATAGTATGATGCATAATGTGTTTCATGTGTCCAATCTGAAGCGATATGTATAAGATCTGAGCCATGTAATGAGCATTGAGCCTATTGAGCTTCAAGGGAAGCTGACCTATCATGAGTCACCTTTGTGGATTCTAGATACTAAGGTGAAAGAGCTCAGATGTAAGAATATAGAAACGGTAAAGGTTCTTTGGAAGCGCCATGGAAAGGATGAGGCCACATGGGAGCTGAAGACGGACATGGAGAAAGCATACCCTGACTTGTTTGATTGATTGATTGAATTTTGAGAGCAAAATTCCTATAAGGATGGGAGGATGCTATAACCTCATTTTTATAAATAATGTAATGAGATGTATAATTTTCTTTTAACGATAAATGAAATCAATGGTTGATTTATCTGTTTGAATTGATGGATTTTGTTTACAATGGCCTTGTTTGATTGTTAATGGGCTTTGTTAGCCAATGAGCCCAATTGAAAAGAAAAGAGAAATAAAAAGAAAAGGATTTATCTAATAAGAGGAAAATGGCAAAGGGATATTTCCCAATATGGGATTTCGTGCCTTTATGGTTCCTTGAAGTCCAAGGAATTCAAGATGGTAAGATAACGGCAAAGGAAAAAGAAATATCAATTGAAATTGGGTTAATTAATGGATAACTTGGATGTGAAGGAAACACCCTTTTTTGTTGGAATTTGGGTTTCAAATTCAATACCCAATTATATAATGCCAAGATGGAGTTTCCTCTAAATTTTGAGTGAAATATAATAATCGAGGAGAGAGAAATGAATTTCCCAATTTTCCTGATTAAAATCCCCTTTTTAACTCGATTTTAAGAAATTCGGTTTGGGGAGCGATATCGGCCGTTGGATGCCTCGCGTGGTACAAGGGACCACGGATCCAAGGGTAATCGATCATCGTCTACCCTGAATCACAGAAGGATTGGGAGAAGAATTAGGATTTTGATTTCCCATTGATTGAGATGATGATGAGAGGAACTATTGAGGTTATCGACTTTGGGAGAATGTTCCAAAGGATCTAGACCCTAACTTCGACATCTATCGTCGACGAGGGAAGAAGTTCCCAATTCACCAAACTCCCAGATCCAACCCTATATATAGGGGGGTATTTGGGGGTACCAACATACCCAAAATATACCCTAAACGCTGCGGAGAGCGACGACGAGACGAACAACGGGTTCAATTTCGAGATTGACCCTAACCTGCCCCTTCTGCAACCTGCTGACCTCGCCGGAACTCCGACGACCTGTTCAAGGTGAAGGCCAGAATCGATCAAGGAATTGAGTGGCTCGGTGAGTTCCGGTGGCAGCAGAAAAGCTTCTGGGAACCTCAATTTCCTTGCTGGTGGCCTGGAGCTCGGAGTCAACCACGGAGTTGACCTCGACCAGCGACCGTCCGATCGCGGTCCATCATAATCCCATGCAGAAATTTGACGATCCAGAGAGGAGCTGGCTGTCTTAGGCACGCACGATAAGAATCATCAGATCTGAAGATTGGATCACCGGTCCACTGATCAAACGGCCGCCAATTTTCCGGTAATTCACCTCTCTACTCAAATATTCTAGAAAAAGGCTTTTTCTTGTAAAAATCATAGAAATTTCTAGGAAACCCTAATGACAAAACTTTATATATGAAATTTGATCAGAAAAATACAAGGAATAAGATAAAAATAGTTTCAAAGCCTAATTCTAACGTTTTTTTTTGCAAAATTATATTATTTTGATGGAAGATGTATTAAAATTAGGTTAAAAACCCTAATTAAGACTAATGGATGGATTTATGAGGAATAATAGGTTAATTCGAGTAATATTAACCTGTTAAATGATAATGTTGAGTCTTAACCTGATTTAGAAGGATAATTGCATGATTTAGGGTTTTAAACCTAATATGGTGGTTCTTAGCCTGATTTAGAAGGATAATTGCATGATTTAGGGTTTTAAACCTAATATGGTGGTTAATACATTTAGAAACCCTAAATTAGGGTAAAAGAAGAGAAGATTGTACTTAATCTGAAAATATGGATATATGTTGTCAAAAGATAATCCTAAGCTTGTTGGGAGAGAAACTTAAGGTTTATGAGTAATTTTGTATAATTAGGGTTTTAAAGTATTAAAAGTGAGGCAAGACCCTAATTGCATATGAAACCCTAAAAAGAGGGAGAAATCCTAAAAAGGAATAGAAACCCTAAGAAACAAGATGGTTTGGATAGATCTTGATAAAAAGGAATTATCTGTTATTTCAGGATCCTTGTATTTGCTAGATTGGATTTCTCTTATTGGTTGATTCTATCTCAAAGATGTGCAAAACATGTATGTGGTTATTTATGGTTAACCGTTTTAGTTTCATAGAGATTTCTTGGGTGTTTGATCGAATTTAATGCAACATATCTTCTTGGATGTTCATATACGCAAATTCATAAAGTCATTATGATTATCACAATTATGTTGTAAGTGTGTATTCTTGCACCTACATGCCACCCTGATGAAATTTGCAATGAGGTCAAGCCCAAGAGGGAAGACCAATGGGCACCATGAGAGGTGACCCCAGGCACCAAGCTCAGGATAGAGAAGGTGGCCTTATGATATTTCATGACTAATGGGCACCATGAGAGGTGACCCCAGGCACCAAGCTCAGGATTGAGAAGGTGGCCTTAAGTCAATTGCAAAAGAGAAACACTAAGGAGGGTATTCCAGGGTTAGGGCAAAAGTGGTGGAGATTGAAACACTGAAAATGTAAATTGAATTGTTAATTAACTTGATTGTGATATTTAGGTTGTTAGCAATATATGTGAAATTTTGGTTGTCCCCACATACCGGCATATTCATTTATGCTGACCGACGTTTTGTTTGTCGACGTTTTAGGTATAATATTGATGGAGTTTTGCAACACCACTAAAAATCCTAAGGTGATGAATCCTTAGGTTTAGCCTTGCTAGTACTATGGTAAGAACTCCACCCACGTGTACTAAGACACGCGGAAGTCTTATCGTAGTATAGTTAAGGGTCGAATCCTCAGGACAACGGTCTTGACGAAGTCAAGATGGAAAACGTTTTTAGTTTTACTTAACTACTTAACAGTTGATATTTAGATCGAAAGTTTGATTTTGGTTTTAAAGCTAAATGCGAGGAAAGTAAAGCAAGAAAGTAAAGATTAAGGTTGTAAACAATGATAAAAACCACTAGGATGTTATCGGGTTTCACACCACTACACATGGATCAAGTCATGCAACATAATAAAAAAACCTGCAAAGAGAGACAAATCAGTTAGTATCTTGTAGTCATAGCTTCCTTTCGGATAACTAGCTACGAGAAGTGTGGAGTATTGCAATGCCAGCCATTCCATAATGAATGGTCACATGCTTTGCATTACTTCTTCATAAAATGTGTTCCTCGACCTTACCAATGTTGCACTTCCATACGTCAACTGATTCCATTTCATAGTATGAAAGTGCAACGATAGGGGTGAGTTTACTCCACTCAAGAAAACACTTCTAGACACCGAAACAGACATATGGTGACTACATACATCCATAACCAACATTCAATCGATATTCAGATCTAAAGGTACAAACATAGACAATTCATACCAAAAGACAATATGTAACACAAGTTGATGATCAAGCAACTAGTATTCATTAAGCGATTGAAGTCAAACTGAAAAGAAGAGTATCTCTATTACAAGTTATTGAATTACATTGCATGAAATGAAAACATGGGTAGCGGGGCTACTCCCCGCACCCTAGTGAATGAAACTACTCGCTCATGACAAAGAAGGAGGCGAGAAGAGAGAGAAAGAACGTCATCTCCACGGAGGAGGGAAGGTTGAACCCTTGGTGAAGAGAGCAACGATCTTTGCACTTCGTGGTTGCCTTGATGAAGGATCTTCTATTCCCGCCTTCTTTGTTGAGGAGAGAGAAATAAGAGAGAGAAGGTAGTTTGATGATGAGCACGGATCTCAAAACTGGCAGCCTTGGGGCAGTGGACGGAAGACTAGAGTGCTCTGGATCTGGAGAGGCAGCCTTTGGGCGTCTTGAAATTTGATCCCCTTGAAGTGACCCTTGAGGTCCTATTTATAGGCTCAAGTTGAGCCCAAACAGTCTTGAAACCGAGAGGCTTCTCGTGGTCTTGGGACCGTGAGGCTTCTCACGGTCTTGGGACCGTGAGGCTTCTCGCGGTCTTGGGACCGTGAGGCTTTTCGCGGTCTTGGGACCGTGAGGCTTTTCGTGGTCTTGGGACCGTGAGGCTTCTCGCGGTCTTGGGACCGTGAGGCTTTTCGCGGTCTTGGGACCGTGAGGCTTCTTGCGGTCTTGAGACCATGAGGAGTTTCGCGGTCTTGGGACCGTGAGGCTTCTCGCGGTCTTGGGACCGTGAGGCTTCTCGCGGTCTTGAGATCGTGAGGAGTCTTTGTAATTTTTTTTTGTGTTTTCTGTAATGGAAAGATAAGAAAAGTTAGTTTATTGATGTATCTGAAATAAAGTAAGAAATTTTAATGATTCTATTTAGTTTATCTAAGAAAGAGTATGGAAAACTAAAGATAACTAATAAGATAACGTCACAAAATGGGAGGTTATCACCCCCCCTAACTTAGAGTCTAGCTTGTCCTCAAGTTAGATAGAGCTGAGGCACGTAAGGGCGAGGTTATTTTATTTAATTAGGGTTTCCATACTCTTGCTTCAATTCTAGGTCAGAGATCTACCGAGGTTTTATCAGGGCTTCTTCTTACGCTAACTCTTTCGAGTATCAAAAGTTGCATGGGTCTCAGGATCCTTTTATATCGTGAATCTCGCATTGGGACCACCTTTCTTATTATGTGCATGTCATCGACTCTAATCAGTTTTATACTTCTTTGGAGAAACCTACCGGTAGCTAGAGTGGGTATGAGGGCTGGCTTAAAAGGCTTATTGTGTAACTCCCCCTTCAAGTGGGGAAGGGTTTGTCTATGCTTTTTAGAAATTCACTACCGGGCACGACACATCTGCCTTCATGAGGGCAGCTGAATGTACCGGCCGGGTGAGCTCTTTTATCAACCTTTTCATATATTAGGAAACCTTAGGATCTCATTACCGGGCACGACACATCTGGCTTCATGAGGGCAGCTGTATGTACCGGCCGGGTGAGATCTTTGTTGGCTCTTCATATAGGTCCTTATGCATGACACAACTCTCATGTTTTTATTCAGCACTCTGGCTTTTATTCGAGTCTCACAAGCTTAGGAAGTGGGTTTTGTTAGGGTTTTTGATTGGGCGGCCAAGCCTCTTTTATTGAAAGAAGAAAACTGTTCTTAGGGTTCCTGACATGCACTTATTTTTTTTTTATTGGTGGTCCGCTCGTGAGATTTCTTGATTTTGGATTTCCCTGATTTCCCTCTTGACTTTGAGAGTTTTCGGTTCGCTTTGGCCCTGAAGTTGACCTGTGAAGAGTCTGAGATAGAATTGAAGCAAAAGTATAGAAACCAATGGTGAATGAAATTTATGAACTCGCCATTTCAAGCCTGTATGCTAATCTTGTTATTTATATGAGGACTACTTTATCTCTAACTTAGCTAAGGGTGATTCTTTCTAGGGTGAAAGTTATACTTATAAAGTTATTTTATTGAAAAAAAATTATTGGAAAAAGTCTAAAGATAAGCGGGAAAAATAGAAAGGTTGAAGCAGAAATGGTACCTCGCCCTTTTCCGGTGCACTCCCCCCCTAACTTATCACGCACTCTGTCCACAGAGTGTCAAAGTGATAGGTTGAGAAATGCATGGACAAGGGCATTTAGGCGTCAGTTAATCCTTTATTAGCCCCATGTGTTCTGAGTAAGTTGGCGGCGAACTTCCCTCGTAGCGTGTGGTAATCCACCTCTGTCATGTCCTCTACCGGCTTGTGGAGGGCCAGGATTGTATACATCCAGTAGAGGACGTGGAAGCCGCAGTCGTTTGATTCTCTGATTTGCTGGGGGCATCTGTGGCAGAAGGCTGGTGCTTGGAAATGATCTCGGTCATACGCCCGAGTGTGCTGACCCAAAAGATCGTGTAATTTGTCAGCACACTCCTTTGCCACCTCCTCCGTTGGTGTCCTTGGAGTTGTAGTGTATGCTTTCCGTTTTGGATCATACTGGCTGTCGGAACTGTTGTAGATTATTGTTGTTCCTTCATGAAGGTTGGTTGCCAGTAACATCCAGTGCTCTTGATGAAGGAAAGGTAGCATGATGAACTTCGGAGTTGTATGTTGGAGATAGGAGATGGTTGACTCCTTTGTTCCGAAGTTCTTCAGCCCGAGAAGATCATCCTTCATGTAAGCTGACACCATATAGACCGTGCTGTGATTCCGTGCAAGTAAGTATTGATAGGCGGTCATTATACTTACAGACATGGAACCCTTGAATTGTAGGGTCTCACGGAGGGCATCTGCCATAACTAAAATATCCCCGTCGATATATACCAGCTCGTCTTTTTCGGCGTATAGCCGTGACATTATTAGCCGGAGCTCGTTATCTGAAAGTGTTTTGCAAGCCTCCGGGTCGAAGTCGGGAAAAGACGGTTCAATGGCAGATTGGGGTTCCGTATGTGATGAGGATGTCTTGATGGCTACCCCTGATATCAGATCAATGTCACCTTTATCTGGAGCCAGATTGAAGATGTAAGGGTTCCATTGGCTTTGCTTGGTGACATTGGATGGTTGTTTTTCTTTTTGCAATGCCGCTAGAGTTTGTCGGAAAGGTCTCCTCTGCGGTCGTTGTATAGATGAAAACAGATAACGAGGGACGTCATCTGCCGCCATGGTAGGGTCATTGAAGAACCGTCTGTCGCAAATAAGTTCCATGGCGTAACGTCCTCGTAGGGAGTGGAAATCTTCATTGATTAGTTTAGTAAAAGGGACCTGCTGGTTTAGCGCTAGGATGTGCCGTATGACGTAGAAAGCGCTGTCCCAAGAGCCTTCAGTGGCTTGGACTTGTGGGTTAATAATTCGGAACCAGGGGGAGCTCCAGTCCTGGCGAAGAGAAGGGCACGCAGCCCAAATGAGTTTGAGAAGCCGGAAAGGGATGCACCGGGCCTCCCCGACTTCAAGTCCGACAAAATTTATTATCCCGGCCTTTAGGTCACTGGCACAGAAATTGTACACTTTGGCGTCACGGGAGACAGTGTCCACAATCATGAGTAACCAGTGTTTACAGACTTGGAAAGGCACAGTTATGTATCTCACTTTTCTTGCGATTCCCCTTTGCAACCTTGTAATGGATTTGTGCTGCAATTCTTTATACAGTAAGCACAATCCCAGTGTGGGTGAGGCGTTGAGGACCGGTTGCTGTCGCCGAGAACTTTTGTAGATCTCGATAGAGTTTGCAAGGAGAGTACGAAAGATTTCCATCTTCACCGGCAACTGGGGTCGAAGAAGTGACCGGAAATCTTCACGCGTCAGATCGCGTCTGGTCTTTGTGTTTCGATATATGACATCCTCCCCTGCTTTGGCATCATCTACGATAGTGTTGAGGATGAAAATATCCTATGCGTCTAAGGTAGAGATGGCCGCCATATCTAAGTCTTTCATTTTGTTAGGCAGAGGTGGCGGTGGAGGTAGCTCTTGCGGTGTGGGGGGAGAAGGTTGTTCCAGGTTGTCCATGTACTGCTGCAGATTGAAATCTTTATCAGAATCAGAAGGAGTGTCTAAATCTTCATCAGTGTCTAGGCATACTCGTTCTTATTCTTCAAGTTCAGGCACAGATGGTTCGAGTGCAGAGGTTTGCTGGGCTGCTGTGGCTGGTGCAGTAGTGCTGGTTCCTTGAATGCATCTTTCAAACTCAGCAAAAGCCACTTCTTTGGCAGCCTCCCCCAAAGATCCTGCAGAAAAGTTTAGAAACTGATCCCCGAAGTATATGGTGACATTCTCTGTATGAGCAGGGGATTTTTGATCTTTATCACCAGTTTGGTGATCTTGCTATTGTTTTGGTTCTGCTCCTTGGCTGGGGCCTGCCCCAGCATCATCTGGCTTGTCCGAGTCATCAGCTGAGGAGGAACTATTGTTTGAGTCAGCGGAGGAGTCAGAATCTTCCTCGTCATCAGCATCATCTTCATCGTCATCAGTTGTCTTCTTTTTTGCTTTCTTTTTGCATAGACGATGGATGGATTGGAGTTCATCATATGCCACTTGCACGTGCTCGTGTGTTTCGAGCAGTGCTTCGTGGGTTTCTTTAAGATCTGAATAACGTTGTTCGGCCGAGAGGAGTCGTGCTGAGAGGTCGGTTACTTGAGCTCTTAACTGAATAAGCTCATTATTTGACGACTCCTCCTGGCGATTATGTAGTTGTGTGAGGGTCGTGGTGATGTCGTCCAAGCGCGTGCTGAAAGCATGTTGTTGCTGCTTCAGCTCGCGGAGGGTCTCTGGCAGAGGCAGAGTCTGCGCAGAGATCCGATCGACTTGCGTTGCCAACACTTCATGCTGGCGTTGTACTCCCTGGATCAACTCGGGCAAGTTGTTGCAGTGGCCGTCGATGTGGTCGACTTGCTTGGCCACTGAATCTTGATGTTGTTGAATGCTTTGGAGGATGCCTGGCATGGTGCGGTTCTGCTCGCCAATCTGGGCAACCTGCTGAGTTAGACCCTGCACACATGAAAAAATAGAATTTAAAATGTTAGATGGGTCGGTGAGGAGGTTTTGGATGGTGTCAAATTGACGTCCGAATTCCGCACCGACGTTAGTATAAGGGACCCCAGGGAACGAAGGGTGAGGTGGCTGGGGTCGGGGTGGAATGATAGTGTCATGCGGAAGGGACACTGTTGATGGACCCGCGAATTGCGTGGTGACTGTAGATGGGGTCACCAGCGATGTCGGGGTGGTGGTGGGTGGAAAAAATGGTGGCATTCCCGAAGAGAGAAATGGATCCGGGAATGTTGATGGAAAGTCGGTGGATGTGAAGGAGGAGAATTCGGGCATTGTGGTGGAGAATGGGGTGCCCGAAGTGAAGAAGGGTGGGGGTGGTGGAGGGGTGGTAGAGGAAGGTGGAGCGGAGGATGATTGAAGGGTGGTTGATGGTGGTGGGGTGGTAGATATTGGGGTGGTGGAGGGTGGAGAGGTGGTAGTGAGCTCAACATTTAGACTCATTATAAAAGAGTCTAGTGATGAGGATGTAATATGTTCTTCAGGGAGGGGGGGTTCAGCTTCGGGGTTAGGCTTCGATGTAGGTGTCCCCGACAGCTCATGAGCTTTTACGAGCCTTCTGGAAGGTCGTTTGACTAGGAGCTTTGTTGTTGTAGCTGCCGGGGCAGTTATACTAAGCTCTGCCTACCCTGCCTTTGCTTTCTTTTCTCTGGCTTTGACTGAAGCTATGATTTTGGCGATCTCGTCTTCAGTGAATAGGAGCTTGTCCTTATCATAGTCAGCAAGCTCTGGAAGTGGAAGCAGGGTTCTTGAAGATTTTGTGGGGTAGAACACGTAGTTCAGCCTTCCATCCTTATCCTTTAAGATGTGAGAGTTCTTTAGTGTCTGTTCGTTGGTAAGGATGTCGCCTTTTATTGGGCTGCATTTGGGTAGAAGTCTATCCATCTTAAGATATTTGATGATAGATGTGATATGACCACCCGTGCAGATTTCTTTCCCGAGGGCGAAGGTTGATAGCTTGAATAGGATATGCCATCCAATGTTGACAGGCATTCCGTTGAGGACAGACCAGAGGAAAAAAAGGTCGGATATAAGAACATTTCCTCCTTCAGATCTGGGGAAAAGTGCACCGACGATAATTTTGTGTAACGTGCGCACTAGGCCAGAATGAACGTTGGAGGCCTTGCTTGTCCTTGCATCGAAGGTTGGTAACCCCGTTAATGACTTCCAGAAGGTATGCTTGTTGAACCCGGGGTTGTCTGTGCCAACAGCTTTGGCTTTCTTCAGCTGGTCTTGATTGTCGATGAAAATTTCATTCAGAAAAGTTTCGGTAATGACTACCTCATGGTTAAAGATTCTGGAGGTTATTCTGCGGTCACCACCGTCCCTTTCTCTATGCATGACGTCCACCACTTCTTTGTTGAAGTAAGTGCAGAATTATGTTGTGGGCTCAGAGTAGGAAATTTCAGATACAAAGCAGAGCCGGGAAAGGTTAGAATTGTCAAGAAGAGTGAGGATTCTGTGGTAGATCCCCATCTTCATCAGTATGCTGGGGCAGACATACTTGGTCGGTTTAAGGAGTTGGCTGATGGGGGGAATGATTTGGAGGTGAAGGTTCTCGGGTGGTGGTGCTGTGGTGGTGATGGGAGGAAAAATAGGAACAGTTATTGTGGCAGGGTTGGTGACGGTGGTGGAGGATGGTGGGATGCACCCTGCTAGGATTTGTTCCCTTGCACAGGCAGGGTGGACCTGCTTCCTGGCTCTCTTCTTAGATGTTGTCTCAGTTGTTGGTTCTTGAGCCAATCTCTTCCCCTTAGATTTTGTAGTGGGTGATTCTTTCTCAGGGGAAGGCTGGTATTCGGAGGCCTCATCGGATGAGGTCTCTTCGACCTCCTCGTCAGAAGGTTCTTCATCTAGGCAGCGGTTGATTCGCTTGATGTCCTTCATGACAGCAATCAGGTTCACTTCTGCTGGGACTTTTCCAGTCCTTTTGAAGTCGTCAACTATGCTTTGCAGATTTGCTCGTTCAGCAATGAGCTTCTCTTTTGTCCAGAAGGAAGCGTCTGTTGGTCCTTGCTTAGCAGGTGAAGTCATTCTGAAATAGTTGATAAGAAACAAGAGTTAGAAATCTTAAATTTTGAAATTATAACAAAGTAAAATTATTTTGAATTTGAGTTTTATTAGTTTGATTTAGTTCAAACGGTCCTGAGACCGTTTGGTCTCAAACGGTCTTGAGACCGCGAGGATCCAAACGGTCTTGAGACCGCGAGGATCCAAACGGTCTTGAGACCGCGAGGGAGACGAATCGCGCGGGAGACGAACCGCGCAGCCGTTCGTCGGCTAAGAGCTGCAGAAACGATGATGGCGACAACGGTGGAAAGGAGCTCGAACGCGAGTTTTAAACGGTGATGCGTCAACCTGTCGCTGAGGTCGGTGGGTCGGCGAAGGGTTAGCTGTTGCAGAGCTGACGACGAGTCGGGAGTGACGACGAGCTAGGAACGACGACGACGAAGTCGAGAACGACGGCGACGAAGCCGAGTCGTCGGCGAAGCACTTGAAACAGCGACGCGCGGGAGTGTAGAGACGAAGGTCAGAGTGGAATGAAACAGGAGAGTTCGAGAATTCGGGAATCAAGAAGAGGGACACGTAGGTGGGGGGGTATATTTATAGGTTTTTAGGAGCCCTCTCGGTCAGGTGACCGAGAGAGCTCAAACGGTCTTGAGACCGCGAGGATCTAAACGGTATTGAGACCGCGAGGAGCCTCACGGTCTTGAGACCGCGAGGAGCCTCACGGTCGTGAGACCGCGAGGAGCCTCGCGGTCCTCACGGTCTGGAGACCGCGAGGGGCCTCACGGTCTTGAGACCGCGAGGGCCCAAACGGTCTCGACACCGTTTGACCTCAAGATCATGAGGATTTGTATGTATTTTTGGATTTAAAGAAAGCAAAAGAAAAAGGAAAAACAAAGATAAACAAAAGGGTGTTTAAAAACAAAAGAAAAGGCTAGAAAAATTAGGAAAGGTGATACTCAGGCCTTGCGTTGCCTCCCAAGAAGCGCCTTGGTTTAACGTCGCTGGCTCGACAAGATTTTGCCCCGGCTATGCTGACTTTATAGGGTCATGAATCTCTATGGTTTGTCTTGATAACTTGTCTGCCAGAGTGTGATACTTTTTTAATCTGTGGCCATTTACGGTCCTCTCTCCTCCATTATCATCAATAATAATGACAGCTCCTGTCGGGTATATATGTTTGATTGTGAAGGGCCCCGACCATTTAGTACGTAGTTTTCCAGGAAACAGTTTTAATCTGGAGTTGAATAGGAGGACTTTGTCTCCGACGATTATATCTTTTCTTTTGATGTGGCCATCGTGCCACATCTTAGTTTGTTCTTTTTAGATTCTTGCGTTGTGGTAGGATGTCATTCATAGTTCTTCTAGCTCTTGGAGTTGAAGTTGTCGAAATTCACCAGCACCTTTGAGATCGAAATTTAGTTGCTTAATGGACCACCAAGCCTTATGCTCTAATTCAACTGGCAAATGGCAAGACTTCCCATACACTAATCGAAACGGTGTTGTTCCGATGGGTGTTTTGAAAGCTGTACGGTAAGCCCATAGAGCGTCAGATAGTTTGGTGGACCAATCGGTGCGGTGCCGATTGACAATTTTTTCCAGGATAGCTTTAATTTGCCTATTGGAGACTTCAACCTGTCCACATGTCTGTGGATGATATGGTGTAGAAACTTTGTGGTTGACTCCATATTTTCTTAATAAGGCTTCAAAGCTCCGTTCCAAGAAATGTGATCCGCCGTCAAATATAATCGTTCTTGGGACGCCGAATCTGGGAAATATTATCTCTTTAAACATCTTGATTACCGGTTTTGAATCACAAGAAGTGGTTGGTAGAGCTTCTACCCATTTTGAAACGTAATCCACAGCAACCAAGATATACTTGAATCCATAAGATGAGGGGAAAGGGCCCATATAATCTATTTCCCATACATCGAAGAGTTCGATTTCTTGCCATATGTTCAATGGCATTTCATTTCTTCTGGTTATCCCTCCGGATAGTTGGCACTTGTCGCATGATCGCACGTATTCATGTGCGTCTTTTGCGATGGTGGGCCAATAAAAGCCAGATTGCAAGACTTTGAGGGCTGTCTTCTTAGAATTCATATGGCCCCCAGTGGGGTCTGAGTGACAGTGCTCAAGGACCGAAGTGATTTCCGTCTCTGGGATGCATCTACGAAAGAGTCCATCTGCGCATAAGAGAAAAAGATAGGGCTCGTCCCAGAAATATTGCTTAGCGTCGTGAATGAACTTCTTTTTGTCGTGATAGGATGCGGATGGGTGAATGATTCCTGTTGCCAAATAGTTGACAATGTCGGCATACCAGGGAAATCCATTGGAGACTTTCATTAGGTGGTCATCCGGGAGGGAATCTTGGATAGGTACTTTGTCTTCATCCTCGACTCTAATACGGCTGAGATGATCGGCGACTACGTTTTCCACTCCGCTTTTGTCTTTAATTTCTAAATCGAATTCTTGAAGCATTAGTACCCAGCGGATAAGTCTAGGTTTTGCATCTTGCTTCTGAATCAGATATCGTATAGCGGAGTGGTCAGTGTAGACAATGACTTTAGCTCCTATCAGGTATGAGCGGAATTTTTCGAACGCGTAGATGACAGCTAAAAATTCCTTTTTTGTAGTGGTGTAATTTTTTTGTGCTTCATCCAGCGTTTTAGATGCGTAGTATATAACATAGGGTTTCTTATCGATTCTTTGCCCTAAAACGGCCCCTATGGAATAATCGCTCGCATCACACATGATTTCGAAAGGTAACGACCAATCTGGAGCTCGTAGTATTGGTGCAGAAATCAAGGCATCTTTCAGAGTTGTGAAACTTTGCAAACATTCTTGGTTAAAGTTGAACTCTGTGTCCTTGGTCAGCATTTGTGTCATGGGTTTTGCTATTTTGGAGAAGTCTTTAATAAATATTATGTAAAACCCAGCATGTCCTAAGAAGGCACGTACCCCTTTTACGTCTTTTGGTGGCATCAATTTTGAGATAACGTCAATTTTTGCTTGATCCACCTCAATCCCTCTGTCGCTCACTCTGTGTCCCAAAACAACACCCTCTGTTACCATAAAATGGCATTTTTCCCAATTTAAAATGAGGTTTGTTTCCTCACATCTTTGTAAAACTTGAACCAGGTTGAGCAGACAGTTGTCGAAGGAGTCTCCTTAAACTGAGAAATCATCCATGAATACCTCCATTATAGATTATGTCAATCCCGCAAAGATAGCAGACATGCATCTTTTGAAAGTAGCTGGTGCATTACAGAGCCCGAATGGCATTCTTCTGAAAGCATACGTCCCAAAAGGACAGGTAAAAGTAGTTTTCTCTTGATCGTCCGGGTGTATCGGGATTTGGTAAAAACCGGAATATCCATCGAGGTAACAAGAGAACTTCTGATGAGCTAAGCGCTCGAGGACCTCATCTAGGAAAGGCAGGGGGTAGTGATCTTTTCGTGTTGATTTATTAAGTTTCCTATAATCAATGCACATACGCCACCCTGTAATGGTTCTAGTGGGCACCAGTTCATTTTTGTCATTAAGAACAACGGTGGTTCCCCCCTTTTTAGGGACCACCTGCACTGGGCTTACCCACTGAGAATCAGAAATTGGGTAGATAATGCCTGCCTTTAGAAGCTTGAGGACCTCAAGGCGAACCACCTCTTTGAGGTTGGGGTTTAACTTTCTCTGGTGTTCTCATGATGGTTTAAACTCTTCAACCATGGGCAGTTTGTGCATACATAAAGCGGGGTTTATTCCTGTCAGATCAGTCATTTTATAGCCAATGGCTTTCTTATGCTTCTTCAGTTCATCGAGGAGTCTGTTTTCTTGATCATCCTCCAGAGTGGAGCTGATGATTACTGGACAGAGCTTCTCATCATCAAGAAAGACATGTTTAAGCCCCTCGGGTAAGGCTTTCATTTCTGGAGCCTTAGGTGGCTCAGTGGCTTCTATAATTGTGACGGCCTTAAGTTCTTCAAACGTGGCTGTCGGAGCTTCTTCAGCTTTTTCTAAGTATTGCAGGCATTGTTGCACTAGTTCACTGGCCGAGAATTCTACCTCCGGATTTATAAGAGTATTTTCCAATTCGTCGGATGGTTCAGACATTTCTAACTGGGACATTTGATATATAGCATCCAGGAGAAAGACTTCCTCTTGAATGCTTGGACCTTTCATGCTGTTTAGAACTCTGAACTGGAAAGCCTCCCTCCCAAGTCTCAAAATAATAGTTCCTGCTTCTACATCGATGAGAGCTCGGGCGGTAGCTAGGAAAGGTCTTCCGAAGATTATCGGATATCTCAGGTCTTCTTGTATGTCCATAATAACAAAATCACACGGGACATAAGAATTTGTTCCTATTCTGACAGGGATGTCTTCGATAATTCCAAGAGGGGCAGTTATGGTAGAGTCGGCTAACTGAATTGTCATTGTCGTAGGTAACAAATCAGTGAAGCCTAATCTTTTACACATTGAATAGGGCATAATAGATATGCTTGCTCCTAGGTCTGCCAATCCTTTCTTGCTGGAGCCATTTCCAATGGAACACTGAATGCCAAAGGAACCTGGGTCCTTCTTTTTCTTTGGCATTTTATTAAGCAGAATATCTGAAGTGGTCTGAGCAAGTTTCACTGTTTCATGCTCTTCTGTCATATACTTTCTTGACAAGAGGGTTTTCAGGTATTTTGCCCAAGCGGGCACTTCGGAAAGGGCATCAAGAAAAGGAATATCAATGTATAACTTTTTCATAGCTTCTTTAAATTTTTGGAACCTAGTGTCCATTTTGGTTCCTTTTAGTCTGTCTGGGTAAGGAATTCTTGGTGGGACTTCTGGGATTGGTTCCTTTTCCTTTTCTTTCTCTGCAGAATTTTCTATTTCTCTGCTTGAATTCCCTGTTGGGGAAAGAATGGCTACGTCATCATCATCATGGTTGATTCTGGTGACATCAGGCGGGACACGACCAGACCGCGTGGTGACAGCATTAAGTTGTTCTAGTCTGTTTGGGTTATGATGCGGGTTTGCCTCTGGTTGCCCATCAAAAGTGCCGGCTTGAGGTTTCAATTGAGCGGCAATCTGTGCCAGTTAGGCTTCTACGGCCTTTTGTTGAGCTTGATGGTTTGCAAGCATGGTTTGTTGCGATTGAAGCATTTGTCTAATCAAGGATATCTCATCAGATGATTGGGGAGGAGCACCCCTTTGTTGATACTGAGTGACTTGCTGTCCTGGTTGTTGTAGAGGTGCAGTTAACTGGGGTTGCTGTGGCTGCTGCAACTGAGGTTGTTGCAACTGAGGGTGCAGTCCTGAATGGGCATATTGGTAAGAAGGATTCCTGGGATAGTTAGATCTTTGCAAACCTTGTCTATAATTCCCTTGATTGAAGTTATTCTGAAATCCTGGTGGTTGTCTATTGAAAGATCCACCTTGTGCCTGCTGCTGTGGGTTGGCAGTCCCTGTAGGATTCCCGTATTGAAAACCAGGATGGTTCCTTGGTTTATCTGGGTTGTAATACACTTGGCCAGGTATTGAATGTATGGAGTTGACTTGCTCTGGCATTTGGTCCTCGGGATGCTCGATAATGGGTTCATATTGCGGCATAGGTGGTTGTAAATCCATCATGACATTGTATAACAGGCCACATGATAATGTGGGATGATCGGATGCATGACAGGCTTCACAAGTTCCAGTAGCTGCCTTAACTTGTTGAACCTGAGAGCTTTTCTTCTTGTCATATTCCCTGAAAGAAGTTTCGAGGGCTTGTTGCTTGCTAGCGATAGTCTTCAAGGCCTCAGCAATGGCCTTGAGTTCCATGGATTCTTCTGCTTTGTACACCTTGAGAACGCCTTTGGGTTGGTTAGATGACCTTCCCCAATTGGATTGGTTCTCGGCCCCTAGCGTAACTATATTCCAGGCATCTTCATAATTCTTTCTCATAAAGTTTCCTCCAGATGAGGAATCTAGAAATTGCTTGATATCATCACTTACTCCTCTGTAAAATGTTTCTATCAGTTGATTTTGAGATATTCCATGGTGAGGACACTTTCTCAGGAGTTCTTTGAATCTTTCCCAAGCTTCAGCAAGTGTTTCTCCAGGTAGTTGGGAAAAGTGATTAATCTGTCCCCTAATCTCATAGGTTAGCGAAGGTGGGAAGAATTTCTCAAGAAACTTCTCTTATAAAGGAGTCCAAGTAGTGATGATGGGGTGTTTATCCAAAGCGTTGTACCAGCTTAGTGCTCTTCCAGATAAGGTGAAGTGGAAAAGGTGTAACATGATTGCTTCCAAGGCAATTCCTGCTTGGGGTACAAGTCGGTAGAGTGACTTGAATCTCTTAAGGTAATCCATGCAATCGTCTCCGGGTGCTCCGGAGAAAGAGATGCCTTGCATGATCTGGATCCATTGCGTCCAAATTTCAAAGTGTGGTATGTTAGTAATCGGTGGTCGGACAGGATGATCGTCTTCATAATTCTTCGGGACTGCGTAGTCCCGAAGTTGCTTGTTTCTTAACGCAAGTTGAGCAGCAGCATGCTCTGCTTGGATGCGGGCTTGTTCCTCAGCTCGGATCTCAGCTTGCACCTGAGCACGAGTGTCGGCAATAAGTTGTGCTCGTTGTGCTGTTATGGCGGCGTTGACTCTTTCTGCAACAAGGCATTGCTCTTCGGCCATCTGTCTGGCTCTTTGGCGGTTAAGTCTATTCCTTCGGTGGAAACTTCTTTCTACCTCAGAATCGTATTCTGGTTCAGGGGAGAATCTGATGCTATGCGGGGGTTGCATACACGTTTTCTACCTGAGTAGAAGGAAAATCACACGTTAGGATAATGGAAGGAAATGAAGAAATCAAAAAGTTTTGGAGTAGTTATCAAGAAAAAGTGTAAAATCCTAATCAACCAAGAAGTTGTTAAGTAAAAACTAAAACGTTCCATTGTCCCCGGCAACGGCGCCAATTTTTGATGGAGTTTTGTAACACCACTAAAAATCCTAAGGTGATGAATCCTTAGGTTTAGCCTTGCTAGTACTATGGTAAGAACTCCACCCACGTGTGCTAAGACACGCGGAAGTCTTATCGTAGTATAGTTAAGGGTCGAATCCTCAGGACAACGGTCTTGACGAAGTCAAGATGGAAAATGTTTTTAGTTTTACTTAACTACTTAACAGTTGATATTTAGACCGAAAGTTTGATTTTGGTTTTAAAGCTAAACGCGAGGAAAGTAAAGCAAGAAAGTAAAGATTAAGGTTGTAAACAATGATAAAAACCACTAGGATGTTATCGGGTTTCACACCACTACACATGGATCAAGTCATGCAACATAATAAAACAACCTGCAAAGAGAGACAAATCAGTTAGTATCTTGTAGTCCTAGCTTCCTTTCGGATAACTAGCTATGAGAAGTGTGGAGTATTGCAATGCCAGCCATTCCATAATGAATGGTCACATGCTTTGCATTACTTCTTCATAAAATGTGTTCCTCGACCTTACCAAGGTTGCACTTCCATACGTCAACTGATTCCATTTCATAGTATGAAAGTGCAACGATAGGGGTGAGTTTACTCCACTCATGAAAACACTTCTAGACACCGAAATAGACATATGGTGACTACATACATCCATAACCAACATTCAAACGATATTCAGATCTAAAGGTACAAACATAGACAATTCATACCAAAAGACAATATGTAACACAAGTTGATGATCAAGCAATTAGTATTCATTAAGCGATTGAAGTCAAACTGAAAAGAAGAGTATCTCTATTACAAGTTATTGAATTACATCGCATGAAATGAAAACATGGGTAGCGGGGCTACTCCCCGCACCCTAGTGAATGAAACTACTCGCTCATGACAAAGAAGGAGGCGAGAAGAGAGAGAAAGAACGTCATCTCCACGGAGGAGGGAAGGTTGAACCCTTGGTGAAGAGAGAAATGATCTTTGCACTTCGTGGTTGCCTTGATGAAGGATCTTCTCTTCCCACCTTCTTTGTTGAGGAGAGAGAAAGAAGAGAGAGAAGGTAGTTTGATGATGAGCATGGATCTCAAAACTGGTAGCCTTGGGGCAGTGGACGGAAGACCAGAGTGCTCTGGATCTGGAGAGGCAGCCTTTGGGCGTCTTGAAATTCGATCCCCTTGAAGTGACCCTTGAGGTCCTATTTATAGGCTCAAGTTGAGCCCAAACGGTCTTGAGACCGAGAGGCTTCTCGCGGTCTTGGGACCGTGAGGCTTCTCGCGGTCTTGGGACAGTGAGGCTTCTCGCGGTCTTGGGACCGTGAGGCTTCTCGCGGTCTTGGGACCGTGAGGCTTCTCGCGGTCTTGGGACCGTGAGGCTTCTCGCGGTCTTGGGACCGTGAGGCTTTTCGCGGTCTTGGGACCGTGAGGCTTCTCGCGGTCTTGGGACCGTGAGGCTTTTCGCGGTCTTGGGACCGTGAGGCTTCTCGCGGTCTTGAGACCGTGAGGAGTTTCGCGGTCTTGGAACCGTGAGGCTTCTCGCGGTCTTGGGACCGTGAGGCTTCTCGCGGTCTTGGGACCGTGAGGCTTCTCGCGGTCTTGAGACCGTGAGGAGTCTTTGTAATTTTTTTTGTGTTTTCTATAATGGAAAGATAAGAAAAGTTAGTTTATTGATGTATCTGAAATAAAGTAAGAAATTTTAACGATTCTATTTAGTTTATCTAAGAAAGAGTATGGAAAACTAAAGATAACTAATAAGATAATGTCACAAAATGGGAGGTTATCAAATATTGAAAAGGAAAAATAGTAAAGTGGCACATCGTGGAAATAAGAATTCAAGTGCAAGGAGGATTAGTTAGAATAGATTCCATCTATGGATAGAAGTTTGATATCCAAGTTTTTAAAAAGGTATGCAAAGTTTTATTCCAGCCTTCCAATATAATTTTGTAGAATTTTATAATTATTATTGATTATTTGTCGAACCTTTGATCCAGTTAATTGGGATAACATCTCTGACCTCTTGGTCTCCCTTAATTGGGGGTTACTGGGAGGCAGGGTCGTTACAATAACTCCAACATTTATACATCTAAAAAAAATCTTCAAAAGACCTTATGTGTGTGCATAAACCTTTAATTAAAAGTACCAAATCATCAAGCCTTTGATTAAATGTGTACCAAACTCTTCTTATGACCCTAAAGTACCTCATGTATCATAATATTCCTCTTGGATGTATTTATGACTCAAATGAGTATTTGCCTTCATAAAGCTCAAAATCAGGGTCATCACATATCACCACCAAAGAATCGCACATTATGTTGTATATCATTGTTGCCTCCACAAAAATGTAATGAGGAAGGTGATGGGCTTAGGAAAAATTTGGTGAATCATAGTATATGATTTATAGGATTAGATTTCTAATTATGGTTATGGCAACCAGTTTTACTAAAGGAAGTGCTTCAACAGCCAATTTTGTTAATTGGTTTTATTTCTAACAGTTGAGTAAGACCTTGGCGTCATGGAGCCTAATGGTTGTTCCACCACTAGTTTCATATATCCTTGCCAACGTAGTAGTCTAACCAAATGACTACCTCATAACCACACATCAAATAGTACATTATCGTTTTTCTGCCACAAAAATGTATACGAAGGCAAGGTGTTTAGGGAAAACGAGGTAGAGCTTTTTGTTTGATTTATAGAATATGAATATTTACTATGTTTGTGGAACATGTTGTATTAAAGTAAGCACTTCCAAAGATAATTTTTACTAAGTGTTTTAATTCCCAAAGTTGGTTAAGGCCTTGGCCTCATGGAACCTAAAGGTGGCTCTGCCATTGCGCATAGATTTATGAAAACTAAAAATTTATTCATTACAATATTTCACAATCCCTGTTATAAAAAATAGTACTAGTGTAAATGGTACTTGACTCATATATTATTACTTCTCAAATAACTACCTCCAAATTATATTTAAGTACCTACTTATGTCGACAAAGTTTCTCGAATGTTACACCATGCATCTAGTAAAACATATTCAAACTATAGTATATATAACCAAAATTACTTGACCACACACTTAGTTGTCACCAAATCGGTCATCTTGCAAACTACAACTCAAATCACAATAAAATTAAATAACAACCATATATACAAGAGTATCTCACTTATATATTCAAATCACTTATACTAAAGCATCACCCTTATGCATAGAAGAACCTAGTATAAAGGACTATTAAATACCTAGAATTTTAACAAAAGTGTCATTCTCTTATAGTTTCTCACTTTCAGATCTAATGTATCTAAAGCTACATCAAAACACATGATTCTGTAAACCAAAGACCCTTCTCATGAATGTTCATCCTATTGGAAAGGTTTTTGAGCATGGGATATTTTGTGTGAGTGCGTTAAAGGATTTTTCTTAGTACTAGGGGTGTTAGTTTGAGGTACTTTTAAGATAATAAGTACTCGTAGTCATTGCAGTTTGCATGAAACTTTAAATTCTCTGATGTGGGGGCTTGAAAATGGCATTGATCTTATGGTGTGGTGTTCCTAATTAGGGATGTATATAGGTTATCTAAAAATGATTAGCTCAAATGTAGAACATGTCACATGCAACTTACATGCGAGGTGGGGGTGATGTTAGGGGATTTTGGTGGGGGAGGTTGTTTTGAAGGGTGATGTGTCAACAGATATTAGGGTCATTTTGGGGTGGATGATGGTGTGAGGTTAGTGATGGTGGTAATGGGTGGGAAATGAGTGATGGGAGGAAAGAGAATGATTGGCACAAGAAGAAAGATAAGTGGAGAGAGGGAGTGGACCCCTCCTTTTTTAGGAGAAAGAAAAAAATGAAAAAGGGTAAAAGTGGTGGGAAAAAAGAAGGAAGTGACAATTTTGTGAGGAGGGAAGTATTGAGAGTAAAGGAGGGAGTTGAGGAGGAAGTAATGGAGGAAGATGAGGGAACTAATGAGGATAGTTGTATTAAGTGCGGACACAAGTAATGAGAAAATAGAGGTCGAAGGATGGAGGTAATACAGAGAGAGAAGATAAGTGAGGAGGGAATTAGTGAGAAAAGATGAGAAGTTATGGGGAAAGATGAGGAAAGTGATGGGATGAACTATAATTAGCGAGCATGTAAGTGATGGGGAAAGGGAGGGAAGGGGGAAGATAAAAGGATGAAAGTAATGGGAATAAAGGAGGGAAGTGAGGAGGAAAGTTTTGGGGAAAGAGGAGGGATGTCATGGGTAAAATAGTAGAAAGTGAGGAGGAAGTGATGGGGAAAGAAGAGAGAAGGAGGAATGTAATGGGGAGAGAGAAGATAATTCAGGTGGGAAGTAATAGGAAAATAGGAGGGATGTAATGTGAAAAGAGAAAGGGATTGAATAGGGAGTAATAAAGTGAAGTAATATAAGATTATGGACTGACCAAATTTGGTTGCAACAAGATTTGGCATAAAATGGCCTAAAGTGGGCGCAAAATGTGCAAAACAAATAATGACATAAAGTAACCAAATGGGTATTAAAAGACCAAAAGTGTCTATAAAATTAATAAAATAAGTGTAAATTGATCATTAGGTGGCCTAAATGATTAAAAGCAAATATTAGGCGCAATGACCAAAATTAGTCACTAAAATACCAAAAATTGGTGTCAAAATATGAAAATTAGGTGTGAGTGAACTAACTAGGCGCAAAATGACCAAAAATTGGTGTAAATTAACCAAACAAAGGCACGAAAAGACCAAAAGTGGGCGTCAAAAGACCAAATTAGGCTTGAGTGACTAAAATTGGATGCAAAAGACCAAAACTAGGCATCGAAGGACTAAAAGTGTGTGTCAAATGACCAAAATTGGTGCAAACAGACCAATAGTATATGAAAAATATTTAAAACAAATATTGTGTGTAATTAACCAAAATTGGACACCAATATATCAAAAATTACATGTCAAGAGACTAAAACTGAGAGCAAGAGCATACAATTATGCATAAAATTACCAAAAGTGGGCACAAATTGACCAAAAGTGATTGCAGAAACACTAAGAGTGGGCGTTAAAAGACCAAAACTAGGCTCGATTGACCAAAATTGAACACAAATAATCTGACTTGAACATAGAAAGAATAAAAGTGGACACAAAGTGTCCTAAACTATTACAAAATATACCCCAATGTTACTTCTCTAAGCACTATTTTACTTCCCTCTTCTTTCCTCTTTCCTCTTTACCTCCCTCCTCTTTCTTTATTAATTCCTTCTTTTCTCCTTTTATCCTTATTACTTCCATCATCTTTCCTCAGTATTTCTCTCCTCTTTCCTCATTACTTCCCTCCTCTTATCCTCCATGCATTTATTTCCTTCTCTCCCTCTCTTCTCATTACATTCCTCCTCTTCTCTCATGACCTCCCTCCTTTCTCCCTCACTTCCCTCATCTCCCTTATTACTTCCCTCATATATTTTTATCACTCTCAAAATAGGAGGCAAAAAAAGATGGAAGTGGACGATGGGAAGCTGAGCAAGTAAAACAAGTACAATAAGAAAATTGGTGGTAGGACAAATAAGATATGTGGACAAGTAGAGTGGTAGGAAGTGGGCAGGTGGTCAGATGGGGAGGTTGTTTTTATGAAAGATAACTGGTTTTCGTGTGTAAACCGAATGTGATAGT
Source organism: Alisma plantago-aquatica (assembly GCA_963693085.1). Taxonomy (NCBI): domain Eukaryota; kingdom Viridiplantae; phylum Streptophyta; class Magnoliopsida; order Alismatales; family Alismataceae; genus Alisma; species Alisma plantago-aquatica. The sequence continues at coordinate 273,449,928 of OY856413.1, read as the reverse complement.
GTGTGGCGCTAGGGGAAAGATAAATTCGAAGTTTAATGTACACTTTATAATTTGGTTGGATCCACCATTGACTGGGATTCAAGTCAAGAAGACTTTTCTCCATTAATTCCATTATAAATGGTTTTCCCTAGAAAATTATAAAAAATTTAATATTACATCATAATAAGAAACGACGTTCGCATAAGATTCGTGATTAGTAAACTTTGACAAAATATCTAGCCATTACATTTGATAATAACTGATAAGAGAAAGAAAAAGAAATTGAATAATGTGATTTGAGTGTCAGCCTGGACAATTTGAAGTTACAACCATTAAGTTTATCAATTGAGATGTCATTGTTTGGTTATTTGGCAATCAATCTAAACGGTTTAATATCTTAACATCTATATTCTTGTAAGTCACTCCAAAGTTACCACACTGAAGTGTCCAGTGTGCATAGCACGAATGTGGTTAACTGCAGCTCACTCAAGTTTCTGGAGTGCAGAGGATGAATGTGGTTAAGTGCAACTCCCACCCTAGTTGTGGAAGTTGTTGTATGTGCAGGTTGTAAAATGTGCCCATGGTATGGGCCTTTGGGGAGCGCCTGGAACATAAGGCCGTGGAGGTCGCCCTCCAGCCATAGTGGCCGATCAACCGATCCTACTCCTGACAGAGGTCATGCCTCCACGACGGGCCGCAATGGCGCCATAATTGGATGAAGCCATATTCACTGATATGGAGACAGACGATGCACTGTGTCGGTCAGTGATCTTCTACGACTTAAATCGCTAGATGCGTTATGCACTGCGACGAAGATTTACTTCTTGTCGTAAGCGACGTTGCTGTGCATATATATATATATATATATATATATATATATATATATATATATATATATATATATATATATATATATATATATATATATATATATATATATATATATATATATATATATATATATATATATATATATATATATATATATATGCTAGAATACACTCGAGTGTACGGATCGCACGAATACACTCAAGTGTGTTTGCATATCAGGACTATTTTTTGCAAAATGTAAACCATTGATCTTCACCGTCATACTATAACTAGGCTACATACAAATTTTGAGCCCATTTGGATGAGTGTAAGTCACTCATCCAAGGGCAACAAAATCGACGCGCGAAACTAATTTGAAATGCATAATTTTTGCGGTCTTCATAACATGAGCTATACATATCCAAATGTGCTCAAATTTTGCGTATGAGTTGTTCACGAGATGTTTAATAAGATCAACGGATTAGATTTTCAAAAAAAAATATTACATCATGAAAAATTACTTGAGTGTATTCCACTCCGGATACACTCGAGTGTATTCTAGCCTGACTATATATATATATATATATATATATATATATATATATATATATATATATATATATATATATATATATATATATACACACGCTCTCGACAGATACTCGTGGATCTCATGTACACATAGGTGGGGTGGGGCAGTGAGACGTCGACTTAGTCGCTGGACCTGACCATGACTTAGACCGGCCCAGAGGAATAGACTTCTTCCTCATTCATGTCAAACTTCTACTGGCGTGTTCGTTTAAGTTTATTTGGGAACCCCAAATTTGGATTCAACACCAAGTTCTTCTGTGAGTGACATGGATGTTCTCTGCGCAATCAATTTTTAAAACACTTTAATAACAAAATTTTGGAACGCCTATTGCGTACGGACAGCTTCCAGGCGTTCAGATGTATTCAATAGGCTACAAATTGGCATCAGGTCAACATTTTCGTTTGAACGCTGACAGCGGTGTCAAACACCCTATACGGACCACGACCTGCAGTATACAAGAACAACAATGGTCTTCATAACCATGAATGTTGATCGTGAACGTTGATCTGATTCACACGCCGTGTTTCTTCAAATTCTGTTTCAGTCTAATGACAAAGCCTTGTAAGGCAAGCACTAAGCAGATGAATAAAGTCAAACGAGAAGTCCAAATTGAAATGTTTATGAACAAATGTTTAGATCCTAATCAAGACTAGAGGATGTTTAACCTAGATTTGACTCGAAGATCAGAGGGGCTATCTTAGGATCACCTTTGCTCCTAGGTAAATGAGTCATAGTGTTGAGAACTAGCAATTATGATTGTTTACATGTTAAGTACAAAGTAGACATTATTATTACAAGTTTAATGTTTTAATCATGATCATTTTATATTATTGTTTGATGATTGCTACATATGTCCTATGATTATAATGTTCATTATGATTAATGTTTATGATTAACGACTCATGAAATTCATGTTAATGTTCAAGAGGGATAGATCCCATCATGTTAAAGAGATCATTAAAATATTAATAGGGAGTAATCCTATCATGTTAAGTTCAAGAATCATGTTAATGATAATGTTAATGTCATACTAATGATCAAGTTAATTGGAATTGAAATAGTATTTATGTGCTCTTGAATCATGACCTCAAAGGGTCGTCAATGGCTTTCTTAGCAATCATGTGCTACTAAAGGGGAGTCATAGAGGGATGCATACATTTTCTATCAATTCTTCACGTTAATAATGATTTAATAATGCTTATCGTCAAATCGTGTCAGGTTTTTTTACATGTCAAGTTTTTTTAATGATTCAATAATGCTGACAGCGGTGCCAAACACCCTATACGGATCACGACCTGCGGTATACAAGAACAACAATGCTCTTCGTAACCATGAATGTTGATCGTGAACGTTGATCTGATTCATACGCCGTGTTTCTTCAAATTCTGTTTCAGTCTACTGGCAAAGCCTTGTGAGGCAAGCAGAATAATAAAATCAACCGAGAAGTCCAAATAGAAATCTCCCATCTCTCACTAGACTTGTCAAACGGGTGGGTGGGTTGGGTTTGAGTTGGGTCGTTGCGGGTTTGTGTCTCGCGGTTGCGGGTCAAAAGACCCAGTTCTAAACGGGTGGAAGAAAGATAAATCCAAACCCGACCCAACGGGTTGCGGGTTGCCCGTGGGTGCCCATATAAAATTAAAAAAATTACCATGCTAATGTTTGTTTACATAAGATATGGCACAAAATAATCACATTGACATGTAAACCTTTTTCATTTGTCCAAAATTTTTCTATAAGAAGAGCATCAAACAATAATACACCCATGGACAGAGATGCTACATGCTAGTAAAGAAAAACCTCTGACTGGCTGAATTAATTACCAGTATTGTATAGATGCTAGAACAGCAAATATAATACATATTTTAGAAGGTTAACTCAAAAGCATACATCTTTTAAATAGCGAGGACCACCTACACCAAACAACTAAACATTAATTGAACAACATATATTATGAAGGAGGCATCCAAATGAGATGGGGTATAAATCGGAGAACTGAAAAAAAACTAAAACTTTGGCATATTCCAAATAGCAACTCCACATTCTTTTATTATGCAGTATGAAGATGACAACCAATAACTCGACACCCTTTTTAATTTTCAATATGAAGATGATACAACCAACAACTCCACACCCTTTTAATTTGTAGTATGACGATGACACAACCTTATGTATGCCTCCCATTCTCACAAAATAATACAAAAGAATAAATTTTACAAACTATTTAATGAGTAAAAAATATTATAAACCAATCTATGTGTTTTGTTAACTTGGTTGTGGTTTAAAATTTGAGATAAGAGTACAAGACATATTTAATATTACCTATTACTAGACTTAAAAAAAATTATATATATTACCTATTACTACCAAGTGGTAGTGGCTTGGACGCAAACGCACGCAAGCGGCAAGTTTCATATATGCAACATGTGTATATTTTTTTACTGATAACTAAATCTTATATAATTATTTTTATTAATAAATCAGTGTAATAAAGCGGGTCACCCGCGGGTGCCCGCGGATTGCCCATGAAACTCGCTAGTTAAATGGGTGGGTATGGGTATGGGTGTTTTCCAGCGGGTGGTAAATTTTAGGACCCAAACCCAACTTAAACGGGTTGACCCATGGGCACCCGCGGATTTTGACCCAGTTTGACAGGTCTATCTCTGACGATATGACCTATATGTCACAATTAACTTGATGCAAAGTAGACGGGTAAGTGGTGGGTCAAAATGGCACGCATAAATGCACACGCCACCATTTTGGTACTTCTGCTCTTTGGCAGTATTTAACGGATTCCATGCATGTTAACGACCTCACAGCTTCTGAGTGGAGTTTGGAAGCATGCACGCCTAGCACGTTGCATTCAAAATAACTAAATCCCTAGAGGAACCTTGACATTGCAATTTAAATATTGCTGTCGCTTCTATCATTCATATGTTTGATTGCAATTAAAAAACATCCAATTATACTCACTCAGTGTCGTTGTATGGTATACCCAACCTATTTCCTCCATAAAACCTAAAATGTTAGCCGGAATCTCATAAAAAAAACTGTACATCAAAATCCTCTTTCATCGTCCTTCCCCATACATCCATGGTTGTCATCGTCGCGTTAGCCTTCCTCTCAATATGAAGAGTTGTCACATGAGCCTGATTATGTCCACCACACTCTTTGTAAGGATTCTAGTTCTGCAGGGGAAGACGTGCCTATAACTAAACAACTTGGCTGCCTATGCGCAATCAGTCTCAACCTCGTTGAATCTGATCCCTCTCCTCCTCCAGACAAACATGGCCGAGAGTATGCCTCGTAAGCAGGGTTCATGCTTGTCAGCACCTATTATCGGTCTCGATAGCGCCAACCTCATCCCCCGCCCTGTAATACCTAACACACCGCCGATATACGCTCGCTTGCCAAAGCCTTGACTTCTGTCAAAAACCTCCGCCAAACTAAGGTGTCCTTTCGGTGGCGACCGTCTAAGCAACCTAATCCGTTTTCTTCTCACTTGCACCTCCCCGAGTCTAGCCTCTCATAAAAGCTACTCTCCAAAGGTCTGTGTCATCTGGAAAACCTTGTCCTTCATCATGTCCTCCAACATATTCTCAATCTTCAACCAAGCTCTTTTTGTCGAGAGTTTGCCTCCTTCATGTCTCCCCTTCCGCCTATTGATCCATATGGTCTATACAATCAACTATTGTGTGGTGCCGCAAGACCATCCCAATAATGATATTTTGCTTGCCCCCTTCCAACCGTGCTAAAGAACCTATCTGGTCGTGTTGAAATGTGGCGCTCCCTCCGGGATTTGTAATATGTTCAAACATCTTTCTCAAAGAGTTCTAGCCAAATGTAACGTCCTAAATTTTGGATAAAATAAGTTTAGGGTCTTAATTACAAATTTTCAACTATTAATTTCTAAAACTCAAACATTAATGCAAGATGCCACACATATTTAATACTTTATATGGACTACCTCCTTTATTTTCCTAATTATTAAATAAACTTAATATACATAAAGAATAAATAGCATTATTCTCTCTCTTTTTCTCTCTCAAATGATGGTCCTTCAAATATACATAAAAAGATAATGAGTATGCCATGGAGTGGATTACCACTCTCAATCTCAAAATTTGACTCACTAAAGAAAAGAAATTTCATTTTATGTCATTCTTAAATTATATATATTTGGATAATGGCTTATAGATAAAAAGTAATCAAAACCAAAATCTAACTGGATAAGGAGATTCTAAACTCATTGATTAACTTATATTTCAATTCTAAAGTTAGTACGAATTCATTTGGTCCTACAAATTAATTATCAGATTTTACATACAGTTTTGATTAATGAATAATTAAATATTTGATTCATAATAATTAAACATAAGCTCATGACTATTTAAATGTCATGCTGGCAATTTTTCTTATCTCGCATATAGTCCTATGTCACATGCCCTTTCTATATCAAGCTTCTTTTTTTTTTACCTTTGGATACAAATCTGACGGACAGATAGATCTTCTTCCACCTCGAGTTTGTGAATGTTGGGGCTCCTTGTAGTCCATAACTATTCGTCAATCCTGATATCCGTCCACATAATCCCTTTCTCTGAAGTATCTTCACAATAGCAATCCTCTACACCACCCAAACCCAACCATCCATGGTTCAACGGGACTTCATGCCTTATCAGAGAAACACCCTTTAGGGCTAGGACTCCTCTCGTCACCAGGAATCATTGCCACCACCTCGATGCCTCCCCTCTCTATTTATAGGTTCAGAAATAATCTACAGTTCTCATGCATCTCTATTCCATCTTCAATTTGATCCCCTGAGCCCTAATCCAGCCTCACCTACTCAGTTTGCTTCATCGGTGACGAAGGTTTCTTTCTTGCAGCTCCGACCATCTTGACTCAATCACAGAAGCGATAAGAATCCTCAACACCCATTAATCCCTTTTTCATCTCTAGTTTTCTCTACTCAAGTCAGTCTGTCCTATATCCGAGTTTCAAGACCTCTCTGATGTTCATCGCCTTGTCCGTCCAGAGGCCCTTCAACCATAGAATTGTGTATTTGACTTTGCCTTGCTGCAATAATAATTTTTCCGGCCTACATGGATGTCATCATGCCGATGTTCCAAGGTACAAACGGTGAGTACTTGCCCCCCATTCTCTCTGTCTTCTAACAAACCAGTGACTCGCTGGACTTTTGCTTCACGTGATGGATGGTTCCCTCGATTTCTTTTTGTCTTTGCAAATATATTCTACTTATCATAACGATTCCTTCATGAAGTTTTCCCCTGGTTTCGGTGCTCCATTTTCTCCTCGATTATTCTGGAGAAGCACATGTGCCTGGAGCATCCACTACTATAGAAAATGTTTTTTACAATGGGAGAAATACAATAGTTCTGGTGGTTGTGTTGTAGATTAACATACTTATCACAACAAGTCTATTTGTGTGTTGTATATTGTAAATTTTATACAACATGCGTTATTTACAATAGGACAAACCTGTTGTAGTATATGTGATACTACTACATGTGCTAAATTGTTGTAATAGACTGTAGTATGACAACATACTTAAACCTATTGTAAAACACCTTAATTACACAACATATTGTGACCCATTGTAATAGTCACACATGATAACATATTGTAATAGACCATCATTATACAACATACACTAACCTGTTGTAATATATCATAATCACACAATATGCATTCACATGTTGTAATAGGTACATATTGTAATAGACCATAATAACACAACATGTTGAAACTTATTGTTATATACCACGATCACACAACATACTTTGACCTATTGTTATATACGATAATTACACGACATGTTGTGATCCGTTGTAATAGACACACATGATAAATCATTATAATAGACCACCATTACACAACGTAGACTAATCATTGTAATATACAATAATCACACAACATGACTTTACATGTTGTAATAGCTACATGTACCACAATCACACAATAGGATGTAACATGTTTTTTATATACCAAGGTCATACAACAAACTCTGACTTATTGTTATATACCATAATTACACAACAAACTCCAACCTATTATATAATTACATGTGTTAAACTTAATACAAAAATACAAAATCTTTTAACTGCCTTGACTTTTTTTTAATTGGTGTGATGAATATGTCCTCTTTCCCCTCTCATTCATCCTTACTATGCCTCACTCTAACAATCAATCGGTCCCTCTATCATTTGTACCTCACGCCATTGTCAATTTCAACATATGTTTGGTAAATCTAATATTGAGTAACCATGAACATGTAATTAAGTTCTTGAATTTTTTAACAACCTTATGCAGTGGGGGCGACAAAGGAGGTCAAGTAGGGGCAGGTGCCACCCTTTAAATTTTGAATTATTTTGAGCATATATATGTTGTGTATATTTAGGATGGTATGGACGTTAATATTTATTTTTATGTGTTGTCTTCTTCACACACCCTTAATCTGTTTGCAAAGTATGTAACTTTCTTTCATAAATAAATTCATTATAAATATAATTTTAAGTAAAGGGTCATAAATAAAAATATATTAAATTAGGATAAATTTCAAAAAAATCATTATTTTAAGTAAAGGGTCACAAATAAATGCATCTCAATATATTATATTAACAAATTTTAATTTTTTATTAAACATATCAACAACTATATCAAAAACACATACATTAATGTCAACTTGCTAGCTATTACTTTACACCAATTTTTGTAATGATTAAATAAAAATTGATCTCTATAATTAATAATATACTTTATGAAATAATAAATAATTTAGAAATAAAATAATAAATGTAACAAATACAATAAGTACATAGTTGTATGGGTAATGAGGTAACAAAAACTGATATCTCTAATGAATTGTATACATAATGAAGTACCAAATACTTTGTATAATATATAAATAATTTAGTGTGTAAAAAATATAGGGAGTACATATGTAATTAGGAAACAAAAAAACCAATACATATAATTAATAATATACTCCATGAGATATCAAATATTTCTATACTATGTATAAACAAGTAAATATATAAAAATTATAAAAAGTCGATTGTTCTATGGGTGTATATTTTAGTTGTGAAAATGATTTATATGGATTCTTTTCTATTACGGTGTAATAATTGATAGGAAAGGTAAAGTCCAATGAAATATGATACTTTCTTAGTAGTACATGGTGTCAAGATAAATTTGTTAATAATATATTTACAATATGTATACTTTTTGAATTTTAATACATTAATAATGTCTGTTAAAAAATAATGTAAATTGTGTATCATTATTGAGTTAACACTTAAAATTATACTTCTATTCACAATTTGTACTTCTAAATTATAAAAGTTATTTCATCATAATTTCAAAGATAATAGATTTTGATATTTTCTAAATTTCCAACACAATACATAAATAAGTCTATAACTATCTTTATAACTTAGTGAACATTAAGTTATCATAATATTTATTATTTTATTAGGTAAAATCATTGAATAAGTTAAACACCATCATAAGTATCTTTATTTAACTTTAAATTATTGTAGAATTATTTTCTTGATTATATATAATAATAATAATTTCCATGTAATACTATTTATATATTCAATTTTCTTAACTTTATTTTACTTTTTAACTTCTTGATTTGTCAAACTCATCAAGTGGGAAATTACCTGTGTGATCTTAAAAAATAAATAATAATCCACAAACTCAATATTGAACATTAAATTTATGTGGTTTTTCTAAAACGACCTATATTTATGGGGAATAAATTCAAGCAAATGATTGGTCTTATACAAAAAATTAAATCTTTTCAATGTCACTTGTTGCCATTTTAAAATCATCCTAAATGTAACAAGTCCTAAACATATGTAGAATGTTATAGTATACATAATCATATGCAATAATAGATATAGATAGAAGATTATTTTTATCACAACTAAAATTAAGTACTCCACAACATTTTGAGCTATGTCTTTAACCTCTTTTTTAATAATATGAGGTCCATCTATTTTTCTCTCTAGATCCAAGTAAATAGGTAAATAACATGTTGAGACTCCATTTTTCTCATGGTGATAATTATAGTCATATTTACTTTTTAGGTGAAGTAAAAATAATATCTATGTCACATAAATACTTAACATTATTTTTATATGTACCCCCTTCATCAGGGACTGGCTCTGCCAGGACCGCCACTGCCCCTATGTGATATCATAGTAGAGTAATTAATCAGCAACCACATTCAAGACCTCTTTAGTCCCCCTTCCCTTCTTTTCGTCTTCTCCCCTCTAACCGTAACTACACAATGCACAATGTTTCTCCTATTTTAGTTCATTCCTCTTTTCATAATAAACCACGTTACCAATGAACTAGAAATCCACATTTTTCATCGAAATAATTATTGATGAATATGTTTACAATGTCATCAGTTACATCCCCACTTTATTCTTTATTTTTTCTATTATTTCAGGGTTTTTAAAACGTGTCATTGTCTTTTACTTTTCAATTTTTTTAGTAAATAATATAAATTTATAAAAATAATTTTTTTTAAACTTCACATAATGTAGTAAATAATTTACTATTTTTTTACCATATACTCACATTCCAAAAATTAATACAATACACATTTCAAATGTTGTTGACTATCGTTTCCCATGTCTTATCAATTGTTATTCTTTTAATGCATCTGAATTATCTTTCCTAAATGATTTGTTTCTATCATTCTCTCTACAACCTTTTTCCCACTCTATTTAGAATTCCACTCAATCTCCATTACACTTTCCATAATTACCCCACTAGCAGTAGATTCTCACTTTAAAAAAATTGTCTCTCTCTCTCTCTCCTCTCAATAACTCTCCACTCCCCATGTCTCTCTTTTCACCCCCCAACAACTTCCCTATTATCACTCTCTATCTCTACCCTTTTCTCTGCCTATTATACTTTCTCTCATATTTGTCTTACTTTCATTATTTTTGCTACCAATCAATGTCTAACACCTCTCCTCCGTTCTTCATATCCCCATGCCAACCCGACCGCAATGGTGTGTTATGTAGAAATAATAGTGCAAGGACAAATGGATCTTGAGATATAGTCAGGTGAAGGTGTGGGAGTAGAACATGATCTAGATTGGAACATTAAAATGATAGAGGCACTTTTCTTCCTTTTATTTTCAACCTAGGTTAACTTGTATTTCACCAAGATCTTACAGAACTAATGAAACAAGTACTTCTAGATGCATGTCTTTCCATAAAGTTGGTTGGAGGCATCCCATTGTTGTTGAGGCCGCTTAAGTGCAAGCAAATCATAGGTCCTAAAAGGGGCATGGTGTTCTTCTCCACCCCCTTCGACAAGGGCCAATCTGGTAGGTCATCAACTTAGATGAAGAAATAACTATCTTTTGAAGATAAGTCATTGTTGACACCATCCTCGATGAGTTACCAACTAAATCAAAATTTCTCTCTGAATGAGGTCATAGTTTGACGCTCCTACTACTTAAATCCAAAGAAAGGATCCCATTCTATTGCATACACAGTCTACATTATTTTGGGTACTACGATCTCTCCTATTTTATTGTTGTTTCTTTCATAGTTTTCACTTTTCTTTTGGGTTCTACAATCTATCCTATTATGTTTGTTGTTTCTTGCATAGTTTCTGTTATATAAAAAGTTCACAATTCTTTTTGCTAAATTTGTATATTTTGCATGCTATAAAATATTAACAATAGAATGTTTTGTTGGTCTATTTCTTTTTCCAAGGTAAGATAATATTTTTTTCAATTATTTAATGATAATTACACTACCATTTATTACCCGCTCTCTTCTTCTCCTCATTATGCATTTAGACGCACTAGTTGGTAATTATTTTTGAATAAGGACGTTATTTTGATGCTGAGAAAATTGACTCAAAGAGGAATTGGGTTGTCCTCTTGAATATATTACTTATACACCAGCCTATAGGTCAACATACCTAAGGAAACATTTCACAATGTTAACTATATATGCAATGTTCTAGATGTAAGTTTGATATCAATTTTATCCCTCTTGGTTGAATAAACCTAGTGATTCAAGAGAAAATATGTTAGAATACTCTTGAACCACTACCTCATCAAAATGTTATTTTGATTTATCTCATATTTATTTTAACCAGTGTCCAAAGCATCCAAACAACATATATTGTAGGTATTATGTGTTGAAGTACATGAAATACGTCATTGATGCAAGAATTAAAAATATTCTTGAATGTGTAAGCTATTTATCATTATTTCTTTTATTTTGTTTCAATTTCTAAATACATTGAATAAATGACAATGTGACGATATATTTGACATATGATTGCAATATTATTTGAAGTGTATTAGTTGTTTCTTCAACCAAGAAGAGATTGATAAGGTTTGAAATGAGTGGGCAATGTGTGTTCTTGAGCACACAACCAATTATGTGACATGAGAGGGAGACATTTGTTCTTTAGCATAGACCAATGTGTGAAATCTTTGCAGTTAATTTTCAATTTGATTCTAGAATGTGTTCTCACTACTTTGCACTATTGAATTGTTGTATGGATGATTGATTATTTATTAAGTGTAAGTTATTTTCAAGGTTTGATGGAAGTTTTATTCAATTATGTGCTTTTTTGTGAAATGAAAAAAATATAATTTCATATATTTTATAAAGTTTTAAAATATTATTATTTGATCAATAAAATTGGTTCGATATGACTGGTCAAACTCTAATCAAATATAACAGTTAATGATATATTGTAAAAGATGTGATACTACAACAAACAACACATGATGTATTATCTACACCTATTATAATGGGTGTGTTTGGAAAATGGACCCTATTACAACATGTGTGTCTAATGAACTAAAACATGCACCACATGTTGTATAAAATGCATATATTACAACAAGCACACCACATGTTGTATAAACACCCCTATTACAATGAGTGTATTTTCAAAACACAACATGCTTCAACTATTATACAAACATAAATATTACAACAGGTGCATTGCATGTTGTAAAAAACACTCCTATTACATCAGGTGTGTTTAGTGAAAGACAACATGCTTCAACCATTGTATAATATATATTACAGCAGTTGCACCACATGTTATAAAAAACACCCCTGTTATAACAGATGTGTTTAGTAAAAGGCAATATGATTCAACTGTTTTATAGTATATATTACAATAGGTGCACCACATGTTGTATAAAGCACTCATATTACAATGGGCCTTACATTGAAAGACAACACGTTTCAACTATTGTATTATATATATATATATATATATATATATATATATATATATATATATATATATATATATATATATTATAACATACACATCACATGTTGTATAAAGCTCCCCCAATAAGACCATACTATCTAATACAATGGTTAACACCTGTTGTAAAATTGAAAAATGAACTGTTGTAAAAAACATTTTCTGTAGTAGTAATCACCCGACCTCAACCAAGGTTTGTTTTCCTCAGCTTGACTTGAGAAGCCTGATGGAAGTCTCATTTCCTTAGTCATAGCAGTACTACCCGTGCAAGATCAGAGAAAAGCTCATGTCGAGGAGGCTCTCACCATGAATCAAGCAGGAAGGAACTAAATCAGTGAATGATCTCATTTCCCCTGCCAGTGCAATTGGAATGCTTATATTGCATGGGTATTTTAGAGTTGTGCATGCCCTTTTCGTCCATCAGCCGTGTAGGATTCGATTGGGTACAATGACATATTTTCCCCCGAGGTTTAGTCAGATGTAACACATGGCTTGAACTTGTCTGTCTTTTTGTATTTTCGTAACATCGGGTTAATATTCATTTAAATAGATGTCACACATAAGGCCTACTGGATTCTCATCGGTCAGCACTATAAAATTCATTCAAATTATCTACTAATCATAAAAATAAGTAAAAGTAGTTGTTGGGAAGGTTTTTTGAAATGGAATCTGATTTCAATGTTTCCAAATCATAATTTCATCGTGGATGGCCATGTTTCCTTAAAACACCCAAATTAGGATTTAGGATGTTATTTAAGGTGACTATTAATATAGATCATGTAATCATGAACTTATTATTGACTTAAAATCAAAGAGACTAGGATTTGCCTTGTTCCAAGTAAGTAGGTCATGCCACTATACATATATACCTTGGATGAATTGCATGTTATATATGATTTTTGATTATGCTTTACATTCGAAGTTAATGGATGAACTTAAGATAACGATGATGCCTCATATTAAATTATTTTGTTTTATATTCATAAAGTTTTATGGTTATCAATGATGATCACTAGTTTAATATCATGTAATGGTATTGAAGGAGTCATGTAAATCATGTAATCTTAATTTCAAGTTTAAGAGGGAGAAATCTCGTCCAGTTAAAATTTACTTTCATGTCCATGCTAATGTTAATGCTAATATCATTGGAATTAAATCAATTTTTATATGCTTCTTGAATCTTGGAGCTCAAGGGGTCGTTATGGGATTCCATGCCAATCATGAGCTTTCATGCCAATTATGGACTCTTAAGTGGGAAAATCTTATAGAGATGCATATATTTATTGCTCAATTCTTCATGTTATTAAATAACTCAAGAATGCTTAAGTCAAATACATATCAAGATTTTTCTCTCAAGTCAGTTATATATATTTTCTTTTCCTATAAGTGATTAGTGTCACTTACTATTGTATGTCTCTGTGTACGCATCGACGTGGGATAAGATGTCCCTAGATCAAGGAGCAAGGGAGAACTCAAGTGAGCCCTTCAATGTAGCTGACATTAAATGAGACTTTAGCTTCTAGGGGTTCCTTCTACCACTCAGTAGATTCTCTACTCTAGTTTTTGTTTCATGCTTTAGATTTTCTTAGCTTGCATATATTAGGTTTGAGGTCAAGAAGCGACACTTTATGTTTTCCATTTTCATGAAAAATGTATGAATTTTAATGAATGCATGGTGTTTTGTTTATTTTGTTGCTATGTATATCATGTTATGTGACATTCCTCCAAGCCAACTGACCTATGTTATGGACAACATATGATTTGCTTCAGCTGACATATATGTACTTGGAAGGGCGTTACAACAAGTCACACGTAAGAAAAAGATACCCATCTATCTCATCCTGTGGAGATACATGACACTCACATGCAGACACCAGGATGATTTGGAAATATCTCACTCATTCATCTATTGGTAACACCTTTGATAGTAACCTCCAAACAAAATTCATTGCCTTCCTTGGGATATCATGGTGCCAGATCCATTGGTTGGGGAACCCTACCTCAACTTGAACGCTTCTACCAGAGAGAAAAAGAAGCTCACGTGTCGACCTTATAGAGAAAAACATTATGGGGTTTTGGTGTCCAAACAAGTCTTTTTAGTCTCCTTCTAAGAATAGCTCCTTGCCTAGATATCAACTACAAACCTTCAAGATTTACCTCATGCTTGAGTCTCTCCCAATCCCAAACTCCATTGCTATTTGTCATATCTTTGATCTTCATAGAGGCTACGGTGGTTGCCTTCGAGGTCCTGTAATCCTAGAGTCTAGTTTCCCCACACCATCTGTCCACTATTCAGCCAAAAATCACTCTCCCCTTCATCCAACATCCACCTATTGTTCTCCATAATGGTTGGTATACTCCTCCATGTTCTTTTCCAGAATATCATAGCATAGGAAATTAGTTTGAGTTCAACCAAATGTGAAGATACTAATATTGTACTTATTGTTGCAAACACTACCCAATGGGATATTTTTTCATAAACCTCCCGCACTATCTTCATAAAGAAAGACTACTCCGTATGCCTCAGCCCAGTATCCCAATTCCATTGGTCTCATAAAAATAACCCACTGAAACAAGGTCCTCTTCCTTTCGCCGCCTCTAGATCTCCTAAGAAAGTAGGAAAAAATGTGCTCTATCCTCTGGATGATCGATGAAGGGACAACTATTGCCGCATGCACATATATGAGAACTAGTGACAAGACATTCTTAACCAGCTTAACCTTTTGAAAAATAACAAAAGTGTTCTCTTCCATAGTCATATCTTCTTCTCCACCTAATCCACTACAAAGTCAAAAAATGTTTCCTTGCATTGACCAGGGAAAAGAGGTGCTCCTGTGTACGTCATAGGTTCGTGTTGCCTCCCCACTCCCAGAGACTTCAAGATACAATTCACCGAGTATCTAGTGCCTGAGTCATTGCTAGTCATTTATCCACATTCACATGATATACTAACATATCTTGATATCCTTCCAGCAAACCAACCACGATATATTGATCCCTCTCAAGAACTAAAGAAAAGCATCACATTATCTGCAAAGAGCAAGTGTGTAGGAGAGATCACCCCCACCTCTTACGTGCCCCTCCTTCATCTCCTTGTTGATCACTCTACTCAAAAGTTCCTCAAATGGTACAAAGAGTACTACAGATCATAGGTTCCCTTGTTTTAGGGACCTAAAGGTCTTAAAGAAACTAGAAATGCCTCCATTCTTCTAAATCGAGAGTCATGATCCCTAGAAGAGACCCAAGTCAATATGCACAACACGTTTGGAAAAAACTAAAATTCATGCAAACCTCTCCTGACTAACACCATGGGACTAGGTCATATTATCTCAACATAGCTAGCTTCATCGACATGTTATGTCCTCTTCTCGGTATCCTCAAGTCATGCACCAACTTAGAAGCCAAATTATTTTTTCTAGAAATTTCAATTTCTTCCACAAATGTGTTTTGTTCCTAAATAATCAAAGTGGAAACAAACCCACATGTAGATTGGCCACCACATTTGATATCTCATGCACTGAGCAATTCTCCAAGGTAAAGGAACATAAATTCAAATGCAACCTCTTCACTTCCTACTTCTTCAGAATCAGGACCCAAAAACCCTTTTGGTGCTCATGTGAATCATGATGCCTCTAAAGAAATATTGGATGAGCTCGATCAGGTCTTGACCCATGATTTCCCATGTTGTAAGGAACAAACTAATGATCTAGCCTTCATGTCTTGGAGCATTGTCTGGGTCTAGATCCCTCACCTCCTTAGAACCTCTCTTTTTTTGGGATTGTCACGAAGCCAACGTTATCCTCACCAGTCAAAATTTATGAGCTCATTGGAAAAATATGACATTATTCTCTCTAGGACAAAGTCTGTCTACTCGCTAAGAAAGCTAAGAAGATATCCACTGCCTCATTGAGAATGCCATGTTGATCAGCAAGATCCATCCCCTCATTAGTAAAAATCCTCACGATCATTGAGTACTTCTAGTGGGCCTTGGCATGTGCATGGAAGAACTTGTCTGATCCCCTTCCTCAGCCATCTCAGTCCTGATTTCTCTTTCCATAAATGTCACATCCAAGTTTTCAAAGTCAATTTAGAACTTAGAATGAAATTTTTCTAAATATTAATAATTGAGGAGTTTTACTACAAAAAGACCAATAATGGTTGTCTTTATATGAAAATGGGATAAGAGTTAAAATAATACTCAATTTTATATTTCACTTTCAACTAAGCATTATGTATGTCAATTTACTCATATTAATCCCCTTTTCTTTTCTCTCTCCTCTAAAATGGCCATAAACCATAGGAAGTGGTTAACAAAGTGACGATGTGACTCTTGAATGACTAAATAGAGTACATATCGAATTGTGACTAAAGAATGTAATAGAAAAGCCTTTTCAAATTATGTCACCATTTTAATGCATTTTAATTAAGGTTAATAGCTAATGTAGGAGTTATGGACCATATTGTGTATTAAAACGAAATATAATTACATAAGAACATTTTAGATCTTCAAATTTTCCTATTGTTCAAATTTGAGATCATTTGACCCATGTTTGACCCTCCAAATCGAATTTGAAAGATTTGAATATAGTTTGACCTGTGTTTGAAACTGATTTCAGTAATGTTATGTATTTAACCTAATGTTCTGGATTTTCATCCTATCACACATTAAATTTATTTGTTTCCCTCATACGCGCACGATATGATAATTGATATTTGATTTATTTGAGATCTAACTGTCGGGGAGTCATCCCCTTCCTTCCAAACTGTCTACAAAATGTAATGCACTTCACAGTGTTTCAGTCTACTACCTCTTTCTCTCTCAATCAAGCATTATTCCTCTTGATTCTTTTACCAAAAAAACTATAGGGTCAAGACAGACCCAACAAGCCATTACTTTCCCCTCTTCTCTTCCTATTAAATAAACACCCAATCGATCTTTGAACCTTTCTCTACCATGAATTCACAGACACCACAATGGCCTTCCTTGTCTCCATTTAAAGGACCCAAAGGCATCACCAGACCCCAAGTACCTTTCCTCCTCACTCAATTTCACCTCCAACACTCTGATCCACCCCAACCTATTCGACATGCAGTTTCGGTGGACTCGGTCCCTCCACAATTGTCTCCTTTATCCCTTGTACAATTAAAGCTCACTAAGCTTCACTGACCCTTCTTCCTTCTTTTTTCATCATTGGCTTTCCCTCAGCTACCTTGAGCATCGTGTTCTATAGCTATCACCTGATGTCTCATAGACACTAGTCACCACGGTGCTCTAGTGACCCTCCACCCGCAACAACACCTGACTTGACCTCACCTTGCCTCGACAAATGTTTTGGAGACCTTAGTTAAAGTTTTCCTCCTTGTTGTGATCGCGGCTTGGTCTCCCCTATTTATTAGGTTTTTCTGGTTAGTTTTAGAGTCACGATGTGCCCATAAAGCTGAGCTTTGGCTCTTTGAGCTTGTAGGAGCATGAGGACACACTTTGAGCTTTCCCTTTTGTCCAGTTGTTTGCGAATCTCAATCTTCACTCGGAGAACCCATCTCCAGGTTCAACTCTCAGCATGGATGCGAGCAGAGGATGCCAGGTTAATGAATGACCATATTGTCCATGCTTCTTTAGTTGTGTAATTTAATGGGTTTGGGCTTTTTTGAGATTTCATGAGTGCTTTTGTTTTATCAGTCGTGAATTATTTGTCATGGAGAAATGACAATTTTTCCCTCACAGAATTAATCGAATGAAACATGTGTCCTTGGTTTTTCACTACTTTCACATTGCACTTTTAGTGGATTTAGTTCATTGAAATTTATGTCATGCATATGGTTCCCTGGATTCTGATTGCTTAGTTTTCAAATATTCATAATAAATCATAGGATGCTCAGAAAAATAAAAATAAATAGTCATTGGAAAGGATTTTTCGATAGGAATCTGATTTTAAAGTTTTCATCACATTATTTACATTCACATTTCAATGTTTTCTTTGAAACCCTATTTGGATCCATGAAACCCTAATTATGTGTTACATGCAACTAATATGATCTAAGTTAACCAAGTTTTTCCAATTGAGTGATGTTGATTAGTAAGCCTAACCTTAAAGCACTCAATCCTAATTCACCCTAATTCAACCTAAGATCAATACAAGGTATTAGTTAATGATGTTTATGAATGAATGTTTAGATCCTAATTAAGACTAGAGGAGGTTTAACCTAGATTTGACTCAAAGATCAGAGGGGTTATCTTAGGATCACCTTTAATTGCTCCTAGGTAAATGGGGCATACTATTGAGAACTAGTAATTATGATTGTTTTCATGTTAAGTACAAAGTAGACACTATTATTGCAAGTTTAATGTTTTAATCATGATCATTCTATATTATTTCTTGATGATTGCTACATATGTCCTATGATTATAATTTTCATTATGATTAACGTTTATGATTAATGACTCATGAAATTCATGTTAATGTTCTAGAGGGATAAATCTTATCATGTTAAAGAGATCATGTTGATAGGGAGTAGTCCCATCATGTTAAGTTCAAGAATCATGTTAATGATCAAGTTAATTGGAATCGAAATAGTATTTATATGTTGCTGAATCATGGACCTCAAGGAGTCGTCAATGGCTTTCCTAGCATCAAGGGCTTTCCTAGCAATCATGTGCTACTAAAGGGGTGTCATAGAGGGATGCATACATTTTCTATCAATTCTTCATGTAAATAATGATTCAAGAATGCTTATCATCAAATCGTGTCAAGTTCTTTTACATGTCAAGTATATTTACTTTGCTCATCTTATAAAGTGCCAGTACTGTTTATTGATGTGTTGTTTTTCCACTTTGCATGGTTGGGGACGCGATGTCCCTAGGATTTGGAGTAAGTAAGGAAGCAAGAGGAGCAAGTAAGGACCAGAAGACTTTCAAGAGCTATTTTGTGGGGTGACATCAATACTAGGTGATCCAATCACCTAGTCATGCTCACCTTTATGAATAGTTTTTCATTTTTAGTAATATATAGACATGTTATAAAACTCAATTATAGTTTCTTATTCAAAGAAAAATGTATGAATCTCAATGGTGAATTATGTGTTTATTTTCTCTTATTTCACAAATGTGACATCCCCCTATAAGATGAAAGCTTCTGCTCAATTATATTATATATGATAAGGTGGTGTGTTACAATAACAATGCTTCTTTATCATAAGCCATGTTCAGATCCCTCTCTACCTCTATGAGAACCTTCAATCACATCTCTGAAAGGTCACAATCTAGCTCTAGTTGCAAAAGTTGCACCACCTCCTCCATCATTGCCACCGTTTAGGAAACTTTGCCAAAAACTTCCCTATTCCACTCCTTAGTATCCCACCTCATGTACTTTTCTTTTGCATGGAATTTAAAATCAAGATCTCCCCATCCCTCCATATTCCACCTGTTATGTATCATTGGGAGGCAATCTAGATGATGCAACCACATCACATGGAAATGGAAGGCCCCTCCTCTCTCCTGAACTGGTCTGACTTTTGTCACTTGGACAAACAACGGGCAATGGCCAGACACCTCTAAGCGAGTGAGATGAGTCATATTACAATGGAAGCTTGTTTCCCCCAACAAATTGTTGCATAGATCCTGATTAAGTTTGTGTCATATAGTTGTTATCCCTCGATGTTTATCCACCCATGTATATGCACTCCCTTCAAACAACGTCTCCTATAATACCAAATCTATTATTGACTTATTAGAGTCCCTCATTGACACTCTATCCAGTTCACCTCCTACTCTCATCTCTTCTATCGATCTCAACATGTTTAAATTAACATATAATCATCCATCACTAATTCCCCACCTAATCCACTAAAACCTCCAACTCTCTTGATAACTCCTTGTAATCACTACCCAAATAGCTAGTGTATACCACCGCACATCAAACAGGTCCCTCATCCTCCCCTCCGACTAAGATAGTCACATGTTGTATGCATGATGAAAAAACCACTAGTAAGATTTACTCCTAGGAGAAAACCCATATCTCAGCCACCCATTCCCCACTATTGATGACCAGTCAGCCTTTAGCAAGCCTATTGTCTTCTTAGCCTTGTAGTGTAGGTAGAAATGGTTCCAAAATCCCCACCACCTAGAGCTTATAGTTCCCAAAAAAATTTCCTCACCAAGTGTCTAGTGCATCTGTTGGCCACCTGGTGCGATTCCGCTAGAGGTGCAACACACTAGCTGATTTGACCCGACTAGATGCACCCCACGAGGTCAGAACACACATGATGGGTTTTTGCTTTCGAAATTTATAAGACCTAAACTAACACACCTATGTCTACTAAAACAACTACACCCTCAAGCGAATGGGGTCGTGTCGTAGTATAGGAAGGTGGCAAGTATAGCGTCAATCCACATGGAAAAGAGGGGGTGCTAGAGCTAGGTTAGTTTTGCTGGGTTCCTACTACAGAGACTAGGGTTAAGGGTTTAAAGGTGATTTGATTGTTAAACTACTATGAACAAGCAAGAAATTAAAGGCGAGAATGAAATCTATGTTAACCCTAGGTTAGATTAATATTAAGCAAGCAAGTAAAGACTAAGCTAGGTATGAAAAGGAAAGTTACACTAGGACATGCAAGAGAGGAGCGAAAGTGCAATTAAAGAACTAAACTAACATGAACAAGGCAATAACAAAGCAAGAAGCTAACTAAGTAAGGAAAGAGCTAATTAAGCTAAGCAAGCACAAAACTAGGGTTTCAAGCAGTAAAGAGATGTGTGGGTTGTTTAGGGGTATGAACTTATCACTTAAGTTGGGGGGGTGACATATGAACATTATGATTCCATTTATATTATCCAAACCAAACAACAAGTTAGAGTCTAATGAATTAACCTAAGCTACTAACTGGCCATGTATATGCTAGGTTGTGCATAGGGGAACTAGTCCCTAACACCCCCTACTACCCTTATGAGGATCAATTGGGTTAGGGATTAGGTACAATTCAATTAGAGTCTAATCAAGTCTAGGTTTCTAGATTAGGCATTCCTAGGGCAATTAGGGGCCGAGGGTAGTAATGGGGAGGTGAGATTAGGGTTTTGGACCCCAATTCCCCCACATTCTAGCCTTGAGAAGGCTCCATGCTAATTGCACTAGAATTACCTAATTTAGCTACTTATATCTCTCACTTAGGTTTAGGGAGATTGATTAGGATGTAGGAAGGTGGGAGGCAACCTAGGGATCCAAGAATTGGACCTAGGGGCAAATCCCGAAATTCACACATATAAGCAATCTGCCTAAATTCCTAGGTGATTTCACACACAAACCAACAAGTAATCCATGGAGAGTGAGATGAAAATAGAATATAATCATTAACAAATGGAATTAAAACATTTACATGTCATTTTCCCCCAACATGGTATCAAAGTAACATAATTTCCCCCAAACAGCCCACCCACAGGGACCTAGCTACTCATAGCAATGGAAAATACAAAAAGAGAGGAGAAAGAGGTAGAAGAAACCATGGAGCTCAGTGTAGATGAAACAAACCTCCTCTCCAGCAGCTATAGGACGTCCTCCTCCCTCCTCCAAGGATGAAATGATGTGGAATGATGAAAGGAAGTGGATGGAAGGCTTAGATATGGGGGGTTATGTGGTGGAAATGGTGAAATGGAGTGGATTTGAGGTGGATATGGAGTGGGTGGCGATTTGGGGAGCTAGGATGGGGTAGAAGGTAGCTAGCCGCATGCCCCAGCTGCCACCTAGGTATATATAGGTGTCTAGGGTTAAGTTAGGGGTAAAATGGGGAAAGCAGTGGAAAAATGGGTGGATTTTGTGAGTAGCACGACCGTGGTGGGTAGGGTAGACCACGGTCGTGGTGTATGGGCACGGTCGTGGGAATTAAAATGGCTAAATGTCAGGTTGGTGGTCAAATTTGGGCTGAAAAGGCGACAGCCGTGGTGGGTTGAGGGTAGCACGGTCGTGCTGCGTAGCATGGCCGTGGTGGGATCTGGTAGCACGACTGTTCTGCATGGCACGACCATGGTGGGTGATGGTAGAATGACCGTTTTGTGTGGCATGGCCGTGGTAGGTGGTCGCAGCACGGTCGTACTGCGTGGCATGACCGTGGTAGAGTATGCTCTCCAGCTGCTTCAAAATTGAGATTTTTCTTGTGATTTCTTCATTTGCAGCACGACCGTTCTGTGTTACCACGGCTGTGCTGGGGGCTTTGCTTGTACTTTGAGCTTCAAACTTCATTATCCATGGACTGCTTTTGTTAAGCTTGACTCTTGGCCACTAGGGGTAGGTTGGGGGAGCTTTGGGGCCTTCTTTGGGCCCCTCCATCTCTCTCATCCATCCATGTGTGGTCCAAGTACCTGAAAAACATGCAAAAAATGTCCATAAGTGCATTTTACACAAATATGCATATTAAGGGAAATAACATGTAATCTAATAGGTATAGATGTGATTGAAGAGCAAAAAGACACAATATTAAGCCCTAAAATAGGGTTGAATCACCACCCCAAACTTGAAACATACTTGTCCTCAAGTATGCTCTAACTCATCTCTCTACAAATTTTCCACAATTGAGAAATGACAAATGCAATATAAAAGATGATTGTTGCTGAATGGGATCAAAGATGACAAAGTGCATGCATTTCACCTCTCTCCTCTCCTACTTTCACAATCCAACCATGAAAAGAGCACAAAGCATATGAACTTCAAATATAGCGGTTAAATTACACAAGTTATCCATACTTCTTCCATAAAGTTCCAGGTAAACCGTTTCATGGTGGTGTTAATCAAGGATGACTAGGACTGTTGTTTCACATTCATGCATTCAGTCTTATATTTCAAATCATACCAAATGACCCACGTGGCTACAGAAAAAGGCAAAGTGAGCTAAGTTTGATGCTTCTTAGCTCAATGGGTATGAAAGTGGAAGAAAGGGTTGCGGTAAGTATTTTGGAGTGTTTTTACACACTCATCTTTTCTTTATTTGAATGCTCTTAAACAAGAGCGTCCTTTTATTTTATTTTTGCATTTTTTTCTTTTCCTTTGGGTAGGAAGGGCATATGGTGATGGGAGTGAAGCGGTGAGATGTAGATATGGCCACCCCAAACTTTTGGAGGTGGCCACGACTAATATGTGCACTTTGGCATCCTTTCATGAGGCGGAGGGGTAAGAAGATGGTGAGTGAAAAGTCGGGTCAAAGAGGGGTCATAGGTATGATTCTCCACATAAGACATCCTGCATGAAAATTAATCCAATACTTCATCCTAGATATCACACCACATGAATGAACAAGATGAAATTGATATATCAAACAAGTGATTCCAGAAGCACTAAGCGTTCAAAGCTTTCTCAACTTCACAATTCAGCCAAATCAATCACAATCATAAGAGAGGTGATGCACATGTAAAAATTCAAACATTCATACCACTTAGCAATAATTCATGACATTTCACTTGCATTTGTCAAAGGTCGTCATTTTTACTCAAAACAATAGAGATTGGGTCAAAACACACTTTTTAGATAAGAAATCTCAAATTTGGGCAAAATTGGCCAAAATGGTGCCAAGTTGCCTCCAATCACATCTAAACCTATATTATTGAACTTAAAATAGCAAACAAGAAAATTCTATCTAAAACATGCAAAAATTACCAAAAATCTACATGATATGCAATGCATGGAAAAAAGAGAAATTTTTTTGAAAATTACGTAAAAATAGCAAGGAAGAAAACTACATGGCATGCAAGTATGCAAAACAAGCACACAAAGTATGGATGCACAAATATGAGAGATGGTTATACTGTTCAGTCATCTTGAAAAAAAACTTAGAACAAGGAACATAGAAGAAAGTGGGGTAAACAGGGGCTTACCGCCCTACCACCCCAAACGTTTAAACCATGTTGTCCTCAACATGAAATAGAAGCTCAGAATGGTAGGGTAGAGGACATGGAGTCATGGTAGATAAATGCCAAGAGGGGAGAGAGATCCCAATGTGTCCATTGAGTAGGGTATAGCCTCCACGACATTGGTGTGCACCACGTCCGTTTTGGAATGCATGCAACACGGTAGTGTTGTGTGGCACGACTATGCTGATATCCTTTCTTTAGCTTCTTTACTGATTTGCAATTTTCTCTTCATTTTTGTTCTCCTCCTTGTCAATATCATCCATGCATCACTCTCCTTCCAATGTACCTGTCCTAAAATGACATAAACAACAAAAACCATCAAGCATAAAGTGTGTGTGTGTGTGTTTTCTTGGAAAGTGTAAAAGCAAAGCAAAAGTATCAAAAATTGAAGTTTGGGTGAAAAAATCCCAAACCTAGGTGGGTTGCCTCCCACAAGCGCTAACTTTCATGCCTTCAGTTGGGCTTGTTGTTCTTTCACCATCAACCATGGTCCAAAAACAAAATGTTTTCACCCCCATCATAAGCAATCCTCTCAAATGATTTCCTTGATTGATCTTCTCCCAAGGGTCATGTGAGCTTCATAAGTCTTTTTCAGCAATTCTCTCTCCTTGGGGATCATCATCATAGATCTTAATCAGCCTTAAGACCCTTAGAAATCTCATGCCATATGTTTTCTCTCTCTTGAGGAATGGGTCTTCATAGGCACCAAAGAGAGGGGTCTCAATCATATCCATTTGCTCGTGGGAAGTAGGGGAAGTATGTGATAGTTGTGGTGGTGGCATCGGTGTTGATGGTCATTGGACTTTAGGTGGAGGAGGGCATTGAGGTTGGAAGGTGAATTGGTGGGAGGGTTGTGGTGATGGAGGTGGTAGAATGAATTGAGGTTGAAAGGTGAATTGGTAGGAGGGTTGTGGAAATGGAGGTGGTGGTAGTGTGTAAGGCTTAGGATAGCCTTAGTGGTAGGGTAGTGGAGGAGGGAATTGAGGTTGTAAAGTGAAGTGGTGGGAAGGTTGCAGCAGTGGAGGTGGTGGAGGTGTGTGAGGCTTAGAATAGCCTTGGAGGTAGGGTGGTGGAGGAAATGGATGGGTTTGTGCATTTTGGCCTTCCATCTTGTCTTCTCCGAGTGGCTTGTAACATGCACAAGGCACAACCAAACAAAAGAAAGCAAGTTAGCAAACCAATTTACACAAAGAATGCAAAGAAAAATGAATAAAGAATAGCAATGATGAGGTTAGTAGGAAAAGTCAAAGAAAAAATAACTAGCTAGGCCGAGCACCTCTATCCTCGGCAACAGTGCCATAAAGCTTGGTGTGATTCCGCTAGAGGTGCAACACACTAGCCGATTTGACCTGACTAGATGCGCCCCACGAGGTCGGAACACACGTGATGGGTTTTTGCTTTCGAAATTTATAATACCTAAACTAACACACCTACGTCTACTAAAACAACTACACCCGCAAGCACACGGGGTCATGTCATAGTATAGGAAGGTGGCAAGTATAGGGTCGATCCACATGGAAAAGAGGGGGCGCTAGAGCTAGGTTAGTTTTTCTGGGTTCCTACTGCAGAGACTAGGGTTAAGGGTTTAAATGTGATTTGATTGTTAAACTACTATGAACAAGCAAGCAATTAAAGGTGAAAATGAAATCTATGTTAACCCTAGGTTATATTAATACTAAGAAATCAAGGAAAGACTAAGCTAGATATGAAAAGGCAAGTTACACTAGGACAATCAAGAGAGGAGCGAAAGTGCAATTATAGAACTAAACTAACATGAATAAGGAAATAACAAAGCAAGAAGATAACTAAGTAAGGAAAGAGCTAAACAAGCTAAGCAAGCATAAAACTAGGGTTTCAAGTAGTAAAGAGATGTGTGGGTTGTTTAGGGGTATGAACTTATCACTTAAGTTGGGGGGTGACATATGAACATTATGATTCCATTTAGATTATTCAAACCAAACAAAAAGTTAGAGTCTAATGAATTAACCTAAGCTACTAACTGGCCATGGATATGCTAGGTTGTGCATAGGGGAACTAGTCTCTAACACTCCCTACTACCCTTACGAGGCTCAATTGGGTTAGGGATTAGGTACAATTCAATTAGAGTCTAATCAAGTCTAGGTTTCTAGATTAGGCATTATTAGGGCAATTAGGGGCCGAGGGTATTTATGGGGAGGTGAGATTAGGGTTTTGGATCCCAATTCCCCCACATTCTAGCCTTGAGAAGTCTCCATGCTAATTGCACTAGAATTACCTAATATAGATACTTAGATCTCTCACTTAGGTTTAGGAGATTGATTAGGATGTAGGAAGGTGGGAGGCAACATAGGGATCCAAGAATTGGACCTAGGGGCAAATCCCAAAATTCACACATATAAGCAATCTGCCTAAATTCCTAGGAGATTTCACACACAAACCAACAAGAAATCCATGGAGAATGAGATGCAAATAGAATATAATCATTAACAAATGGAATTACAACGTTTATATGTCATTTTCCCCCAACATGGTATCAAAGTAACATAATTTCCCCCAAACAGCCCACCCACGGAGGCCTAGCTACACGTAGAAATGGAAAATATAAAAAGAGAGAAGAAAGAGATAGAGGTGGCCATGGAGCTCGAAGTAGTGGCTGAAATCCTCCTCTCCAGAAGCTTCAGGTCATCCTACTCCCTCCTCCAGGGTGCAAGGGTGAAGAATGAAGGAGATTATGGGTAGGAACTAGTCTAAACTAGAGATTTGGTGGTGGAAATGGTGAAATGGAGTGGATTTGAGGTGGATATGGACTGGAATGGAGTGGGTGGTGATTTGGGGAGCTAGGAGGGGGTAGAAGATAGATAGCCTTGTGACCCAGCCGCCACCTAGGTATATATAGGTGTCTAGGGGGTCTAGGGTTAAGTTAGGGGTAAAATGGGGAAAGTAGTGGGAAAATGGGTGGATTTTGTGAGTAGCACGGTCGTGCTGGGTAGGGTAGACCACGGACGTGGTGTATGGGCACGTTCGTGGGAATTAAAATGGTTAAATTTCAGGTTGCTGGTCAAATTTGGGCTGAAAAGGCCATGACCGTGGTGGGTTGAGGGTAGCACGGCCGTGTTGCGTAGCACGACCGTGGTGGGATCTAATAGCACGACCATGCTGTGTGGCACGGCCGTGGTGGGTGATGGTAGCACAGCCGTGCTGCGCGGAACGACCGTGGTGGGTGGTCGCAACACGACCGTGCTGTGTGGAATGGTCGTGGTAGAGTATGCTCTGTAGCTGCTTCAAAATTGAGATTTTTCTTTTGATTTCTTCATTTGCAGCATGACCGTTCTATGTTACCACGGCCATGATGGGGGCTTTTCTTGCACTTTGAGCTTTAAACTTCATTATCCATTGACTTCTTTGGTTAAGCTTGACTCTTGTTCACTAGGGGTAGGTTGGGGGAGCTCTGGGGCCTTCTTTGGGCCCCTCCATCTCTCTCGTCCATCCAAGTGTGGTCCAATTACCTGAAAAACATGAAAAAAATGTCCATAAGTGCATTTTACACAAATATGCATATTAAGGGAAATAACATGTAATCTAATAGGTATAGATGTGATTGAATAGCAAAAAGACACAAGATTAAGCCATAAAATAGGGTTGAATCACCACCACCCTTGCTTTCCGAAGTGAAGGATGTATCCATAAACAAATACTAGACACTCCTTCCCTACCTTATCTGCTCCACCATCTTTATCTACCTCTAGGTTCACTTCCTCCTTGAGCTCAGAATTTTTAACTCCCATCTCTGTTTCTCCCCACCTCCGCCTTTTCGTCCCTTTTCCCAAGAAAAATAACTTCCTGAGGTGTCGATGAAGAAAAAGTCTCTAGAGAAGACCAATAAACCTCCACTCTATGCCCCTTACCTCACATGTCAACCCAAAGGTATCTGCCACTCTCTGGAAGAAATATCCTAGTGTCCTATACTCCAAAATCAAGCAATGCCCAGAAAGGTCTTGGACCCACCTTATCATGAGCCATTGTGAATCCATAAGCCCCCATCTTCCTCAGACGACATCTCCTCTTTCTCCTATGGATGGGTTGGACCCACATCTAAAATCCAAATCTAGTACACCCATGTCCCCACCTCCCTCTCTGCATGTGCCTCGCACATGCTCCCTTCTTGTCCCCTCCCATTGTGCTTCATCCCCATCTTTGACGGCT
Organism: Alisma plantago-aquatica; assembly: GCA_963693085.1. Lineage (NCBI taxonomy): Eukaryota > Viridiplantae > Streptophyta > Magnoliopsida > Alismatales > Alismataceae > Alisma > Alisma plantago-aquatica. The sequence continues at coordinate 273,421,186 of OY856413.1, read as the reverse complement.
ATGAAAGGTTGTACTAGAATCTATAGAAAATGTCCCACATTGGTCACTATAATCGCTTGAGACAAACATACCTCTCGAACCACTGAATACATCACCAAGCTCCTTCTCCTTCTCATAAACACCTCTAGAATGTTGGGAACCACATCTAATGAGGCATCAACATGAGACATAACTCTTCCTATATATGACATTTCTTTAGACCATGTGGATCCTCTCACCAAGACTCGAAAAGGTTCAACCAGCTTCTCCAGCGATGCCTAGTCCCGACATACCATTGGTAGACCTTCAAGATACAACAAGCAACCCTTCTTGTTGTTCTCCTTTGAGAAACACTCTGCCCTGGGGATCTAAAGCTCTAATCCATCAATGGTTGGTTCTACTCCCATAAATGCATCCTCCACCTTCCTCAAAGAAGGAAAGACCTCTAAGGCCTTGAATTGGGCAACCTTCAAAATCATTGATGTGCTAGGCCAAAACCTGTATAAAGTAGGTAGTACCTACTCCCATTGCATGCCTTCAGACTAGGAAATCTCCATGGCCATGGAGAAAACCCTCTTCGTCTCCTTTGTATGCAAGCTTAGTTGTAAATGTATTGTATCCTTCCTTAAGACAACCATGTTAGACTTGGTAAAAGTATCTAGAGGTGGAAAGAGGCATGATTTTGCATGTCTAGTGGCTTCCTGTTGTTCCTCATTGCTCCATTCCATTGGATTTTGCAATAAACCACTTTGTGGCCATGTCCTCTACATTTAGGAAAATCCAAGGGTTCTAGAACTATCCTCTCCAATTCCCTTTTCCCAAATATTTAAAGTTGGTGTGTCTCTACCATAACAGCCCTCCTTCTGGCCTTTGATTTGTCCTTCTCCTCATCATGTTATTATTCTACTCCCAATCCCATGTCTTCCCTAGTCGATCAATTCTAGGACCACCGACCATATGCACTCATGTGTCATCCTATTCAAATAGGATTTCCATTCCAAACATCTCCTTTCTGCCTTGAAGACTTTGTTATGCGAGCATACTCATAGAGGTCAATTGTTTGAAAAAAATTATCATGCTCGAATAATTGTTCATCTGAAGAACTGGCATTTTATTATTGACAATTTTCTAATGAATGAAACCATATTATACTTGGATAAGATCATTTAATGTTCTTATATTCCATGAGGAGTGTTTCCTTATTGTAGTAGAAAATACTTTTTATTGATGACCATGTTGGTATATCGATGTTAAAATCAATGGTTGCACTTATTGTTGAAGTTGGTGGTGTATCTAATCTAAATTTTATAGAGAGGTATGCACACAATGTTCTAAGCTGATATAGGAGTCTCAACCTTGGTAAATCATATTCCATAGCTATGCATGAGTATTACATCAAAATGATTGTGTGCACCCTAGTATTTTCTATGCTATGAACCTTGATGGGATGGGCTTGCTGAGAAACATTTTTATGCTAATTTAAGAGAAAAATCTACCTATAAATACCTTTTATATGTTGTTTCTTTTAAAGTACATATCTCACAAACATATGCAAGATGTTATCTGAACCTTTTGTTGGTTTCAATCAGCACGGGCAAACAATCTTGAGTAGTTGTGGGTTTTACGTGAAAAGTCAACTCACAATTATGTATGGCTGTTCAAGACTTTGTTTCCATACATGTAAGGTAACATGACTCATTTTAATCCAACTATATACTTTTAAAACTAGGATTCTATTACTAAATCATATTGTAATATACATACTATATATACATATATATATATATATATATATATATATATATATATATATATATATATGTGTGTGTGTGTGTGTGTGTGTGTGTGTGTGTGTGTGTGTGTGTATTAGGTATGCATACAATATGCATAATTATAGACCAAGCCCATGCTATTATCAATGATATTTTTGAAAATTCCTTAACTTAGATTGTTCTTGTGGCATATAATGAAAATGTTACCCCAATAGTTTGTGAATTTAAGAGCTAGGAGTTCTATAAAATCATATGTATATGATTGAACTACAACTATTGATTTTTAAGGTACATGGCATTAATTGATAAACTTAGACAAATTACAATGAAATAGATGGTTTCTTTTAAAGTACTGAATTTGTCACATGTGGATCCCATGTTATGTCAAAACATTATTTTGTGTTAGAATGTCTACAATGCAAAGGAGTGAACATATAGATGTCTTTTGCTGAGTATATTTTAAAAGAAAAAAGGACACTAAAGGAGTCTTTTTGTCAGTATGAACTTGCACTAAGTTTCTGATTCAATAAGGAAGTTGACGATGATTATGAATGCATCCACAAAAAGCTAGTATTGAGAACTACATTTTAAATGAAAAGACAAATTCTTGAATTGTATACTTCAGAGATTTTTCAAGTAGTTCTAAATAGAGTTATAGGGTCTTCTGTATCGTGACTCAGTTCAAACTAGCACAATCGGGGAATGGTTTTTATTTGAAGTGGTTGAAAGGAAGAAGATTTATGTTTCACCCAATATTTTCTTTCACCGGATCAACACAAATAGTGTTGTTTACAACAATTTAAATCATAGATATTTTCCATTATTATATATTTGCATCATGAAGGGCTATATATAGACACATGTTTGGTGACTATATATTACTTATAATTGATAGGTCAAATGATAAGTATCACTTGATTGAGAGAAAAAGGACACCACATGAATTCTAGATAAGACGGATACCAAAGAAATGGTCAACATGATTGATTTAGTTAACATGTATAATGCTATTATACAAATGTCAAGTTGATGGATGAGACATCTACTATGTTTGAAGTTAATTTTGGAAAACCTATGCAAGGTTTGGATAAACTCAAATGGTATGTCAATTTGATATACAATGTAAGTATCATATTTTTTGATTGATAATGTAAGTATCATATTGTTAACGATTAACCTATAATTGTGTAAGTTTCTAAAATCCATAGGATTGCAATATAGATTGAGCACCACTTATGTCCCACCAATCTAATATATATAGAAATGACCTTCACCAATGCTCAATTATGCCAAAGTAAAGAACTAAATGGCATAAACTAGGCGCTAACATGGCATTAAGTAGGTCCCATATTTTTAATTTAGGCTCTTAAAGAGGCAAACTAGGCTCAATAGATCACATGATAAATATTATGTAACTACGCATGAAACTGATCAAAATAGGCCCAATTATGTTGAAGTAGGTGCTAAATGGCACAAACTAGGTGCAAAATGACACAATGTTTGCTCATAATGAGGCAAACTAGGATCAATGCATCAATTGATCAGTGTGTTTTAACTAGGTGTGAAACTTTCTAACTAGACTCAATTTTGACAAAGTATGTGCTAAATGATATAATGTACAAGCCATCCTTTTCATTTAAATGCATAACAAGGAAAATTAGTCTCAATAGATCATTTGACCAATGTATTGTAACTAGGCAAGAAAATTACAATGTACGTAATAATTGACACAATCTAGGAACCAACCATTTAATTTAGGTACATACATTTCAAAGTAGATGCAACTATGGAAAAGTAGTGCAAAATAGAACAAACTATGTGTTGATTGGCACAATGTAGTTGATGACCTTTAAATTTAGAAGCATATGTTCCAAACTAGTCACAATATGAAAAAGAAGGTGCGAATGTGACAAACACTAGACAATAGACACATAACCAAGATATATTATTCTAAGAAGATGCAAATTGATTCCACATATCAACAAGCATAGCATACATCATTATTACATCAATGTTTTCAACAATATATTACAACTTGTGCACTAAATAGTCTACTAATATTATAGAGCCAGATCTTAAAATTTGATCATTGATCATTCTCCCCTACAAGGCTCCTCTTGTGCTCCAGAATATGTAGTGCATATGTCCTGTTTAACCACATATGTACCTGTATCACCTACAATCTTCTCTTCATCCAATATTTTCTTGATCCAATGAAGTGTGAATAAACCAGAGTAATTGATGTCAATTGGTTGTTGTAGACATTACCTAGATAATTTTACCTCCAGTCCTTGAGCTTGTGCTCCAAATGGGTATGGAAAAACTCTTTCAACCACTTATCCTGCAAGTTTAACTAAAATGTCAGAAATTCTCTTTATAAATATAGTAGCTTAAGTTGTTGAGGTGCTTATTGTATGCAATTCTAGCTTTTCACATTGATTCCTAGGAACATATGGTCTTGGGTCCTTTTTAGTAGTAAGATAGAAGCATTTACTATTGTATTGACATGTGCTCTTTGTGCACATGCAATTCTCCAATAAAATCTAATGGCTATTTTCATTATTCTTCTCTATAGATTGGAATGTATTGACACAAACTATATTCACAATTGGATGATTTTTGAATACTATGTAGTTGTCCTTATAAACATGGCATATGGATTGTATATACTATGATAGTCAAAATAAGTAGTAGTTATTAATATTAGTTTTATGTGATATAAATGCATGAAATGGATAGTAATGTTGTAATTTCTTACCCTTTTAGATACAAGCCTCAGATATATTAGGGTTCAAAACTAGTCCCCCCTCAATACTCCAATATCTTTACATACTCAAAAAATCTCCCCCAAGAATATGTTATACATACCCACTACAACAGGTTTTTCTCTTTGTTTGTAAGATGGTTCATGATGCAGTCCTATTTTAGGGCTTGCTTCATTTTGTGTCTTTTTGCATTTCAATCACGTCTAGACATGTTAGATTACAAATTATTTCCCCTAATAATTGGTTTCATGTAGATTTTTCTTATGGCTGCTCTTTGTGTGTTTTTCATGCTTTTGAACCATGTATTGGATGGAAAGGAGGAAGAAGGGAGGGTCCTTGGGTTTCTACACCCTACATGAGTCTGAAACCATCTCACAACCCACCATAGATGGTAAAAAATAGTTTCAAGGCAAAAAGAAATTGGTTGAAAGACTCTAGAGCCAAAAAGCAAAGTTGGGCCCTCAAAACGAGTCATGGTACAATGCCACAACCATGGAAAACATGCCCCACATCACAGTGAAAATCCAAGATTCAAGATGCTACATCAACTCATCTACCACAGACATGGCCAACAAAATGGCTTTGGCACATCATCGTCATCAAGCCCATGGCGAGGAGTGTCTGAATTGACCACCATTAGTAGTATGGTCATGCCACCTCCAGCCAACACGACCATATCAGACACCACAACCGTGCCACCTCTCACCCACCATGGTTGTAATGACCCCACTCCCCATAAACCCCTAATTAAGGAAGTCTAGAAAGAAAGATCCATTTCCATAATACACATGATCTATAGTTTTGCACATAATCAGAAATAATTGATAAAATTTAATAAACAAAACTGAGTTTGGTACAAGATTGAAATCTTTTCATAAATGCTTACAAAAAACATGGGTTCTAAAGTCCCTCCAAAGAAATACACCATTTATCTATATCCTCTAGAGTTTACTTTGTTTGTTTACTTTCAGTGCCTTTTTTTCTTGAATGGCCAATTTCCATCATGTAGCAGAGTATCCTAAAACACCCACAATAAAAAACATGCATTCAGTGTAACAAGTTATACTGTTATGTGGGGGAAACAAAAGTTCGTATTTATTTGGAACAACATAACTCATCAATTATTGTTTAACAAATTAGATTTAACATTTAGATACTGACTACTTGATCATGATCTGTCTGACCTCTAGATTCTTGTCCTGTAGTGGACATAGGCCACACTTGCCCCCAGGGCTTTAGTGCCTCACTGTTGCCCCCAAGGATTTGGTGCTAGATCTTTCCCCTAGGGCTTAACGATCCTCTAGATGATTCCTTTTCCCTTAGGGCTTTGTATTCATCCTCCTTTGCCCCTAGGGCTTCATTATCTTACATCAGAGGTGGTACAGGATGCGAGCTAGACAAGTCCATATTATGTGATATATGTAGTGACTTTATAGTTTGCAAGAAGTAAACAGACAAGCAGTCATATATTTGCAAACCATGCGCAAAAACTACAGAAAACCGTGTGAAACTACAATGGTGAATCTTAAGCGTAGTGACATACCTATCTCAGAAGCACTTGATGTCCAAAAAGAATAACCAAGAGTAACCACACAAGAAACCAAGAAATTCAACCTGAAAGTTAAGGCATAAAATCAATGTGTCACTATGTGATTCCAAAATCTACCTTTAGGATTGACTTGAGTTCCATGTTAGGTTATTAAGTTCATCTTTGTGTTTCATTAAGTTCCATTCTCCATAAGTTCATTTATTACCTTTAATACCCTTTTGATTCACAAACCCTAGTTTTGGTGTCATATTCATGTTTGTATACCATAAGATACATTTTTATGCAAAAGTCCAAATTTTATCCTTTTCAAATCATGTTAAGTTTTAGAACATGATACAAAATGCATATTGACTTTATTATGTTGACAAACCTTAATTCCATCATTATAGGTACTCTTAATCACAAAGAGACCCTAATCATTCAAATATTGCATTATGGTGTTCATATGAGTCCAAGGTGTTCTTTTATTCATAAAAGGTCCATCTTTCAATATCAACATCAATTGAATCCCTTAGAATCACCAAAGCTTATAAATTAGGGTTTTGATTCATTTAATACCTTAAAGATGATAACTATAGGTACTTCTCAAATAGGAAGAAAAACCAGGTTCTATTACATTTTTAGTGGATTACCTTTATTCTCCTGATCAACTTTCACATATAATTTTTTTAATCCGATCATCCAAGAAAATTCTATGATTTTTACAAGATAATGTGTTTACTTGATTATTTGATCAGAGAGAGGAGATTTACTGAGGAAAAGGGGAAAATCCAAAAAAGTGATGGTCGTTGATCACTGTACAACTATTGACTAGCATCATGATCTATTGACCCAGTAAGGACGTGCTTCCAGGCACGTGTGCATGGAAGATCGGTGGAGAAGGGGTGCATGGCTCTCTTACAACCGCTAGATCCCAGTCAAACCTTGACATGAGTCTAAGATCGACGGTCCCATTCTATCTCCTCAACTAATAGACAAAGCGTGAGGCACGGTGGTGTTGCAGTGGAAGGCTCATCAGAGAAAACCTAATCCAGATAGGGAGAGGGAGTTGGCGGTCAAGTGGCAGCCGTCGGTGCTATAGGGTCTAAGACAAACTAGTCGGGGTCCTTTTATAGGAGGGTATCATGGGATTTTGGGTTCCTAATCCCATCTGAGAGGGCTATGGTGGAGAGGTCCTTTCCTTGGGCTACACGCCATGTTGTTATGTGAAATGAAGGGGTTTCCTTCTCAATTTTTGTGAAACAGACTCGTTGTTCGAATTATTTTTCACTGAGAATGATCAGATGAGGAGATAGGTTCCTTGATTCCTCACGTATGAACAGAAGTTTTTTTCTATTTGGGCATGGGTAGAATAAGATGTGTGATATGTTGGATTGAATATCAAGGTCATCATCACACACACAGATTAAAAATCTAAGGAAATTCGACTATAACTGTGACATTTAATGATATTCCTCTCACTTTAGGGATTTTTATTCCTCTAACTTTAGGGATTTTTATCAAATTCAAATCTCATAATCTACTTATCCTTTTGATCCCAAATTTTAAGGGGAAGTCTTGAATGGCTTAATCTACTCTTGTGAAAAGAATTGGGTCATAATATGAAAAGAAATGCATATTTTATTAATATGCAAGTTATCCACTTTTATGACATATATCATGCATTTAACAATATCATTTCTCTTTATTTCTTTTCTATTTCCTTTATTTCAACTTTTCTTTTTTTACTAGAAAGCATGTAGAATCAAAAACCACTCCATTGTGGTCCTACATGACACATTGTAGAGAATTTCACATGATTCTTAAGTATATGCAATTAACATTAATTTTCTTTTACCTTTTATTTATTATGGGGTTTTTCTCTTATCCTCTTCCCTTTCATGCATTATTAGTTTAGGGAAAACCATTAAATCCATTATTCAAGGCAAATTTGCAAAGAAACCCATTTTATAAAATAATGCAGACAAATTTCCAAACAAGCCCTTTTTCATAGATAAATTGCATAACAATACACGCAAAATGAGGTTATAACATCCTTCCCCACTAATAGGATTTTTCTATCAAAATTCAACCAATCATACAAATAATTCAGGATAAGATTTTTCCATGTTCGTTTTTAGATCCCATGTGTCTTAATCCTCTCCATGATTCTTCTAGAGAACCTTTACCATCTCTATCTTTTTATTTCTGAGTTCTTTCACCTTGGTATCCAATACCCTCATAGGTGAGTCAGGATATGTCAGACTCCCTTGGAGCTCAATGGGTTCAATGCTCGGCACATGCTTAGGATCCTTCACATAGAACATTAGATTGGACACATGGAACACATCATGCATCATACTATACTATGGGGGTAGGGATACGCGATAGGCTGCTTTAACAATTACTTCTATAATCTTAAACAGACCCACATATTTGGTACTCAACTTTTCTCTGTTCTTAGCTATAGCTCAAAGGGTTTTGATTTTCATAATCACATGTTCACCCACAGTGAAGTGAAAGTCAGTCTGCTTTGTATCAGCATACAATTTCTGTCAATCCTGGGCTCTCTTTAACCTTTGCTTGATCAAAGTGACTTTTTCAGCATATACCTAAGGTTCCACTGACCTCAACAAGGTCCTTTCACCGGCATCATCCCAATGAAGTGGTTACTGACACAACCTCCCATAAAGAGCTTCGTATGGAGGCATCCCGATATTGGCTTGGCAGCTTTTATTATGGGAAAACTCTACTAGGGACAAGTATTATTCCCATGATCCACCCCAAATAAGCATGCATGCTTCCAACAGATCTTCCAAGGTCTGGACTGTTCTTTCTGACCATCCATTAGTCTGGGGGTGGTAAGTTGTACTAAATTTCAACCTTGTTCTGAGTTCTTCATGCACTTGCTTCCAAAAATTCAAGGTTAACTTAGGGTCACTGTCTGAAATAATTGAACTCAAAATGCCATGTAAATGAACTATCTCCTAGATATACATCTCAACTAAGTCTGACACTTTGGCACTAATCTTTAAGGCAAGGAAGTGTGCTGACTTGGTTAGGCAGTCCACCACAAACATCAGGACCTTTCCCTATCTTTGGAAGAGCCACCACAAAATCCATGGTGATTTGGTCCCATTTCCACCCAAGAATCTAAATCGATTGTAATAACCCGTTGGGCATTGGTGTTCATCCTTCACCGTCTGACTTATGAGACAATAGGACGCATATGATGCCACCAAAAGTATTGTTGTAAGTCTTTAAACATTTTCGTGGTACCACGGTGTACGGTATATATAGAACCATGAGCCTCTTACAGAATATGAGTTTCCAAGGGTGACTCCTCAGGAACCCAAAGAAGATTCTAGTATCTAAGCCCTCCATCTACACCCAATGTCAAGTGTGTTTGATGTTTCTTGAACAAACATTTCACCTTTTCAAGCTCTGGGATAGCCATATGGGCTGCCACTAACTCAATCAATAGGTCCAAATTTATCTGAATGTTAGACAAATAGATTCAATCTTCTAAAGGATGCAGATTCCATCTATCAAACTCCTCTAATTCCCTCACTAGGTAGATAAGATGGTAGCACATCTAAGTTGTTTTTGACTAAGTGCATATGTCACTACATTGGCCTTTCTTGGGTGGTATGCAATGGTGAAATCATAGTCCTTCATAAATTCCATAAACCAACTCTATCTTAGGCTGAGGTATTTTTGAGTTAGGAGATACTTCAAGCTTTTGTGATCAATGAGGATGTCATACATAAAACCATATAGATAGTGTCACTAGATTTTCAAGGCATGTATGATCACAGCTAACTCCACATCATGTGTTGTGTAGTTTACTTCATTTGGCTTGAGCTTCCTAGTTACATAAGAGAAAACATGTTTATTCTACTCTAACATACATCTAAGCCCCATCTTGGATGCATCAATGAAGGTCATGGAACCCTCATTGCCAGATAGTAGGGTCAACACAGGTGTCGTGGTCAGTTTCTCCTTGAATTCTTAGAAGTGAGCTTCACACAAGTCAGACCATGCAAACTTCTCATCTTTATGTGTGATATTGGTGACGAGTAAGGCAAACTTTAAGAAATCCTTGATGAACCGTCGGTTGTACCCAACTAATCCTAAGAAGATGAAAATTCAATAATGATTCTTTGGTGTTGTCCAATCACGTACAGTGGACACCTTGGTAGGATCTATTGAGTTAGTCCCTCCTAAGATGATGTGTCCAAGAAAAATGACATGATCTATTCAAACCTCACATTTTGGGAACTTCCCATAGAACTTCTCCTTCCTCAGGATATCAAGGACTCTAACCAGATAGTCTCAATGTTGGGCTAGGTCATTTGAGTAAACTAAAATGTTGTCTTTGAACACTATCATGAAAGAGTCAAGGAAGGATTGCAACATAGTGTTCATAAGGTTCATAAAAACACTTAGGGCATTGGATAGTCCAAACGACATGATGAAAAACTCATACTTTCCATAGTGGGTACAGAATGTGTTCTTTGGGATGTCTTCACTCTCGACTCGCAACTGGTGATAACCAGACCTTAGGTCTATTTTCAAAAAGACTCAAGCTCGCTTGAGTTGGTCAAATAGGTGATCTATACGAGGTAAACAAATACTTTTTTTTATGGTAGACCGGTTTATCCTTCGGTGGTCGATACACATGCAGAGTGATCCATCATTCTTTACAAAGAGGACTAGAGCATCCGTTGGTGAAGTACTAGACTTGATGAAACCCTTGTCTAGCATTTCATGCAATTGCTTTTTCAGCTCGAGCAACTCAGATGGAGCCATCCTATAAGGTGCCCTACAAATAAGGTTCGTTCTAAGATCTAACTCTATCAAGAAGTCTACCTGTCTCTGGATGTAGGCTATGAAAATAATTTGGGAACACATCCACATAGTCCCGAACTTCTTCAATTTCCCCTAAGGGTTGTACCTTAGTTTTTGACTTGGTAACTACTGTTAGGAATGCTTGACAACCTTTGGCTATCATCTGTTCTACTTTCAAGGCCGACACAAACAAAATAATGGTAGCATCCTTCCTACCTCTATTGGTCAAAGGTGGATGATTGGGTCTCTTTCTCACGATCTTCTTCTCCCTATAGTCTTGGGCCCTATAGGTGTAAAGCCAATCCATGCCAATTACTACATCAAAGTCATTCATGTCCAACAAACTAAAGTGGTTGGGAATTCATTACTCATGTACATAACATGTATAATAGGGGTTTTCAAAAGAGATGTAAAAATATGACTACTTGGGGTAGTAACATCCAATATAAACCCTAAATCCTTGAAGTCCAGACAAAGCATCGTCATGAGATTTCTAGACATGAAAGTATTAGTAAATCCACAGTCAAACAGAGCTTTCACACTTTGTCCCATGATCTCTAGCATGCCTGCATTGTTTTTAGAATAGTTAAACTACTATTACATTGCATAACTAAAGATAAGAAACCAACTCTAAGTGTTGTTACCCTCCATCATACAGTTGGAATTAATCTGGGCCTCTATGTTGTCAATGGCAAATTCTCGAGCATGTAAACGTTCCCCAATAGGTGGGGCTACTCCTAGTGGGGATGCAGATGCTACTGGATGGGCTGCTACCGAGGCTTGTCTAGGTGGAGGATGAAGGGGGCAGTTGGCTATCAAATGTCTCTCCTGTTGGCAGCGATAGCACGCTCTCCTTTCAAAATGACACTTACCGGGATGATTCTTCCCACAATTATGACATTTTGAGACCACCCCTTGGTGGTTCCTCCATTCTGTCCCTTACAATGGTGATGAACTTGGTTCTTCCTATTATCATTCCTTGGGCCAGAGCTGCACTTAGTGAAATTGAGGTATCCTTTAGGTTGGTTCTACTGAGGCATGACCATCTTTTCCATGTCCAATGCAAAGTTGAGAGCTTCAACAAGGGTTGTGGGCTTCATTTCCATGATATGGGATTTGATTGTAGGGTGCAGCCATTCCACAAAGTGATCTACACCCCTTTCTTCAGCCAACATATTACCAAAATGCTCTAAGAGGTGAAACATGTGAGCATAATCTACCATTGTCATGTTTCCTTAGACCAGAAAGGTGAACCGTCTTTCCTTCTCTTTCTTGGCAGATGTGGGTATGAATCTTATTGTTAAAAGTGCATGAAAGTTTGTCCAAGCCATTGGTTCTTCATTTAGGTCTCGGCCCATGATTAGGTTCTCCCACCATATTTTAGCCTCTCCCTCAAGGAGATGGGTGTCAAAGAGAACCTTCATGCTCGGTTGTACCTCCATCATGTGGTAACCATTCTCTACCGCCAAGATTCAAGCATCTACTCTGTCAACGACCTTGGTTTTATCCTCCCCCCCAGAATTTTTCAATATTTAGCTTAATGAAATCCAATATGGTGGCACCAAGATGGGGGCAGATGGGCTGAGATTCACCGTTGTCATTCCATGCAACTCCCCTAAAGGCAAGGGTGCTTATTGCTTCAATCATCTTTTTCTACTGCTATAACCAGAGCATCTGGAGTTTGTGTTACCATTGGCCCAACTAATGGTCCAAGGCATGAAGCCTGACTGGGGTTGGCCTTGGGCTCATCTTCTGGCATAGGTTCCTCATTGAGGCCGGGGAAATCCTTTGGGTTTGGGATTCTGAAGGGAATGGGCTCAAGACTCTTCACTAAGGAGGCTTCTCCCTCCCTCTTCCTCTTCCTTGAGAACTCACCCTACAAGGTTTCTCTCTTCTCAAAGGAGTGCTTCTTCTTATGGATAAGTCTTGGTCCTGGGTACTCGTTACGGGTGGCGACATCCTTGTCACAGGCCATTTTTTTTCATAAAAGTTAACGTCATTAACCATAGTTGCATAACTGGAGATATTAAATCTTAAACTTATATCTATGACATCTTTTATACATTTATTTTATTGTTTGGTGGAGGATACCCTAATCCTTATCATCCATAACCCCACTATTTTGGAGGAGGTGGATAGAGAGAAAAAACTTTAGGTAGTTAGAGTTTGTTAAGTGAAAAGGGGATAAAGAAGGGATGAAAGTAGATGAGAAATCCTAGAGGTATCTTATTTCAAATGAAATCATCAACTTTGTCCAAGCCAGAAACATGGGTCCATCAGTCCTCGTAAATTGACTAGCATGGCGGAGGAAAATATTTCCATACCCTAACCCATGGTCCATTTAAGATACCCACGTCAGAAAAAAACAATCTAATAACTCCCTTTGGGTTCTACTAAATTTGTAAAATTTAATAATTATTAGGGATTATATGGAAAATCATGCTCTACCAAATGTAACGAACCCACTCCCAGCAACCCGCAATTAAGGAAGGCCAGAAAGAAAGAGCCATTACCATAATACATAGGTTCTATTGTTTTGCATATAATCAGAAATAATTGATATATTATACTAAACAAAATTGAGTTTGGTACAAGATAGAAATCTTTTCATAAATGTTTACAAAAAATATGGGTTCTAAAGTTCCACCCATGAAATACACCATCTATCAATATCCTCTGGTTTTTACTTTGTTTGTTTACTTTCACTGTCTTCTTTACTTGAATGGTCGCATTCCATCATGTAATAGATTATCCTAAAACATTGACAATTAAAAACATATAGTATAAGAAGTTATACTGGTATGTGGGGGAAATAAAAGTTTGCATTTATTTCTAACAACATAACTCATTAGTTATTTTTAACAAATTAGATATAAAATTTTGATCTAGACCACTCGATCTTGATCCCTCTAACCTCCAGAATCTTGACCCTATAGTGGGCATAGGACACACTTGCCCCCAGGGCTTTCGTACCTCACTGTTGCCCCCAGGACTTGGGTGCTAGATCTTGCCCCCATGGCTTAACGATCTTCTTGATGATTGCTTTTCCCCCAGGGCTTTGTATTCATCCTCCTTTTCCCCCATGTCTTCATTATCTTACGTCAAAGGTGGTACAGGATGTGAGCTAGACAAGTCCATATTATGTGACATCCGTAGTGACTTCATAGTTTGCAAGAAGTAAATAGACAAGCAATCATATATTAGCAAACCATGCAAAAAAACTCAAGGAAACTGTGTAACTACCATGGTTAATCTAAAGTGTAGCCACATACCCATCTCAGAATGACTTTATGTCCAAAATGAATAACCAAGAATAACCACACAAGTAACCAAGCAATTCAATCTGAAAGTTAAGGCATAACACCCATGTGTCACTATGTGATTCCAAAATCTACCTTTAGGCTTGACTTGAGTTCCAAGTTATGTTATTAAGTCCATCTTTTTGTTTCATTAAGTTCCATTCTCCATAATTTCATTTGTTACCTTTAATTCCCTTTTGATTCACAAACCCTAGTTTTGGAGTCATATTCATGTTTGTATTCCAAAAGATACCTTTTTATGCAAAATTCGAACTTTTATGCTTCTCAAATCATGTTAAGAATTATAATATGAAAGAATATGCATTTTGACATTCTTATGTTGAAAAACCATAATTCCATCATTAAAGGTACTCTAAATCTAAATGATACCCTAATCCTTTAAATCTTGTACTATGGGGTTCATATGAGTCCAAGGTGTTCTTTTATTCATAAAAGGTCCTTCTTTGAATATCAAAATCAGTTGAATCCCTTAGAATCACCAAATCTTAGAAATTAGGGTTTTGATTCATTTTATACCTTAAAGATGCCAACTTTAGGTTCTTTTCGAGTTGGAAGCAAAACTAGGTTTATTTACATTTTTATTGGATTATCATTGTTCTCCTAATCAAATTTCATATATAATTTGTCTTAATCCGACCATCCTGGAAAATTATATGATTTTACAATATAATGTATTTATTTGATTATTTGATCAGAGAGAGGAGATTTATCGAGATTAAAAGGGGAAAATATGGAAAAGCGATGGTCGTTGATCACTAGTTAACCACTAACTAACATCGTAGTTTGTCAACTGAGCGGGGACGTGCTCCCAGGAATGTGCGTGTGTAAGATTGATGGAGAAGGGGTGTGCGGCTTGTTCACCACTGTTGGATCCCTATCAAACATTGACCCAGGTCTGAGATCGATGGTCCCATTTTGTTTCCTCGATCAATAGCCAATGTTCATGGAACAGTGGCCCCACGGCAAAATGCTCGCTAGAGAAACCCAAACCATATAGGGAGAGGGAGTTGGGGGTCAAGAGGAAGTCGTCGGTGCTCTAGGGCCTAAGGCAAACTAGTGGGGCTCCTTTTATAGAAGGGGATTATGGGATTTTAGGGTTCCCAATCCCAGCAAAGAGGGCTATGGTGGTGAGGTCCTTTCCTAGGGCCACACACCATGTCTTTTTGTGAAACCAAGGGGTTACCTTCTCAATTTCATGAGACAAACTCGTTGGTCGAATAATTTTTCCTCGAGAATGATCAGATGAGGAGATAGATTCCTCAATTCCTTATGTGTGTACAAGAATAATTTCCTATTTGGGCATGGGCAAAAGAAGATGTGTGTTCTATGTGATTTCATATCAACAGTCCACATCACACACACAGATTAGAAAGTTGACTAATGAAATTTGAATACAACTGTGACATTTAATGACATTCCTCTTACTTTAGGGATTTTTATAAAATCCATATTGCCTAATCCGCTTATCCTTTTGATCCCAAATTTTAATGAAAAGTCTTGAATGACTTAATCTACTCTTGTGAAAAGAATTGGGTCATAATTCAAGACTAAGAAATAATTTTAGGTTCAAAGAAAAATTCCTTAGGAGAATGTGGAATCTGTATGAAGTAAAGAGGTATGTTTCCTCCCATGGGAAAACAATTAGCTTTCTTGGGAAAAGGATAGATCAGATCTATCTTTCACTTGGTCACCATGAGGAGGGAAGAATTCATTCCCAAACCATCACCAACCCAAATAGTGATTGTGATTCTATGGGAACCCATGAAGGTTCCTATGTTCCGCCACAAGGGCAAGTCACAACCTTGAAATGGTACCAAGAACCTCCTCACCCATGTGCCTCTCCAACACCACAACCCCACTTTACCCCCAATTCACCCAACAAACATCACCTCAATATCAACAACCACCTTTACAACAACCAACCTACATCCTACAAAACCCAAACCCACCACACCAAAGACCACCACCACTACCATCATCATGAGCTCCCCCTCCTCCCCATAAGAAAGTGAGCATGTCATTCATCATATGGGGTTCTAAGGCTACTGAGAATTCTATGACAGATGAGGAGAAAATGGTTAAGGTTCATGTGAAGAATCATTGCCAGAAAACTCTTGTTGAGATACTAAGAGCATCAAAAAATTTGTTGTTCCATTTTTTCTTGAGAGTGCAAAATGCACAAAAGTTTTTGCTACACCATCTTCCTATTAGAAAATGCAACCAAGTCCCCCACTATTTTTGAAAAGAAGATCCTTGGTGTCCTACCTTTTATTGAGATGATGAGCCCTGCTATCTCACCTTTTCTTGGGGATGCATGCCCATGTGTTCTATCATTGTGTGGAAGGGATGAATTTGTTGTCTCACCTTTCTATGGAGGTCCCAAGGGCACCAAAAGCTTTGCTTCCCCACCCTTTTTAAAAAATATAACACATGTTGTCCCACTCCTCTTGGTGTTGGTAACAACATGGGCTCCATCCTATGAGCTAAATAATATTCTCATGTTGTCCAAGGTCTACAACTTGTTGTAGAACATGTTCATGCTAGTGGTCAATTTTTCTATGATACTTTAGAAGACCCCTTCCTCCAAGAGGAACATGGCCATATCATGAAGTTTCTAAATACCTTGAAACAAGGGAGGGAAAGCATCACAATCCTTATTTCTTGGTTTAAAGATGATTGAACCAGCTAGAAAAAGAAATTAATAGGGAGGACGTTGAATGCAATTTGGTTGAAAGAGCAAACAAGTTTCATTTTGGAGTACCCTCCCCCTTAAAAAGAATAGATCTGGGCCACCCTCTTATACCTTGCTACATGAATTCTTAGCTCATTGAGCATGCTCTACTAGATCTGGGATCAAGCACAAACATCATACCTTATAGAATGTATGTAAATATCAGCTTGGGAAGAATGGCAGAAGCTAATTGCATTCTCCTTATGGTTGATGGGTCAGGAAAAACACCCATAGGCATGCTACGTGATCAAATGGTAGTGGTGGATACAAAACTACAAGCCCCATATGCGGTCAATTTTCTCATATAGGACATGGAGCCAAAGATGGGAAAACCTACATCATTTTGGGAAGGAAATTTTTGTCTACAAGAGATGTGGAGATGATCTAAGGGTTTGAATACCCAGATCTAGTAATCATGATGATGATAATGTTGAGGGATGAGAATTCCCAGTAATGAGATAAGGGATTGACATCCAAAATGACATATCTGTTCTAAAGATTTGAAAAGTACTTTTTAGATGAATTATAGTTTTCTTTGTAGCATCTATTATAATAATTCATGTTTGAAACTTGATTCACTGCTACATTTTTGGCCAGTAATGTCACTTCCCATTGTGTTATTTTTATTAGAATAACTGACCTAATAGACTATTGCATCCGTTTTATCATAAAAACCGACCTTACAGGTTTCCCGCGGAAAGAATTCACCCGATTTTGGCTTCGCACCTTGATCTATAGCGTCAGTTTTTCCAAATAACCGATGCTATAGGGTCAAACAAAAATGCGGGCACCGCTTTGGAACTCTAGGGTCGGTTTTTATGGATAACCGACCTTATAGATACTGACCTCTAGGGTCAGTTTTTTCAAATACCCGACCTTATAGATGGTTTACGAAAATTCGGGCACCACTTAGGCTTTAGTGTCAGTTTTCTCAAATAACCGACCCTATAGACCTGACTTCTAGTGTCGGTTTTGTCAGTTAACCAACGCTAAATGTCGGGCTATTACCAAAATGCATGATAGACCCGATCGACTTCTGTTTCATTTTATTTTGCTCGAAAGCACAGTGCTAGAGACCCCCTCCTTCTCTATCGTTGTGTCCAAGGAGCCCATCTCTGTGTCCTTCCGACGTTTCCGTCGTGTCCAACGAGATGAGTTGTGTTGTGCCGCCGCCGAGCCATGTTGTGTCGTCGCTGAGCCGTACGTGTTGTGCCGCCGCCGCCAACTAAAGGTCGCAAGGTACATTTTATTAACCAAAAATTAGTCGCAAGCTTCTCGGTTGTATGTGTTGTGCCGTCGTCGAAGAGCCTTCCCGGTTGGAAAGGAGAGCTGGGGCAGGTGGGGGCTGCTGTGGTTGGGGCTGGGGTCCGATGGTGGGTGGTGATGGGTGTTACGGTCAGGGCTGGGGTTGGCAGTGGGTAGCGATGGGTGCTGGTGGTAGTAGCACGATCGTGCCATAACCATGACCATTTTTCTTCTTATTGTCATGCCGCGATTGAGGAGAGGTTCAGAGTGAATATATTTTTTAGGTAGCACGAACGTGCTGGGTAGCACGACCGTAGTGGTTGTGGCTGAGTTAATGTATTTGTTAGGTAGCATGGTCGTGCTGGGTAGCACAGCCATGGTTGTTGTGGCTGAGTGAATGTATTTGTTAGGTAGCACGATCGTGATGGGTAGCACAGCCGTGGTGGCTGTGGTTGAGTAAATGTATTTGTTAGGTAGAATGGTCGTGTTGGGTAGCACGGCCGTGTTAGCTGAGTTGCTGAACTGCATTTGTTAAAATATTTTTGCTCATCTAATATTGATGTCTATTGACCCTAATGCCTTACATTATAAGAGAATTGAATCGTGCATTTGTGTTGTTGCAGGTGTTGTTGACTTGTATATATTTCTTCTTCAGCCTTCAAGTGAGGTATAATATTCTCACTTCCCAATGTGCCATTAGGCTTCATTTTGATTCAAATATTTAACACATGTATGGTAGCGCTTGGTAGACATTCCAGAAATATGAGGGTAGACATTGTGTAGTCTCAGATTGACACTTTAGGGTTTATATATGAGATCATCGAATGCATGGTGTTTATCTTAATATATAAATATGACAATAATACATTTATGCATGTATCAACTTAGAAACCCGTTCAAAATTTACTCATAGGAGTAAATTTTGGATAGTCCCCAGTTTGGGACTGTTTTTGGATATTTAATCTCACTTAGGATGTAACTGTATAATGTATGTTTAGTTTTGAAGAAAAATTTAGTAGTATTTCCTCATTTGTTCTCTGGGTACATATGTGAGTGGTTATTTACCATTTACATCGGTGTACTTGGAGAACATAGGGAAAATGGTGCTGAAATTTTCTTCAAAACTAAACATACATTATACAGTTACTAATGAGATTAAATATTCAGAAATGGGATATGTGGTACACTTTAGTATAAAAGTAATTAACTTCCTATCAATAAAAATTTACATCTTATAGTATCAATATTAAATGCTTAGTTTTATAATTAATTTTTAATGTGATATAGAAAATGGATCGAAGTTGGATGTCTATCAAGAATCGTTGTGGTCCAGAGTTTGCCAAAGGTCTTGATGAATTTATCAGATTTGCTGAGGAACATCGGAAACTACCAACAGATAGGTTCTATTGTCCATGTAGAAATTGTGGTAACAATTTGAAAGTTGATACTACTGAGGAAATTAAGGATCATGTCATATGAAATGGGATCATACAAGGTTATAATGAATGGTATTGGCATGGAGAGAAAATTAATAATGGATTAGAAAATGTTGATACTAATAGTAGTGGCATAGAAGATATAGATAATGATGATAATTTCAATGATGAATCGATTCAGGATGATATGGTTGATGAGATGCTACACAGTTGTCGGGACAATGTCATTGATCCACCTTCTTTATTTGCAAACGTAGTCCATGATGCTGAAAAACCATTATATAAGGGTTGTAGTAAGTTCACGAGGTTGAGTGTTGTGATGCGATTATATACTCTTAAAGCTCAAAACTGGTGGAGCGATAAGAGTCTCACTTCACTGTTGTCTTTGTTAAAGGAAATTCTTCCTGAAGGCAATGAACTTCCAATTTCAACATATCAAGCAAAGAAAATAATGTGCCCAATGGGAATGGAGGCTAAGAAGATTCATGCATGTCCAAATGATTGTGTGTTGTCTCAAAAGGACTATAGTAATTTAATAAATTGTCCAAAATGTGGTGCGTCAAGGTATAAGACCACAAATTCAACTAAGGCTAAAAATGGCTCTCCTGTCAAGGTGATGTGGTATCTACCAATAATACCACGATTTCAATGCTTATTTGCTAATATAGACGATGCGAAAATTTTGTCTTGGCATGGGGAGTTAAAGGCCAATGATGATGGCCTCCTACGACATGCATCCGATTCACCACAATGGAAGAAAATTGATTTATTATACCCTCAATTTGGTAACGAACCAAGAAACTTAAGACTTGGACTCTGTACAGATGGAATGAATCCCTATGGTACATTAAGCAGCCAACATAGCACGTGGCCTGTTATGATTGTTATATACAATCTTCCTCCTTGGTTGTGTATGAAAAATAAGTATGTCATGTTGTCAATATTGATATCAGGGCCCAAGAAACCTGGAAATGATATTGATGTTTACCTTCAACCTCTAATAGATGACCTAATGAAACTATGGGAAGAAGGTATTATGAAATATGATGCTTCACGTAAAGAGATCTTAAGTTTGCGTGCTATGTTGGTAAAAGGATACAAAGCATGTCCTATTTGTGAGGAAAATATTGATTCAATCAGACTGAAACATGGTGGTAAAATCGTATATCTTGGTCATCGGAGATTTCTCCCTCGAGTGCATCCTTATCGAAGGCAACATAAAACCTTTAATGGGTCAACTAAGGAACGAAGTTCTCCTAAACCTATACCAGGAAATGTTGTATATGATAGGGTGAAACATATTGTTAATGAATTTGGAAAGAGTTCAAGTAGTCATACACTTGCATGTGACAAATCTCTATACAAGAAGAGGTCAATATTCTGGGATCTTCCTTATTGGAGATCTTTGGTAATTAGACACTGCATTGACATCATGCATGTTGAAAAAAATATTTGTGATAGCATCATCGGTACACTATTGAACATACCAGGAAAGACGAAAGATGGCATCAAATCTAGAAAAGATTTAGAATTAATGGGTATAAGAAAAGAATTATCAGTGGAGATCAGGAGTCACCGCACATATTTACCACCAGCTTGTTACACTTTGTCAAAGAAGGAGAAAAAGACTTTTTGTGAGTGCTTGTATAATATTAAGGTTCCACAAAGATACTATTCTAATATTTGTAGATTGGTATCAATGAAGGATCTGAAGTTGATAGGTCTCAAATCTCACGATTGTCACACCTTAATGCAACAAATTTTACCTATGGCTATTCGATCTATATTGTTGAAGCATGTAAGGTTTGCAATCACAAGACTTTGTTTCTTCTTGAATGAAATATGCAACAAAGTGATACATCCTAATACTCTCGATAAATTACAGAAAGATGTAATTGTTACCATGTGTCAACTTGAAATGTACTTTCCTCCTTCATTTTTTGATATCATGGTTCATCTTGTAGTACATATTACAAGGGAGGTGAAGATGTTGGGTCCAATTTTCTTACACTGGATGTATCCATTTGAACGTTACATGAGTGTTTTTAAAGGTGATGTTCGGAATCGTTATCGTCTTGAAGGGAGTATTGTTGAGGGTTACGTGGCTAGGGAGGTGATGGACTTTTGCAATGATTTTTTGAATTGCAATGAAACTTCTAGCGATCTAAAAAATTCCCATCACACTGAATCTTATTGTGGCAAAGGAACTCTGGTAGGACGAGTGAAAGGAATCAGTCGTGAGTTGTGGGAACAAGAACATTTGTATATTTTACACAACATCGATGAAGTTAGTAGCTACATCACAAAACACAATGATCTTATCAAGAGAAATCATCCATGATCCAGTTCAATGTGGCTTGCAAGAGAGCATAATCGAACATTTATTAGGTGGTTTGAAGAGAAAGTATTTAATCAACTATCTGAATCACCAAATAATGTTGCTGAGAACATAAAATGGATCGCCTTTAAGCCAAAAATGGATGTCATGTCATATGAAGGTTATGACATAAATGGATTTTCATACTACACAAAGCGTCAAGATGAAAGTAGTGTAGTTCAAAATAGTGGGGTCACTATCCAAGCTTGTTCATTGTATTTTGCTAGTGCCAAAGATAAAAGACCACGTGAAGCTGAGATGTCATATTACGGCGTCATTGAGGACATATGGGAAATGGACTATACAAATTTTCGAGTTCCTATCTTTAGGTGTAATTGGGTTGACAACAACAAAGGAGTTTTAGTGGATGAGTTGGTTTCAAAATGGTGAATTTTGAAAAGATTGGTGAGAAAGATGAGTCATTCATCATGGCAGACCAAGCAAAACAAGTATTCTATATTGATGACCTGGAAAATAAAAATTGGTCTGTCGTTCTTCATGGAAAAAGACAGTTTACTATAGATCCTATAAATGAATAAGAATACTACGAAAAGTATGATGATTCCAGTCCATTCTCGGTTGGTTTGTCAAGTGTAAATGTTGAAGATAACACCGATGAATATTATGAACGTCAAGACCATGCTGAAGAAATTTTCCTTGACTAACAAATCAACCAATACTAGAGGCATGTATTCTTTGAATTATTTATTTTATTATAATATAAGCAAGTATACCTTATCACTTGTGGTTTTATTATAACTTTTTTTTATCATGTATACTTGCAGGTTCTAAAATGGCGAGTGAAGATGAACATTCTGAGCATGAGAATGAGCACCATGAGGATGGTAGTGGTGATGCTAAGAAAAGTAGAGGTCCCACACTAATGCGTAGGATGCAGGAGCTTAGGGCTAAAGGGGGAAATTGCCAGTCCAATTTGATATCACAGGAGCACCTGTTGGGGAACATGCTAGTGCTTTCAAGCATTACGTAGGGGCGACCATGCACAGTAAGGTGCCAATAGATATAGAAAATTGGCATGATGTTCCTAATGGCAAAAAAGACCTCATATGGAAAGATATATCTGTGAGTGGAAGTGATATTATTTTAATATGTTTTTTTTATCTATTGATTCTAATTTAGTTTGCTTGGAATTAATTGCTTTTCAAAACAACATTATTAATTGCTTCTTTTGTATGTATAGGGTGTTTTTCATTTAAATGAAAAAGATCACAAGAAAAGAGTACTACAACGTTGTGGTGTACGATGGAGGGGTTTTAAGACATATCCCACAAGGGAATTTATAGATAATCCTAAACAAAAGAAGAAAAAAAACAGATGTATATATTTTTATAGATCCTGAGGTGTGGGAAACATTTGTTGCAGCTAGGAGATCGAAAAAGTTTCAGGTAATAAAGATTGTGATGTATTGTATGAATCTTGAATTTTATACAATTAAGGAGGTGAATCTTTTTATACATGTTTGCCAAGTCTGAATTGCAATATCTCATTTTAAATGATCAGGCTATCCACCAGGATCAAAAGGAAAGACGGGCCAAAAATGTGCATGACCATCGCTTGGGGCCCGATGGTTATGCCTTCCGCCGCCAACTACAAGAGAAGCAATCCTCTTCTAGAGAAGAATCTAGTACAACTCAGGTTGAGCATCCACCCCGACACTTGACATGGATTGATACTAGAAAGAATCGAGCAGGTGAAATTGTCAACCCTGCAACTAAGGAGGGAGCACAAAAGATCGTAGGTTTATCCCAACTAAGTAAAGAGTAACTCCCACAAACTTAGATTTCTTTATATATAATTGATATTGTGATTTAATATTTTTATTAACTATGAATAGATTGATCTCCACGAGCAAAGGAAGGAAGGAAAGTTCATCTCAACTGGCCACATGGATGAACTATCAGTTACTCTTGGTATGAAGGACCATCCTGGCCGTGTTAGGGGATTAGCAGTTGGCATATGATTCAAGTATTATTTTGGCCCTTCGCAATCAAAAAGAGGTCGTGCAGGAGGTCTTACACAAGAGGAGGTTGAAGCATTAGTAGCGCAGAAAGTAAATGAAATAATGTCTTCATTTCAGCCTACTCAACCTTCTCAACCTATTCATATTGTTCATCTCTCAAGTGATGAGGTACAAGCCCATGCTATAGTTGTAGAAGGTCACAGGAGCACTCCAAATGAACCACCACAACAATCTACAGTGAGCTTTTGTTCTATATGTTGTGTTATTAGTATGATATATATATGATAATATATATAGTTGTAACATGTATATGTTCTACTGCTTCTTATATAACCTATATTAATTCAATCTAGGTTGGTATGAACTGTAAACTTGCAGTGGAGGTTCCAGAATATAATATTGTGGCGGCGGGCAAGGTGTACAACCTTGGTGGTACATTGCATTGCCAACAAATTACTGATGACATTTGTCGTGTATCCATCCATCTTGTGTATGAAGGAATGGGGGACAAACCACTACCCATACCAAATCCTGAATATAGTACAGTTGAAGAAGCATAGGGTGCTATGGTGGGTTGGCCTAGACACTTGGTTATCAATGACAAGGTATACTTGAATTCTACCATGTTTTTCATATTTGACTGCATATATGAACTTGTGTAATAGAAGTATGTAATTTAATTAACAGGTTTGCAAACCAAAAAGTAAAAATTCTACTAGTCGTCCTCCTATTCCCAAGCCATCTATTATTCCAGAATCCACATTCGACGAGTTGGGAAGTAAATGTAAATGTTTGTGTCGATACTTAGCCAACCAAAGCTCTGGACTACAAATGTTGATCAATTTAATAGAAGATGCAACTGGGAAGGACTTTGACAATTATATTTTTCTTGATGATATTATAGAGTTGTTCCGTTATGATTGGCTGAATACTTTGATATTAGAAGTATGGATAAGGTAAGGATCTATCAATATAGAAAATTCCAATACACATTTTTAGCTTATTTCTACATATGAAAATAATTACAAATGTTTAACAGCCATTTATATACCGAGGCCACAAACATTGATATAAAGAATGTTGGATTCTTAGTTCCTTCAGTCACTAGTTAAGTGGAGACACATATTGAGGAAGTGAGTGAGTACTTCTCTGATGCATTCAAATATTTTGCTACTGTGGGAAAGGAAATTATCCTAATTCCTTTTAACGTCTAGCAAGTATTATTATTCAATATAATTTTAATAATGAACAAATGTATTTATTTTAATGTTTGTTTTATTCTTACTCAGATCTAGACATTGGGAATTAGTGGTGATTGTCCCAAAATTGATAACTCTTTATTATCTTGACCCAATGGGAAAAACAACAAGGGGTCACAAATTGAAATTTCCAGCTATGGCATAAGCATAAATATAGTAAATGCTTCAACATGATATTTCTATTTAGAATTTCTATTTTACCAACTATATATCATTTAATTGATAGGGGTATAAAAGCTTTTCGTGAAGGCGAAGGACAAATACCCACAAAATTAAAGACATTGACTTTGAAAAATGTCAAGGTAGCTACTTTGACAATTGCTTAGTCTTATATGTATTAATTTTCAACTCTTATATGTCAACTCTTATAGTCTTCTATTTATAGTAGTTACTAACATTAAGTATAATTCGTTATTTGTAGTGTCCTATATAAAATAATGACTGGGCTTGTGGTTACTATGTAATGAAATATATGCAAGCTATTGTCAAACAAGCATCAAATGACATTCAGACTATAGATCAGGTAATAAAGAATAACATCATAAATTTACAAGTGAGTTGTAGTCATTTTATAAAATATTAGCAGGTGCATTTTCTATTACAGATCTTTACAACTCAGCCTTACACACATGAGGACTTAAATGAATTCTTAGAAGAGTGGTCAGATGCTTTTCTAAATGAAGTCAATATAGCATTGGAATAAATATGTCAGTTACGTTCCATTTATGTATGTGGTTTCAGTACTCTTTCATATTTACTTTTGTATCTGACATTTAATATCATCTCAGACTTGCAATCTATCATTTTGTAAATTATGATGTGACTATGTGTACTCAACTCAATATATGAATCATTTTTGTTATGAATGTGTGGTTTGGAATGGTGACAGTTGAGCATCAATGCTCCCCTCTCCCATATCTTATTCTTGTTCTTATATTTTGTTCTGTTCAGTTTCTACAAATTTTTTTTAAAAAAATCGACCCTATAGAGTCAGTTTTCTTAAAAAACCGACCTTATAGGTGTCTTGGACGTTCCGCGTAGAATGGATGTGCTGCATAAAACGACCATGTTGGGATGAGGTAGAACGGTCGTGCCGCGTAGAGCGGTCGTGCCACATAGAACGATCGTGTTGAGATATGGTAGAACGGCCGTGCCATGTAGCACGACCGTGCTAATATAGACCAACACGGCCGTGCTAGGCGACACGACCGTTCTACCTCATCCCAAAACAGAACCTATAAGGTCGATTTTATAAGAAAAATCGACGCTATAGGTCCTTAGAAATAATCTTTAGAGACAGTTATTTATTAAAAAACCGACGTTATAGGGTTCAGGTAAAATTTCATTTCTCATTTGGGTTTAGTTTTTGAGAGCCTATAGGGTCGGTTTTTACTATACAAGGTCGGTTTTTTTGGGTTAAAAAAACTG
Source organism: Alisma plantago-aquatica (assembly GCA_963693085.1). Lineage (NCBI taxonomy): Eukaryota > Viridiplantae > Streptophyta > Magnoliopsida > Alismatales > Alismataceae > Alisma > Alisma plantago-aquatica. The sequence continues at coordinate 273,394,514 of OY856413.1, read as the reverse complement.
ACGCTATAGATCAATTACTGTAGCGACGACCACTTAGGCGTCGACTGAAAAGTGACGCTATAGGCTTAAAAAAACCGACGCTATAGACCATTTCTGTACTAGTGATTGATGCTAAAAGACATTGTAATGTACCTAATTAATCAAGTGAAATTTCATCATGTAGTGCCCAGACCATAGATCCATCAGCACCAGAATTTACTGAATGGTGAAACGGGACCTAGGGAGGCCACTGAAGAGTAGATGAATCTCTAGTTTTGATCAAAATAGGTGCAGAGAACATAAAATGGGGTTGAGAGTATTACCTCCCCTGTGGTCAGATTGAGTGATCAAGGAGCTCCACAAGGAATCTAGTGATGCTCCACAATCTTCCCTGAAGCATGACAATTACTGGCGGTGAAGTTCTGAAGCTCAATTATAGGTGTTTGTTGACCATATCCCATGTTATTTTGTGGATCCTACAGACGATGTCACTTGCCTTGTCGAGGTCTCAAGAGTGTGAGATTGAGGTTGATTGGGATAAGAATACCCTTGGAGCGAAGGAAGCTCTAGGTCAAGTGAGGTGGGTGTGGCTCATAGTTGGAGGTTCTAAGGTGCACTCTGGTGAAATTGATGATAGGGGACGAGTAAAGGAAAGGTGGTGGTGGTTTTGGAGGTTTTAAATAGTCATAAGGAGGTAGAGTGAAGAAGCCCTAATGTAGCTGTCAGGTGAGAGGTGCAGCAAAAGGGGAGTCAGTTCTCCCTGATCTGAGGATGAGGGGGATTGTTTGAGGGGTCGTCGGGTTCGATTTTGTGATAGGTGAGGAAATATCGTGGGGAAAAGATGAGGAGGTGGCTAGGCTTGTTGCGAGAGAGGGGGTTTTGGTGGCTGGACTGCTAAGAGCGGGGGGTGAGATTATCAGGAGGTTGAAGATAAGTTCTGGTTTGTCAGATCAATTTTTTTATGGTCAAGATATGAAGGCCACGATTAAAGCCCCATGCCCAAGTTTCTAAAGGGCCGCATGAAATTTAAATGTCACACCTAGGTAATTAATCAACTGACTTAGGTCCTAGATTAATAATGAATGAAATTGTATATAATTTCAAATGCTCATAACTCTCAATCGGTACATCCAGTCATTATGAAATTTTACGTGTAGCTTTATGATGAAGTTATTTAATAATGGTAGAAAATTGATATTAAAATTCTAATGTTGATCATTGTAATATGACTGGTTCTTAATACACATGACTTACCCTAATGTGCATTTAGGTTTTGCAAGATTTTGAAATTTGTGTAACCATATGGTAAAATTAGTAGAAGGAAGTGATTGAGGGTATTTAGGAAATTAGATCTAAGTGGTTATCAATATCATTAAATTTAAAAGAGAGAGAAACTAAATAATGTAAAAACTCACTTTATGACACCCTCCACTTAACTCAAGCTATCTTCTATTTTGCTTTTCAGCCAATCACATCAATCTGATCCATTTGCACCAGATTAAGCCCCCATCTAACAACTTAGATGTCCATTTCTATCTCCACACCATGGTTGGTTCCCATGGCACTGAGACTCACCTAAACTCCTCTCAACCCTATTATGGATACTTTTGATGCCTCATTTCTCCATATTTCTTCACAACCCCTTTCTTTCCCATGGCCTGCCTTGCATTTCATGCTCTAAATCTTCTCCTTTGACCTACCTCCTACTTTGTCCTGTAGAAACTGTAGCATTGTCACATGGTCTTCCACGTCTAGTTGTGTCTAGGTCTTCCTCAGTAAGGTAAAATGGTAGTGATAGATCCATCGAGATCCCCAAGATGGGTCGTCCAATCCCTGTCCTCCCCCTAAGTTCTTAGACCTTTTTAGTTGTACCAGGTCTGGCGGTGTATGGCTTGCTTGGCTGTACACAATGGGAGGGGCCACTGGACGAGTATGATGAAGGAATATGCATTAGTGGCATTAATTCCTCTCTGGACCATGATGGACCTCAAAGATCAAGGGTTGGATCGGGTCCCCAATGCCTGCTCTCATTCTCCCTCTCTTTTGGGTGAATTGAATAGTCAAGAATGACATGGTGGACCCACGAGTGTGAATCATGGCATGCCACATCATCACAATGTGGTATTGTCTATGCTCTCTCTCTTCCTTGAAAAAACACAAATCTTACAAAATCATAAAAAGTCATTTGTTGGTCAATTATGACAAATAATATATGATTTTTAATCCTATTGACAAGACCTATCCATTAGAACTAGATTTTGAACTCAGATCTACTTGTAGTTCTAATGTTCCTTATACAAAATGCTTAGTTTGAAACTTTTGAAGATGATTAATTCTTCTAAGTACTCAACCTTGATTTCATATGTTCCAAAACATGTATGTATCCCTAATTCAGTTTATTTACTTCACTTATAATATGTATAATGCCTGGGATCATATGATGTACCCTAAATGACTATCTTAAGATAGAAATGACCCCTTTTATGTACATGCATGACAGAGCTTGTCTAAAGATGTAACTTTGGTGTTTTTTCTATCATATGATCATTTAAATTTGATATCAGTGGACTTTGAAATGTTTTATGTTATGGTTGAAAAAAATGTTACGCCCCATTTGCCATTAATATCCCATATGACCTAAAAGACTAACCTTGTACACTAATTGTGGCATCCAACTTACATAAATAAGATTAACTAATGCGGAAGCAAATTACTAATAGTGGATTATTGAAAATCACTAAAAATTTAAACCCTTTTCAAAGATATCCATTCATAGGAAAACTCTTTCAACAAGAACCAATGTATTACATTTACATCCTTATTCAAAAGTACATAACTTATACTATCTCTTCTCGAGGATTACAACACCCACTGCCTTGTTAAAAGCTAAACACAGACAATATAAGAACCTTGAGGCATCAAGCCAAAATCCCAAAATGATTCATTAAAAGCACTAACTATCAACTCTGAGGACCTGAGAGTACAGAGACAACACATATGACTTCTATCTACTAAACACGACAGATAGTACACTCAACCTGAGCTGCAACTATTGTCCCTGCTACTGCTGAAGTTCTGCCTCTGCAAGATATTCTCAGTCTCCTCTGTGCTTGTCCACCTAAAAAAAATGTTGGATCCCACGGGGGGTGAGACAATTGTAATTGCCCCAGCGAGAGATATAACTCTCAGCCAAAAACATTATTATTGCAGTTTAATGATATAAAACTAGGCAGAGGATAAGCAATTTAAAACATTCTCCACTTTTAAGACATTGCAACTATTTATGATAGGACAACAGATCATCTATTATCTTAATAAGGAATAGGAAAAACATGTATATCATTTATCCATCATATTATAGTATCATGTCAAACTTCTCTTGTGACTTTCATTATCTTGACATGTCACTCATGAAACATTCTTGTTTCAATCTGTTGGCCTTAGCCAATCAGCAAAACATATAAGGAATTATATCTACCATGTACTAATATATCATCAATACGGGCATTGGGTTATTACCAATCCGGTATCATCATTACAGGTATTGGGTTATTACCAATCCTGTGTAACCATTCCAAGTTTTGGACTATGCCAATCCTATGTAACTATTCTAGGTATTGAACTATGTCAATCCTGTGCAACTATTCCAGGTATTGAACTATGTCAATCCTGTGCAATTATTCTAGGTATTGAACTATGTCAATCCTATGCAACTATTCCATGTATTGAACTATGTCAATACTATGCAATTATTCCAGGTATTGAACTATGTCAATCTTGTGCAACTATTCCAGGTATTGAACTATGTCAATCCTATGCAACTATTCCAGGTATTGAACTATATCAATCCTATGCAACTATTCCAGGTATTGAACTATGTAAATCATGTGCAATTATTCCAGGTATTGAACTATGTCCATCCTGTGCAACTATACCAGGTATTGAACTATGTCAATCATGTGCAACTATTCCAAGTATTGAACTATGTCAATCCTATGCAACTATTCCAGGTATTGAACTATGTCAATCCTGTGCAATTATTCCAGGTGTTGAACTATGTCAATCCTATGTAGTTATTCCATGTATTGGGAGTTAACCAATCTTGTGTTATTATTCCAGGTATTGGGATTTAACCAATCATGTGTTATTATTCCAGCTATTGGGATTTAACCAATCCTTTGTTATTATTCTAGGTATTGGGATTTAACCAATCCTGTGTTATTATTCCAGGTATTGGGATTTAACCAATCATGTGTTATTATTCCAGGTATTGGGATTTAACCGATCATGTGTTATTATTCCAGGTATTGGGATTTAACCAATCCTGTGTTATTATTCCAGGTATTGGGATTTAACCAATCTTGTGTATCTATTCCAGGTATTGGACTATGTCAATCTTGTACATCTATTCCACGTATTAGACTATGCCAATCCTGTGATATTATTCCAGGTATTGAACTATGCCTGTAACGACCCCACCTCCCGGTAACCCCCACTTAAGGGAGACCCGAAGGAAAGAGCCGTTAATCAATTAACAGGATCAAAGGTTCGACAAATAATCAGTAATAATTAATAAACTTTACCAACTAAACTGAAAATAGGTATAAAATAAAACTTTTCTTACCTTGGAAAAACTGGGATTTCTAAACTTCTATCCATGAAGATGTTAATCTAACTAATCCTCCTGTGCATGTTATTCCTCATTAAACTCCACATATGTCACTTTACTGTTTGTTCTTTCATTTGTACCTAAAACGTCGACAAACAAAATGTCAGTCAGCCGAAGCTGGTATGTGGGGGAAACAATAATTGTGCAACTATGTTAACAATGTAATCAACCAAATATCAGTTAACAACCAAGATTACGTTTTAAGCATTACTACTCAATCCATGCCTATCCCCTTTCTCTGTAACGTCCCTGCAGTGGACATGGATACCATCTCTCTCATATGGTAGATCCTACCCCCATGGCCCTACCACACAGGTAGCCAATACCTAGGGTTATGGAGTCGCATGGTCCTACCCAAAGGTAGACCAATCCCTGACTCATGATGACTTGATGGACCTACCCCATTGGTAGCCATTTACTAAGTCATTTAATGACCTGATGGACCTACCCTCATTGGTAGCCATTTACTATGTCAATCTATAAAGCTACAGAGGGGACTAGGATCTGAGCTAGTAGGTATATTTCTTATGTGATAGTCATATTCACATTATACTTTGCATGAATTAAATAAATCCAACAGTTTAATTCAAGCCATGATGGAAACATCGATAAAATCCCAGAAAACTAATTCGGGTAGTGATAAGTGTAACCACATACCTGATTTGATGATTTCAGAAGCATTAAGAAAATCCAACCAAGCATGCAATCCAGTAATTCAATAATCACATAATTCCTGAAAAGAATATGTACTCTATTTATTACACACTTTATCAAGAACCTACTTTATTAACTCGGATTCACTTTCTAGGGTTTCTATATCCATTTTAGGGTTTCGTTTTGTAATTAGGGTTTCCCTTCATCTTTTACCATATTAATCCATTACTCATAAACCCTAATTATTTCGTCCATTCTTCAACATTAAGGTTATCTTAACAACATATAACCCTATTTTCATATTACAGGCAAATTAATCATCAATTAAGCTTCTTTTTCATTAAATCTACCATTTTTATCCTTTTAATCCATGACAATATCATTATACACATTTATCATCAATTCATAGTTCATTATGGTCTAAATCACATATGAACTTGATTTGCTATTAATTCCACCTTTTATTCATGAGAAAACCCTAATTACTATATTTAGGGTATTTATCCACAAATTAGTAACTTTAATGCTTGAAATAGCTTATAATCTTGAAAACTCAGTTCTATACATGAAATTGAATAATTAAAGCCATTAGTAGTCCTAATTACCAACATTAGGGTTTCAAGGCCCATTAAAGCATGTTCATGCACATGAACTTTTAGTTAAACTAATTACGTGCAAGATTCATCTTTTTCGATCTTAAAGTATCTCTTTATGATTAACAGATTAATATCAACTTTATCCATCAAATAAACCCTACTACTCACATTAATTACATCAAAATAGGGTTTCTTAACCATTAATTCACTAAAGTTGATAAATTACAGTACTTTTCGAATTTCATAAGGAATCAGGCTTCAATTATATTTTTATTAGATTCCTCTCATTTTTCTGAGCAATTTTCATATTTTGTATGTTCTCATCCGAGCTATGGATAAAAAAATAAGATTTTAACAAAAACACTTACTTCGGGCCAATTGGGGGCTACCACGTAGGCGCCTCCCATGCAACAGACTCACTGGGTTAGCAAATATAACCAAATGTCAATTTTGCCCTTGATAAGTGGATTGGTTTCTCAGTCCGCAGAAGGGTAGTTTCATCCAATGTGCATGAGCATCTTCTTCCTCCTCGCGTTGCCAACAGATCGCCGCCTTGCAGCCCTAGATGCGAGCTGCGTGACTTCTTCTCCATCCTCTAGACCCCGGCGGCTGTCAGGGATGGCTCCATCACCTCCTCCACCCACCCTCATCCTCTCTCATGCCTTGACCTACGGCCAGGTTGGCCGGGATGGGTCGGGCGGACCCGTAACTTGCAGCTGCAAGTTGAGCCGCGGTTGCAGTCAAACGGAAGTCACTTCCTCTTCCCTAGGCTGGAGCATGCCACCCAAACCTAGCCTTGACTCCGCAGCACTTGGGCACACCCGAAGTTCCTTCCACTCGTGGCAAACATGGCTGCTACTGAGCGAGAGTAGCCCGTGATTGCTGTCGCAATTACTGTAATTTTACAGGCTTCCGGTAGCAGTTGCTCGACGATGAGGGTGTTGGATTGGTAGCCGGGAATCTCAGGGTTGTTGTGGAAGGTTTCCTCCTCCAATATGACGATTCTCCACAGCTCCTTGATTGTTCCCAAGGTTACACCAACCGTGCTAGGGTTAAAGTAGAAGAGGGAGAGATATGGGGGGTTACCTTTGAAATTCGATCCAGAGGCTCTACCTCCTCATATAGGGGTGGCTACTCACACCCTAAGAGGACCACCTATGTGTCGACTAGTCCTTTTCCAAATAGGATCCAATTCCTTCATTAGGAAGGAAGCTTTCTCTCTCCTACCTATTTCCTTGATATTCCTTATTGCATGGATTTTTAGGAATTCAAAAAAAAATTACTCCCTTTATCTTCCTTGTACTTTCCCTTTTCAAGTATTGGCACGAAATTTAGTTTCCCTTTTAATAGAAAATATCCCCTTTTTAATAATACCATGAGATTCATTAATAATGTACTCACATTATATTCTTATTTTATTTTATAGATATTTTCTCTTTCCTCTTTCTTCATTGAGACTCCTTGGATCCCAAGAAACTCAAATAATTCGAAATTCCTTTTTAAGGAATACATATTATCCTTAAATGCATCAATATGCCTTATTCTTTATTATTTCTCATTATCTTATTTATTTCTTATTAAAATAGCTCCTTTTGAGGATTTTTCTTTATTTCTCTTCTATTTTCCTCATTAGTATTCCTTTTATCATTAGGAATCCTTGGAATACGAAATTCTACTAAGGATATCCCAATTATACCTTTTTCCACTTATTTCCAACCTTTTAACATTAATTTCAATTTCTTTCTTACTAAAGAAATACTTGATTAATCTTTTCTTTCCCTATTTCTTTCTTTTTGCAACTTTGGATTCCTTGGATCCTAAGGAACCCAAGAGGAACGAAATCCCTCTTTGGATTTGCCTTCTAGAGGTTTTCACACCAAAAACTCAATTATTCATTTATTAATTAGATTTCCTTGTTATTGGGCCCAATAGCCAAAAAGCCCACAATTAAGTCAACAAGGCTATTTTAAATGAAATACATGCATTCAATCAAAAGACATCATTATTTGTTCATTTATCTTTATTATGAGAAATTACATTTCCCACCAAATGAACCCAAAATTTGGGGTTGTAACAACCTTCCCCTCTTATAAGAATTTTGTCCTCAAAATTCCACCAAGCAACCAAACAATTCCGGATAAGCCTTTCATATGTCCATCATGGATCCCATGTGGCTTCACCCTTTTCCATGGTGCTTCCCAAGAACCTTCATTATCTCACATTCTTCCATCTGAGTTCTTTCTTACCTTGGTATATCGTACCCTCATAGGTGACTCAGGACATTTCAGCCTCTCAAAAGTTGAATAGGTTCAGGACTCAACACATGGCTTGGGTACCCCACATAGTGCTCTAGATCGGACTCATGCAACACATCATTTTATCTTGAGGGGTAAGGTTACACAACCATCTCCACCAATCCATCTCAAATGGACCCATATATCGGGGACTTAGCTTTCTCAGCTATAGCTTAGAGGGGTCGGATTTTCACATCACATATTCTCCCAAAGTGAACTGCATGTCATTCTTCTTTGCATCAACTTGTGACTCATGTCACCACTGGGCTCTCTCTCATCCATTGCACGATCAAGTGACTTCATCTGCACACACTGTGGTTCTTTTATGACCTTCGCGAGGCCTCCTCCACCAACATCATCATAATGAAGTGGCGACCGACACAACCTCTCTATAAGACTTCTTGCATCCCGATAAAGGTTATGGTGGTTAAGATCACATCTTAAGAACTGTCTCTATGCATCACCCTAATTGAGCATACCTTCTCTCATCAAACCCTCTAGTCTGGATCATACTTTCCATAAGTTTGGGGTGATAAACTATACTATCATCGAGTTCTTCATGTATCTACTTCCACCTCATGGAATTAAACCTTGGTCATACCTAAGAACTTTTGAACTCGCATCATGACGTAGTTGAATCATCTCTCTTTCTCTTATGTAGTTCAACAAAACCTATCTCTTGGCAGTACTCCTTCTTTCTCATGTCATCTAGGTAAGGCAATCTACCATAACCCATATTGCATCTTGACCTTCCTTGGTCTAGGAGAGTCTTACCGCAACATCCATAGTAATGAACTCCCATTCCCTCTCGGGGACTCTCTATCCTCTATATAAAAGCACTGGGTTACTGGTGTTCGTCCTTCACCTACTATCATGCATGGCCATAGACCACGTGCATCTTCATCTTAAGCATCCAAAGTGCTACTATCTCTTACTATTTTTGTAGTACCAAGGCGTATCATGATCTCCTGCATTGTTATGATTCCTCAAACTTGATACCTCGGAAACCCTAAACCATTCAAAACAGGGTTTCATCACATTCCCTTCTAGAGGAGTGTATCTAAGGCTCTAAACCATCCTTTCATTATGTCAAGGATTAGACTTGCTAACCAAACAACCACTAATCTTGGTCAACAACTCTCGTGATATCGGAGTGTTAGCCAAACTTATCTCTTTTTCTCAACTTATGGTTAGCCTAACCAGCTCAACTTCTTCCAGCTAAACTAGGCAGCTATATCTTAACCAAAGCATTCATTACCACTTATTATCCTTAGGTGTTAGGTATTATACACCTCCATGTATTATACTTATCATCTCATCTCAAAGTCTAAGTTGTCTCCATCAAGAAACTCTGAGCTCATCCTAATGGTGATCAAACTCAACCTTGTTTCACTTGCAAATTCCACCTAGCTCATGATAAAAGCATCCTTATAAGATGACTACCTTATTACCTTTATTGTTTATAAACCATCCATGTATCATTTGCTCCAAAAGGGTATGTTATCATCTCTATCCTCATACCTTGTAGCAACGTTCCAACTCACATCATCTTTTTCCTTGGTGTATGGCATGCGTATTGTCCTATCTCTCACTCCCATAACAAGAAGAAACAAGCATTTGGCGGCCGTCCAAATACAGAGTTCTTCCCATTCCAAGAGTAGAGATGGTACAGCCCACCTTGCCAGTACACCTTCAAATCTAAGTTGAAACGTGCAACGCATGTTTCCACATCACAAACATCATGATATAAAAAAAAATTACTTTCATGGAAAACTGGTCTCGAACCTACCGAGGTTTACACACAATCCTTGGTCATCTCCTCTAGGTCTATAGGGTGCCGACACTTTTAGAGTCATCCCTCTTCCCTTATGCATCCAGAGAGTGCCCTACTCATCTGCCCTTTGGGTCCCATGAGTTCATGAAGGTGATCAATCTCCTAACCCATGGCCCTCAGACAATGATAGTTGTTACCTCCCGGCCCTATGGTCATGTGTAACTAGGGAATTAGGCAACTCCTTCTTCCATCGGTCTTCCCCCTACCTGACCCTAGGATAGACTTAGCATTCCATTATAGTACATGTTCATCTTAGAACCTTTACCCAATCCTTCCTCATCTCTCACTGCATTCATGACTGACTTTCATCCCTTCATAGGGGTCATGGCAACCTGTCTACCTTGGTCAGGCCCCATACCGGTTACCTCTATGGTAACACATCCATATGCACTTAGAGATAGTCATTTATGGGTCTACAGGTTCATCTCATACCATGTACTCTTCACTTAGCTTCTCCAGATCCTACGAAACCTCTTTAGGTTACCTCAAAACCAGCAAAACTAGTATACACCCTACCAAAGGGTCCCTCTCCCAGGATGGGAGGAAACTACAACTTTTGACGACAAGGTCACAACTGTCCTTAGGGTTTACCTTCGCACGAGCATGTCTAACCCGATAGCTATTAAAACACAAGTTGATCACCTATTAAACCATGCTAGGTCGTACTTGATCTCATCCTCAACATGGTTCAACTTAGTTGCGAGGGGGTTCATCAAACATACCATCAACTTAAGGGGTTTCCTATTCCTCTACCCATGAGGAGTACCATGATTGAAACTATAGAGGCTCAACCTCATCATGAACATTGGGTATACTGTTTCCCCTCTTAGGCCTAGGAATCCTAGGTTCACCTTTGGATATCCCACTACATGCTCAACCTCTTAACCACGAATCAATCATGTACAAGGTATGCCATGTACTCCCATGATCTTTTATATGAGCAACACCTCAGAGTTGAGTCCTCCTCAAGGACATTCAACTAGGTATAAAACCTCACCACAGGGTACTTAAACCTCCTCAGGGTCTAAGGCAGTCTTTATCTCATCCAGCAGGTAACCACATATACCCTGGGTACTAGGAGCATCGTCCTCTCTCTAGGGTTTGGTTCCTCTAAATGCAACCAAGATATCATCAGCCTCTAGGGATCAAGCATAAGGCAACCACTATCATCCACTTAGGTCGCATCATTCTCGACTCCCCACTATTCCTCAAGTTTGGGGGTTTTAGGCTTCCAACCTGCTTGCCTGGGGTCTTCTCTCTCTCTAGAGCTAATCCTACAACCAACCTCTCTATAAGAGGTCCTTTCTTCATGAAGGATCAACCCCATAAGCATGTTCCTACCTGAATGAAGCCTATGCTTGAACTTATGTTTACTCAAGATTATCCATAACCCCTTATGCTTATCTCGCAAGCCATCCATCATGATTCCCGGTCCAGGGTTGGGTCGCCAAAGGTACTAGGTCATCTAGCCTCTTATGGAATCCCAAAGGCGTGACCAACCAAATACTCGGTCAACCATGACATCTAACTCATCATGTTATCCCTCTCTCTAACCTTCCCTTAGGGTTAGGGTTAACATCATCCTCAAAGGATGTGCTAGGTCTCTACTTCTAATGGAGGTCTCTACCTCCAAGACTACTCTCTATACTCATCCTCCTACCAAGGAGGTCTATCCTCAGGTCTCTCCTGAGGGCAATGACAACTCGTATCACACGACCTAAGCATGTATCTATTCCTTTACGCTTACTCTATTAAGCTTATGTCCATGACATCTTATTTACATGCTTTTTATTAATTTGGTGGAGGATTCCTTAATCCTTATCAAACTTACCCATACCTCAAGAGGGTGAGAAGAAAAGACAAAACCCTAATCCTTAAGCTCCTTAATAGAATATGAGTTGAGAAGGGATGAACAAGATGAGAGAGTCCTAAAGGTATCTTATTTCGAGTCATACCCTAAGACATCGGCCAGGCAGTCACACAATCCGGGAGTCCTCATATTCCGACTAGCGGTGTGGAGGAAAATATTGCCAGCCCCCGGACGTGATCCTTTTCTAGACACCTCAGTCTTTCGAACAATCCTCTAATAACTCCCTTGGTTTCTACAGAATTTGTAAAATTTAATAATTATTAAAGATTAATTGAGGAACCTATGCTCTGATACCAATTGTAACGACCCCACATCCCGGTAACCCCCACTTAAGGGAGACCCGAAAGAAAGATCTGTTAATCAATTAACAGGATCAAAGGTTTGACAAATAATCAGTAATAATTAATAAACTTTACCAACTAAACTGAAAATAGGTATAAAATAAAACTTCTCTTACCTTGGAAAAACTGGGATTTCTAAACTTCTATCCATGAAGATGTTAATCTAACTAATCCTCATGTGCATGTTATTCCTCATTCAACTCGACATATGTCACTTTACTGTTTGTTTTTTCATTTGTACCTAAAATGCCGAAAAACAAAACGTCGGTCAGCCAAAGCTTGTATGTGGGGGAAACAATAATTGTGCAACTATGTTAACAATGTAATCAACCAAATATCAATTAACAACCAAGATTACGTTTTAAGCATTACTACTCAATCCTTGCCTATCCCCTTTCTCTGTAACGTCCCTGGAGTGGACATGGATACCATCTCTCTCATATGGTTGATCCTTACCCCCATGGCCCTACCACACAGGCAGCCAATACCTAGGGTTATGGAGTCGCATGGTCCTACCCAAAGGTAGACCAATCCCTGACTCATGATGACTTGATGGACCTACCCCATTGGTAGCCATTTACTAAGTCATTTAATGACCTGATGGACCTACCCTCATTGGTAGCCATTTACTATGTCAATCTATAAAGCTACAGAGGGGACTAGGATCTGAGCTAGTAGGTATATTTCTTATGTGATAGTCATATTCACATTATACTTTGCATGAATTAAATACATCCAACAGTTTAATTCAAGCCACGATGGAAACATCGATAAAATCCCAGAAAACTAATTCGGGTAGTCATAAGCGTAACCACATACCTGATTTGATGATTTCAGAAGCATTAAGAAAATCCAACCTAGCATGCAATCCAGTAATTCAATAATCACATAATTCCTGAAAAGAATATGTACTCTATTTATTACACACTTTATCAAGAACCTACATTATTAACTCGGATTCACTTTCTAGGGTTTCTGTATCCATTTTAGGGTTTCGTTTTGCAATTAGGGTTTCCCTTCATCTTTTACCATATTAAGTCATACTCATAAACCCTAATTATTTCATCTATTCTTTAACATTAAGGTTATCTTAACAACATATAACCCTATTTTCATATTACAGGCAAATTAATCATCAATTAAGCTTCTTTTTCATTAAAGCTACCATTTTTATCCTTTTAATCCATGACAATATCATTATACACATTTATCATCAAATCATAGTTCATTATGGTCTAAATCACATATGAACTCGATTTGCTATTAATTCCACCTTTTATTCATGAGAAAACCCTAATTACTATATTTAGGGTATTTATCCACAAATTAGTAACTTTAATGCTTGAAATAGCTTATAATCTTGAAAACTCAGTTCTATACATGAAATCGAATAATTAAAGCCATTAGTAGTCCTAATTACCAACATTAGGGTTTCAAGGCCCATTAAAGCATGTTCATGCACATGAACTTTCAGCTAAACTAATTACGTGCAAGATTCATCTTTTTCGTTCTTAAAGTATCTCTTTATGATTAACAGATTAATATCAACTTTATCCATCAAATAAACCCTACTACTCACATTAATTACATCAAAATAGGGTTTCTTAACCATTAATTCACTAAAGTTGATAAATTACACTACTTTTCGAATTTCATAAGGAATCAGGCTTCAATTATATTTTTATTAGATTCCTCTCATTTTGCTGAGCAATTTTCATATTTTGTATGTTCTCATTCGAGCTATGGATAAAAAGATAGGATTTTAACAAAAACACTTACTTCGGGCCAATTGGGGTTGCCACGTAGGCGCCTCCCATGCAACGGACTCGCTGGGTTAGCAAATATAACCAAATGTCAATTTTGCCCTCGATACGTGGATTGGTTTCTCAGTCCGCGGAAGGGTAGTTTCGTCCAATGCGCATGAGCCTCTTCTTCCTCCTCGCGTTGCCAACAGATCGCCGCCTTGCAGCCCTAGATGCGAGTTGCGTGACTTCTTCTCCATCCTCTAGACCCCGGCGGCCGTCAGGGATGGCTCCATCACCTCCGCCGCCCACCCTCATCCTCCCTCAGGCCTTGACCTATGGCCAGGTTGGTCGGGATGGGTTGGGCAGACCCGTAACTTGCAGCTGCAAGTGCAGCCGCGGTTGCAGTCAAACGGAAGTCGCTTCCTCTTCCCTAGGCCGGAGCATGCTACCCAAACCTAGCCTTGACTCCGCAGCACTTGGGCGCACCTGAAGTTCCTTCCACTTGTGGCAAACACGTCCACTACTGAGCGAGAGTAGCCCGTGATTGGTGTTGCAGTTGATGTAGTTTTGTAGGCTTTCAGTAGCAGTTGCTCGAAGATGAGAGTGTTGGATTGGTAGCCGGGAATCTCAGGGTTGTTGTGGAAGGTTTCCTCCTCTAATATGACGATTCTCCACAGCTCCTTGATTGTTCCCAAGGTTACACCAACCGTGCTAGGGTTAAAGTAGAAGAGGGAGAGATATGGGGGGTTACCTATGAAATTCGATCCAGAGGCTCTACCTCCTCATATAGGGGTGGCTACTCACGCCCTAAGCGGACCACCTATGTGTCGACTAGTCCTTTTCCAAATTGGATCCAATTCTTTCATTAGGAAGGAAGCTTTCTCTCTCCTACCTATTTCCTTGATATTTCTTATTGCATGGATTTTTAGGAATTCGAAAAAAATTACTCCCTTTATCTTCCTTGTACTTGCCCTTTTCAAGTATTGGCACGAAATTTAGTTTCCCTTTTAATAGAAAATATCCCCCTTTTAATAATACCATGAGATTCATTAATAATGTACTCACATTATATTCTTATTTTCTTTTATAGATATTTTCTCTTTCCTCTTTCTTCATTGGGACTCCTTGGATCCCAAGAAACTCAAATAATTCGAATTTCCTTTTTAAGGAATACTTATTATCCTTAAATGCATCAATATGCATTATTCTTTATTATTTCTCATTATCTTATTTATTTCTTATTAAAATAGCTCCGTTTGAGGATTTTTCTTTATTTCTCTTCTATTTTCCTCATTAGTATTCCTTTTATCATTAGGAATCCTTGGAATACGAAATTCTACTAAGGATATCCCAATTATACCTTTTTCCACTTATTTCCAACCTTTTAACATTAATTTCAATTTCTTTCTTACTAAAGAAATACTTGATTAATCTTTTCTTTCCCTATTTCTTTCTTTTTGCAACTTTGGATTCCTTGGATCCTAAGGAACCCAAGAGGCACGAAATCCCTCTTTTGATTTGCCTTCTAGAGGTTTCCACACCAAAAACTCAATTATTCATTTATTAATTGGATTTCCTTGTTAATGGGCCCAATAGCCAAAAAGCCCACAATTAAGTCAACAAGGCTATTTTAAATGAAATACATGCATTCAATCAAAAGACATCATTATTTGTTCATTTATCTTTATTATGAGAAATTACATTTCCCACCAAATGAACCCAAAATTTGGGGTTGTAACAATGCCAATCCTGTGACATTATTCCAGGTATTGAACTATGTCAATCCTGTGATTACATTCCATGTCTGTTTACACAGCACTGGGTACCTCATTCTTCTACAGACATTTAAACTTTGATCCATGCCATCATGTTCAATCACATTCATTATGTAATACAAGTATCCCTCTCTTCTCCATACTTGTATAATCAAGGTTCCATCATAATTATTGTATCTTTTTGTTATAATTATTATGTTACTAATTTTCCATTCATTGGTTTATTATAGATATTATCATCCCTTACAAGAAACTTTCATAATCATCTTGATACCTCTCACTAGGTATCAACTTGCTCATGTGATTCTCAAGCCCATTAAAACATCTTGTTACTTCTCCCTAAGCAACAACCCTTCTCATGGCTCATAAGGCCCATAGAACACCTTGTTACCTTTCACTAGGAAAAATCTAACCATATGGCTCACAAGGCCATTACACATCTTTAGTATTCAATCATGTTCATTACTCTTAACATTTATCATTAAATGATTATCAGTACAAGGTATGAGTTCATTCCTCATCCTTATCATGGTATGACTGCTCATTGGTTTGGCTTAACCTTATTCTCAAGGTATATTAGCCTATGCTTATCAAGATATATCAAACTCATTACATTTCATTGTAACAATTTACATAACACACTTCATGTGTTTCTTTTCCAAATATATTGTATTTGAGGTGCATCAAGGTATATAAATCCTGAAATGCTAAAAGTGATATCTTTCATATCTTGGTGTATCACTTTCCTCATCACTTCCAATTTTCTTAAGTTATCAACTTATCTTAGATTAAGGTATTTCTCATCTTAATCCTTTCATCCATTACCCTATCACTCTTACCATGAAGTGCATAGGTCACACATAAGAATGGTCCAACTATCTTTAATGATATGGACTCATCTCAGGTTAATGCATTTCTTGCTATAAGGGTATCTACAATCAATCACTTTAGGTATTTTCCCCATCAATGTATTCGTTACCATTCCATTATTAGGATTAGGGTCTCCCATACCATCACTCTTTATTTGGGTTTAGGGTTTCACAACTATCATACTTCATTACTGTGAGGATTGCATATAGAATCACCCTTCATTAGGCTTTCTCATCTCATTGCCTATACTTAGGGTTTACTATTCATCCCAACTAGGGTTTCTCATAGCATCACCCTCAATTAGGGTTTCTCATGGAATCAACCTCAATTAGGGTTTCACATATAATCGTCCTCATTTAGGATTTTCACTTTAATTACACACAATTAGGGTTTACTAATCATCCCAACTAGGGTTTCATGATCCAATACCCATAATTAGGATTTTCATATCATCACCCTTAGTTATAATTACAACATTACCCTATATTAGGGGTTTCATTCAGAATTGCCTTGAATTAGGGTTAGAGTTCAATAACCTTGTCAATTAGGGTTTATGCACATGATTAGGGTTTCATGATCTCTTTGCTAAGGATCATACCCTTAATCACCACATGAATCATACTCGTATATGGATTCCATTCTATCAACCTCTCAACTTGATTAGGTTATATCAACCCTTTAATTAAGTACATACAACTATGACTGACATAGTGTACTAAGTTATTGTTCTCATAAGTAATTAGGGTTTATTCCTTTAATAGTACTAAACATTTAGGTACTTTTAGGGTTTCAACCTTTGTATATTCATTGATTACCATCACTATCAATCATTGGATCATTGGAACAATCATCCCCTTCACTTACCAAATGATTGAATCCCAACTAACCTTTATTCGGTTTAAAGGTTTCATCACCAAACGGTTTTGAAACCGTTTGGTATCCAAATGGTTTTGAAACCATTTGACCCCAAACATTTTCAAGACCATTTGGAATCAAATGGTCTCAAGACCATTTGGGCCAAATCAGTCTCAAAACCACAATGGTTTATTAGATAAATCCATCAATCAATTGATCATGATTTGCAACATTGAAACCCTCAACAATTGAACTATTGGCGTTCATCAGTATTGGCTCTTGGATCTCCAATCCTCAAATCTCAACCATTGAATGACCAAACGGTTTTGAAACCATTTGATCCCAAATGGTTTCAAGACCATTTGGACTCAAACGGTCTCAAGACCGTTTGACCCAAAAAGTCTTGAAATCGAATGGATGAATTTATGGAACCTCCAACAAATCGATTAGAGTTGTAATTGGTGGATTGTCCATACATTTAATCAATCAATTGGATCCATTTGATCATCATGCAACATGTATTAGGGTTCAGACCTCAAATGGTCAACCCATCCAAATGTTCAACACTCTCATGCGATTTAGGACTCAAATCACCAAACGGTTTGGAAACCATTTGGTCTCCAAACGGTTTGGTGAAACCGTTTGGACAAAATTGATGAAACCGTTTGCAACTCAATTATGTTGAGATGTGTGGTTAAGATGATTTTATCATCATCAAGATATAAACCCAAGAAACTTGTTGTGGTTTTCATGGTGATTGCATTAATCAACCAAATAAAATTTCGAGAATGAAGAAAGGATCAACAATTGATAAGGAATTGAATGCAATAACAATATTAAGGGTTCAAGTTATAAAACCCACCTCCAATTGAGATAGAAAGCTTCAATCTCATGTCAAAAATGGTGTATGCAACTCCTTTCACTATCCCAAGGCTCGTCCTCAAGCTTTGAGTGAAAAGGAATGGTTAGAATTGAAGAGGGGTTCAAGATAAGAAGAAATTATGCATTGATTTGTGATTTCCACCATGGATTCAAGGTGATAGGAGGTCAAGATGCTTACCAATAGGTTGGGGGTCGTCCTCCTGATCCTCCAAAGTTTCCTTAGTCGTTTTCCAAGCAAAGAGAAGAAGTGGAATCGGAAAAGCCTTTGATTTGGCTTGTAAAGGGTGTTTTTATAAGAAAATCAATGAGAGAGAAAATGCCTTATAAAAATCATTTAATTCCAAAATTAGTGCCTCCTATTCCCCCTCAATTCCTTGGATACGAGGCTATCTTATTTTCCTTGTATTCCTCTAAATTATCCATGATTTAAAGAAAAGAAAATTAATCACCTTAAATCATATTATACTAATATCCATAAGTGAGTGGATATTTCTTTTTCTTATAATAATGTGAGTGAGTTATACACTTCCTTTGGATATTTTCATGCCTTTGCAAGGCACAAGCTCATACAACCCCTTTGAAAATTCATACCTCAACTTTTGGTTGAAGGGCACTGTAATTAATATATTTCTTTTTGCATTAAAATGAATTAGGGTTTCAATTATGCATAAATCTTGATTATTTTAATATCAAGATTCTCTCTCCTCCAAATTGATTCAAATGAGACGCCCCTCTCATTTTATTTTCTCTATATGATGCCAATATACATTAAGGACTATTTTGAAGTGGTAATTTGCATATTGCACCCTAGGTTTTGGGAAAATTGCACATTACACCAAACTAGGTTTTAATGCACAAACATTGCTTTATCAATTCTTTCTTGGTACTCAGGCTACCACAAGCCATACCTCTGCATCATATTCATTCTCATGATGCTTCAACACATTAGGAACATCTTATCATGCAACATTTGCAATTTAACCCCTCAACTTGGGTAATTTCCACTTTAGTCCAAATCAAGCAAAACAATGTTTCAACATTATTTGAAAAGGACTAAATTTGAAACATAAGTTCCTCTTGAACCTTAATTAATTTTCAAGAAATAAGAGAAAGCATATAATTAACTTTATTAAGCAAAACACCTAGGGTTAAGGCATAACCCAGGTCAGGGATGTTACAAATCATAAACCCCTAACAAGGATTTTGTCCCCGAAATCGCAGATAAAAGGAGACAGATATTATTCACATATCATCTCAATCTCATGTTTATACAAGGCATAGACCCCTAACATATGATGTCCATGTTATAATATAACCGAACTGATTTCACAGTTAACCACTCCAGGTGGTCAACATAAATTATCTGATACCAGAATTCCTTACCTTGGTATCCATCGCATGTGCTGAAAACACATCGCATTTTCATCTTTCTTTCATCTTGGGACATTTCTTGTTATACATATCTTTTTCTTGGAACCCAAGTCCAAGACAAACTGATACTCTTCTAAGTATCCATCAAATAAACAATTTTAATTTATGCACACCAGGTGTCCTAAGACCCACTTGATTGCCATGTCCCTAAATGAAAAGAAAACAAAGGATCATATTCCTTTTATCACCCTATTATTATCCAGGGTTGTTTATTCATGTGAAGAGGTTATCATCTCCTCTATTTATTACATGAACTTTCTGTGTTCATGAGTTATTTACCCTTATTTTATCCTTGGTCCCTTGCCATCAGCATCGAAATCATATGGATGATTACATCTCATCATTCCTTATTTTCATTATCATCATGATCACTAGATGTGGGTATTCAAACCCCTAGTTCATCATTTTTTTATTGTTACCTCTTATCAGGTAACTATTACCTCTAGGTCTTCAGACCAGGGTATACATTGTACTAAACATCTTCTTTTGTTTATAAGTTGATTTATAATTAAATCAAATTCCTTCATATATCAATTAGAATGTGGTAGAAATATCCATGCCACATCTCCTTCTTCTTTAAACTCTGGAGATTGTTTCAGAATGACTACTTGATCAGAGTAGTCAAAAAGATAACAATCTAGATATGTCATACTTACCTTGCCTTCAATAAATGAATACCTGGCCATGGTATTCAAGAATTGAAATTAGGTAGTATGTATTTGTTTTATATTATGTTTCATATTCTTAACATCTCTTCAAATTTCACTACTTAGTATCTTAGATTTTCTCTAAGTGTTTCTTTTACATCTTTTCCCTTTCTATAAGAAAAGAGAAATTTTCAAACATATAAGAGAATATTAAAATGAACATAAGTTTTCATCCTTCTTATATCTTCCTCATATCCTTAAAGGATTATACAGATAAACTAAACAACAACTACCTTTCTTATAGTAGGAAACAGAAGGTAACTCAAAATAGAAAGTTCTATCTTGACAAGTCTACCTTTTACAAGTTAACTAGCATCTTATTTGACCCAAAACATGGACTTAGTTGTTATTTGTTATTGCCTTTGTCCTCTACTACCATAAGTAGATGGATCAAACTGTGACACTTGTCTTCATCCTCTACCATATGCCCCACTGGACTGAGGTCCTTATGGGTTTTGCAGATTATGCCTTGACTGTTGGGTCACCTCACTATTTCTCCTTGGACATTGTTGTCTAAAATGTCCTAGCTGTCCACATTTATGACAAGCTCGACCCCAACTTGATGACCCCTGCATAGGTGCATTATATTGTGGTTAAACTGGTGAAGATTTTGGTTGTCTGCTGCCACTACTCCACTTTTCTCGTGATTGTGTGGACTTCCTTTTAAGGTTTGTCTCATGTTTCTTTATCGTAGATCTTTCTATCCTCCGTATAGATTCCAAAAATGTGGCAAACCTCTCTCTACTTTCTAGGGCAGATGTCAGGATGGTCATCTCATCATTCAATCCCTTCTCAAAACGTCGGATCTTTTGCTCCTCAGTAGCTGCCATTTGAGGACAAAATCATAAAAGTTCCATAAAGTTATCCTCATATTCATTTATCAACATGGCTCCCTGTCGAATCTTCTCAAACTGCGAGATCTTTTCATCTAAGTATGTCTTTGGAAAATACTTATTGATGAATTATCGACGAAATTCCTCCCATTCAACCTCTTCATCATTCCTTTTTATTTCTTCTATAGCCCACGAATGTCTAGCATTACCCTTTAAAAGGTACATTGCCTGCTTAACTTTGTTAGCCTCTGGGACACTAAGGATCTTAAAGGCTTTTTCTAACTCAATGAGCCAGAGATCAACATCTGCTGGATCAGATGTTCCAACATATTCTATGTCTCCTACACAACATAGTCATTCAAAGGTCTTTCCAGACCCATATCCTTCATTGGAAACGGGTGCCCTAGGTGCTAGTGCTGGCATCCAGTCTGCTATATACCTCATTGTGGTCATGAGTTGCCCAAAAATATTATGAACATTTGGGTTTCCTCTCATGACTTCATCAACATGGGGATTTTCAGGCACTGGTTCCTCCCTTGCCTGATCCCTTGCACCTCCCACTGATGCAGCAACATTGCTCTCAGCAACGTATTCTTCATGTCCTCTAGACATCTGTAAGTTATATATCTTCTTTTGCATAAGAAGAAGGCACTATAAGATACACTAAGTATACTTAGAACAGACTCAGTACCTTAGTCCTATGTCTCTGTAGACTCAGCGAACCTAGAGCTCTGATACCACTAAATTGTGGCATCCAACTTACATAAAAAAGATTAACTAATGCGGAAGAGATTACTAACAGTGGATTACTGAAAATCACTAAAAATGTAAACCTTTTTCAAAGAGATCCATTCATAGGAAAACTCTTTCAACAAGAACCAATGTATTACATTTACATCCTTATTCATAAGTACATAACTTGTACCGTCTCTTCTCGAGGATTACAACACCCACTGCCTTGTTAAAAGCTAAACACAGACAATATAAGAACCTTGAGGCATCAAGCCAAAATCTCAAAATGATTCCTTAAAAGCACTAACTATCAACTCCGAGGACCTGAGAGTACAGAGACGACACATAGGACTTCTATATACTAAACACGACAGACAGTACACTCAACCTGAGTTGTCACTATTGTCCTTGTTGCTACTAAAGTTCTACCTCTGCAAGATATTCTCAGTCTCCTCCATGCTTATCCACCTAAAAACAAAATGTTGGATACAACGGGGGTGAGACAATTGTAATTGCCCGAGCGAGAGATATAACTCTCAGCCAAAAACATTATTATTGCAGTTTAATGATATAAAACTGGGCAGAGGATAAGCAGTTTAAAACATTCTCAACTTTTAAGACATTGCAACTATTTATGATAGGACAATAGATCATCTATTCTCTTAATAAGGAATAGGAAGAACATGTATATCATTTATCCATCATATTATACCATCATGTCAAACTTCTCTTGGGACTTTCATTATCTTGACATGTCACTCATGAAACATTCTTGTTTCAATCTGTTGGCCTTAGCCAATCTACTAAATAGATAAGGAATTATATCTACCATGTACTCATATATCATCAATACGGGCATTGGGTTATTACCAATCTGGTATCATCATTACAGGTATTGGGTTATTACCAATCATGTGTAACTATTCCAAGTTTTGGACTATGCCAATCCTGTGTAACTATTCTAGGAATTGAACTATGTCAATCCTGTGCAACTATTCTAGGTATTGAACTATGTCAATCCTGTGCAATTATTCTAGGTATTGAACTATGTCAATCTTGTGCAACTATTCCAGGTATTGAATTATGTCAATCCTGTGCAATTATTCCAGGTATTGAACTATGTCAATCATGTGCAACTATTATAGGTATTGAACTATGTCAATCATGTGCAACCATTCCAGGTATTGAACTATGTCAATCCTGTGCAAATATTCCAGGTATTGAACTATATCAATCCTATGCAATTATTCCAGGTATTGAACTATATCAATCATGTGCAACTATTCTAGGTATTGAACTATGTCAATCTTGTGCAACTATTCCAGGTATTGAACTATGTCAATCCTGTGCAACTATTCTAGGTATTGAACTATGTCAATCTTGTGCAATTATTCCAGGTGTTGAACTATGTCAATCATGTGTAGTTATTCTAGGTATTGGGAGTTAACCAATCCTGTGTTATTATTCTAGATATTGGGATTTAACCAATCCTGTGTTATTATTCCAGGTATTGGGATTTAACCAATCTTGTGTTATTATTCTAGGTATTGGTATTTAACCAATCCTGTGTTATTATTCCAGGTATTAGGATTTAACCAATCATGTGTTATTATTCCAGATATTGGGATTTCACCAATCCTGTGTTATTATTCCAGGTATTGGGATTTAACCAATCCTGTGTTATTATTCTAGGTATTGGGATTTAACCAATCCTGTGTATCTATTCCAGGTATTGAACTATGTCAATCATGTACATCTATTCCAGGTATTAGACTATGCCAATCTTGTGACATTATTCCAGGTATTGAACTATGCCAATACTGTGACATTATTCCAGGTATTGAACTATGTCAATCCTGTGATTACATACCATGTATGTTTACACATCACTGGGTACCTCATTCTTCTACAGACATTTAAACTTTGAGCCATGCCATCATGTTCAATCACATTCATTATGTAATACAAGTATCCCTCTCTTCTCCATACTTGTATAATCAAGGTTCCATCATATTTATTGTATCCTTTTGTTATAATTATTATGTTACTAAGTTTCCATTCATTGGGTTATTATAGATATTATCATACCTTACAAGAAACTTCAATAATCATCTTGATACCTCTCACCAGGTATCAACTTGCTCATGTGATTCTCAAGCCCATTAGAACATCTTGTTACTTATCCCTAACCAACAACCCTTCTCATGGCTCATTAGGCCCATAGAGCACCTTGTTACCTTTCACTAGGCAACATCTAACCATATGGCTCACAAGTCCATTACACATCTTTAGTATTCAATCATGTTCATTACTCTTAACATTTATCATTAAATGATTATGAGTACAAGGTATGCATTCATTACTCATCCTTATCATGGTATGATTGCTCATTGGTTTGGCTTAACCTTATTCTCAAGTTATATTAGCCTATGCTTATCAAGATATATCAAACTCATTACATTTCATTGTAACAATTTACATAGCACACTTCATGTGTTTCTTTTCCAAATATATTGTATTTGAGGTGCATCAAGGTATATAAATCCTGAAATGCTAAAAGTGATATCTTTCATATCTTGGTGTATCACTTTCCTCATCACTTCCAATTTTCTTAAGTTATCAACTTATCTTGGATTAAGGTATTTCTCATCTTAATCCTTTCATCCATTACCCTATAACTCTTACCATGAAGTGCATAGGTCACACATAAGAATGGTCCAACTATCTTTAATGATATGGACTCATCTCAGGTTAATGCATTGCTTGCTATAAGGGTATCTACAATCAATCACTTTAGGTATTTCTCCATCAATGTATTAGTTACCATTCCATTATTAGGATTAGGGTCTCCCATACCATCACTCTTTATTAGGGTTTAGGGTTTCACATCTATCATACTTCATTAGAGTGAGGATTGTATGTAACATCACCCTTCATTAGGCTTTCTCATCTCATTGCCTATACTTAGGGTTTACTATTCATCCCATCTAGGGTTTCTCATAGCATCACCCTCAATTAGGGTTTCTCATAGCATCACCCTCAATTAGGGTTTCTCATGGAATCAACCTCAATTAGGGTTTCACATATAATCGTCCTCATTTAGGATTTCCACTTTAATTACCCACAATTAGGGTTTACTATTCATCCCAAATAGGGTTTCATGATCCACTACCCATAATTAGGATTTTCATATCACCACCCTTAGTTAGAATTACAACATTACCCTAGATTAGGGGTTTCATTCAGAATTTCCATTAATTAGGGTTAGAGTTCAATAACCTTGTCAATTAGGGTTTATGCACATGATTAGGGTTTCATGATCTCTTTGCTAAGGATCATACCCTTAATCACCACATGAATCATACTCGTATATGGATTCCATTATATCATCCTCTCAACTTGATTAGGTTATATCAACCCTTTAATCAAGTACATACAACTATGATTGACATAGTGTACTGAGTTATTGTTCTCATAAGCAATTAGGGTTTATTCCTTTAATAGTACTAATCGTTTAGGTACTTTTAGGGTTTCAACCTTTGTATCTTCATTGATTACCATCACTATCAATCATTGGAACACTAATCCCCTTCACTTTCCAAATGATTGAATCCCAATTAACCTTTATTTGATTTTAAGGTTTCATCACCAAAAGGTTTTGAAACCGTTTGGTCTCCAAATGGTTTTGAAACCATTTGACCCCAAACAGTTTCAAGACCGTTTGGACTCAAATGATCTCAAGACCATTTGTGCCAAATCAATCTCAAAACCGCAAGGGTTTATTAGATAAATCCATCAATCAATTGATCATGATTTGCAACATTGAATCCCTCAACAATTGAACTGTTGAAGTTCATCAATTATTGGCTCTTGGATCTCCAATCCTCAAATCTCAACCATTGAATCACCAAATGGTTTTGAAACTGTTTGATCCCAAATGGTTTCAAGACCATTTGGGCTCAAATGGTCTCAAGACCGTTTGACCCAAAAAGTCTTGAAATCGAATGGATGAATTTATGGAACCTCCAACAAATTGATTAGAGTTGTAAATGGTGGATTGTCCATACATTTAATCAATCATTTGGATCCATTGGATCATCATCCAACATGTATTAGGGTTCAGACCTCAAACGGTCAACCCATCCAAATGGTCAACACTCTCATGCCGTTTAGGACTCAAATCATCAAACGATTTGGAAACTGTTTGGTCTCCAAATGGTTTGGTGAAACCGTTTGGACCAAATTGATGAAACCGTTTGCAACTCAATTATGTTGAGATGTGTGCTTAATATAATGTCATCATCATCAAGCTCTAAACCCATGAAACTTTCTTTGTTTTTCATGGTGATTGCATTAATGAACCAAATAAAATTTTGAGAATGAAAAAAGGATCAATAATTGATAAGGAATTGAATGCAATAACAATATTAAGGGTTCAAGTTATAAAACCCGCCTCCAATTGAGCTCCAAAGATTCAATCTCACGTCAACAATGGTGGATGAAACACATTTCTCTGTCCCAAGGCTCGTCCTCAAGCTTTGAGTGAAAAGGAATGGTTAGAATTGAAGAGGGGATCGAGATAAGAAGAAATTATGCATTGATTTATGATTTCCACCATGGATTCAAGGTGATAGGAGGTCAAGAAGCTTACCAACAGGTTGGGGGTCGTCCTCCTGATCCACCAAAGTTCCCTTGGTCATTTTCCAAGCAAAGAGAAGAAGTGGAATCGGAAAAGCCTTTGATTTGGCTTGTAAAGGGTGTTTTTATAAGAAAATCAATGAGAGAGAAAATGCCTTATAAAAATCATTTAATTCCAAAATTAGTGCTGCTTCTTCCCCCTCAATTCCTTGGATACGAGGATATCTTTGTTGCCTCTTATTCCTTTCAATTATCCATGATTTAAAGAAAAGCAAATTATGCACCTTAAATCATATTATACTAATATCCATAAGTGAGTGGATATTTCTTTTTCTTATAATAATGTGAGTGAGTTATCCACTTCCTTTGGATATTTTCGTGCCTTTGCAAGGCACAATCTCGTCCAAACCCTTTTCAAATTCATCCCTCAACTTTTGGTTGAAGGGCTCTATAATTAATATATTTCTTTTTGCATTAAAATGAATTATGGTTTCAATTATGCATAAATCTTGATTATTTTAATATCAAGATTCTCTCTCCTCCAAATTGATTCAAACGAGACGCCCCTCTCATTTTATTTGCTATATATGATGCCAATATACATTAGGGACTATTTGGAAGTGGTAATTTTCATATTGCACCCTAGGTTTTGGGTAAATTGTACATTACACCAAAACTAGGTTTTAATGCACAAACATCGCTTTATCAACTCTTTCTTAGTACTCAGGCTACCACAAGCCATACCTATGCATCATATTCATTCTCATTATTCTTCAACACATGAGAAACATCTTATCATGCAACATTTGCAATTTAACCCCTCAACTTGAGTAATTTGCACTTTAGTCCAAATCAAGCAAAACAATGTTTCAACATTATTTGAAAAAGACTAAATTTGAAACATAAGTTCCTCTTGAACCTTAATTACTTTTCAAGAAATAAGAGCAAGCATATAATAAAATTTATTAAGCAAAACACCTAGGGTTAAGGCATAACCCATGTCAGGGATGTTACACTAATGCACAAAATATGATGCATGTGTACTTATATGATTGGATCTTTTAACCTTATGCAAAGTGCATCCTAAATATTGAGACCCCTATGTTAACCTTCAAATCAGTCCCAATAAAATCTTGTGACAATAAATTCCATGTGACACATCTATCATGTGCACCTTTGACTATATGTGACATACTTATGACTCCTACATGTACGGAATGCATATCACATGATAAATTTATCAATGCTATCTTAATGAATTCAAATTAGTAGATTTATTATACTTTTGGTACTAAATCGCCACCTAATCTGCCCTATGCTCTTCTTGATCATATGACTTAAAAGTAAGACACTATTGCATGAAATAGATCTAACTTTACTAGTTATGATCTTGCTTACTTAAACCTTGACAATATTTCAAAGCTTATGTTTTACTCATTGTCACGTTACAAAATATCTTTATCTTATTTCACTCATACAATGGATGGTTTATCTAGACCTACAAAATAATGTTGATACTTCAATTCTATTAAATATTTGCAAGTATGTTTGGAACCTTGAATCTAAAGAATGAGCCACTTGAAGCCTAGGTCTAGGGGAAACATCTACATTACAATATGATGTGTATCCTATTAAAACCTTATTGATATAAGGCCCTCTATTATGTAATTTTATATCTTAGGTCCCCTTGGGGTTGGAACTTCTCAAGAATCTTACTCAAGAATCATATCTTGTACTCCACTCACAAGATATCCTTACTCTCTTGATCCTACTATGATATTGGCTAGTTTGTATGTATGCTCATATGAATTCTTGAATAATTATTTACTTGATTGATACAGTGTCCCTATTAATATTACTTTCATAATTGATTATACTATTTTGATAAATCCTAAATACAATATAGAGAAATCCATTATATGACCCTTGTGTACCTACCTAAATTCTCAAGATAAGAGTTTTATAGAGTGGGACACGAAAGGGATCCACTCTTCACTTATTTGAGAAATATAAAACCACCCTATTCCACAATAATGAGGAAATGAGTTATTTGATTTTTTCCCAAAGGTTATATATTACAGAGCAATATAACAAATAAGAAGTAGAAACAAAACTATTATAAAGTTATATGATGATTCGTATATAATTGTTCCTCACCATAAAAGGTGGTAGTAAAAAATCTTTAACTAACTAAAATAAAGTCCAATAGTAGAGCGTAACCTAGACACTCCAAGCTATCCTTAAATTCATGTTTTGTATGTGATCATCCTGAGTTCATGCTTTCTACAATTGTGATAGTCAGGTGGGTTTGGGAACAACCCCCAGTAGAAAGCAAAACAAAGGTATGTGTCAGAACACTTCTAAGTATGTTCATAATAAATATTTTTGATCATTATTAGGCATGTAGGAGAAAAAAGGGTGCTTCCAATAAAGTATTGGTTTACACCATGTAGGTAAAGTCAAGAGGATATAATTGCAAGCATATATAATGAAAGAATGAGGCAATAAAATTTACCAGACCGATATATTCATTTCAAATATCTTTCCCATATATTAAGAATAAAATGTGCATAAGCTAGACTATGTTCATCAATAATAGGACCGAGACACTTTAGGATCTCGAGCCAAGGTGTGGGGGGGTACACCCCAAACTTCCAAGGACAAGGGGGAGAAAAAAACATGATACCTGAGGACAATTGGTAGTAAAACCCTGAGAGCCAAAAAAACTTGGTTGTAAAAAAGAACCACTACTCTAGGTTACTAGTCTAATAAAAGGCATGCAAATAGTGTGGCAAGATGAAACGATTCCATAATCAATATATTCAACAATGTAAAAATGGAAATAAGGGGTAATAATTAAACCTACAAAGATAGTTCCACATTTCATAAGCAATAAAATAAATATATCTCATGTAGTATAGACATGGTTCAAGAAGGAGAAATATTCAAATATTGCGATAATGAGTGTATAATCAATTTAATGCTCAAATATAAATAGGGATTGTAGATACCTAGTCTTCATGGATATGCCAATTTCCTAGGGATGTAACTCATAATTCAAAAGTCTCCAAGGGTCTATATTGATAAAGATACAAAATGTATCAATACTTGTTACTAATTAGGAAACAAAAGTGGTTCTATTTTTGTTATTTGTCATTAGGCTTTCAATCTAGGATTGCTATCCCCTATTATCCCGATATTGGAGCTTTTGTATTTTAAGTAGGTTATATATGATTGGTATTACATACTCAAGTATTTTATACATTCTATACATATTGTCTTCAAAGATTATTGTTCCTCTAATATGCTATTATTCCATTTAGACACTAGGACCAAAGATGTTCATTTACTGATATATTATATATCAACAAACCCTTAATAGGGATATCTAGGGTTTAAAGCTTACATACCTCAATAACTATTAGAATCCCACTCATACTTAGGACTGAATTATGTGCACGAGTACAATTATGCAACATAGGGTTATATGGAAGTATATTCTCATATAGTCTGAACTTACATGTAGCCTACATTCATCTAGGCATATGCATATAAGATTCTTTCTTATAAATGTTCTCTATGGTTTTACCTTTTAATTATTAAATAACCCAAAGTGGTTATATATAGATCCTAAGTTGGTTGGTATATTTGATTACCATCAATTATATATATATACACATAACTCAGGGTTTCAACAAAGATGAATTAGTATTACAAATATAGTTTCTAGGAGCTACTAATTACCTATGCTCTATATATATTTTCAAACAAATATTACATGTTCTCTTTAAACATCAAATTCTTTAATTAGATAACTATACTATTGTTATGACCACGTTTAGAACTACTACATATGTAGTATTTTGATGTATTATACACTAGTATTAAAGCAATACTACATATACTAATATGAAACTAGTGGTGCAGTATATTATCTTATATGCTTTATTAACATTACTGAGTTATACACACACCTTATATATATATATATATATATATATATATATATATATATATATATATATATATATATATATATATATATATATACTTCATTATTATCATTAACTTTTCTACTTACAAATAATATATTGGTATCTATGCCAACTGATACCAATGGCCATGTTAAATTAACAAATCAAGCCAGCATAACTAATTGTATATTCCCAACATTAAAATTTATTATTGTCCTATTGATAAATCAATCTCTAAAAAGAAATGGGAAGATAATTAATAAACTATATGTTAAGGTTTTTAATCTTTATTGCATTGTACATGACCGACCTTGGATGATCGAGTTCTGTATTGCTTCCAAGAAAATTTTATGAACCTTTAGTAAGAGTTTGGTTCAAGATCAAGGTGGTTCTAGGAACATATTAGACTTTTTGTAGATTTATACAGTGGAGGGGATGACCTCCATGTATTAGTTCATTTGAGAGAAAGAGGGAAGATTCATCTTGACTTTCATGGCAATAAGTTTAGAGTACATGGCTTGGTGACATGGATCTTGGCAAACAATGGACTTTGCAGTACCAATGCCAGCCATTAAGCCTGGTGGTGACAGGTAGGGCTATTTAGTTTAGGTCCAAATTTGCTAGATGGAAGCGCAATGACATATTGCATATGTTTGTGCTGTAGATGCTTGAGTACAAGTTCAAGTACTTGTAGGTAGATCAATGTCTAAGTCCTCAAGAAAGGAGTGGGGGAGGTGATGGTGGGGATAGTATGCAGCCCAATGTTGGCTAATAGAGCCAATGATGAACATTGTAAATGTGTCCATGGCTCTCTATCGCCCCTTCTATCGATATGCGGGGCACTAGGGTTCTTTCGTCGATGAATATGAAGGGGAGGGTGTGTTTTTGGTGGGAGCCTGAGCCTAATGATTCCAAATTTGCAATGTCACTAGTAGTGTCGTATTTGGTAGGTTTAGCTTTGCTTGTCATTGGAGGACACAGTCGGGGACATACAAAGTACTTGGATGGTGGCTAGGATTTTTTAGTAGGTTGATGGGGTCACAGTATGGAAGAAGAGAAGGGGTGAAGAACTACTATGATAGTTCCTTGCCACAATATTGTTGGCAGCAAGGAGTAGGGAGATCAGAGGCTAGAGTTAGTTGGGGAAAGAGGAAAGGAAATAGAAGTGAAGAAGAGAAGTGGAACAAGGGGAGGGGCAGTCAGGTGATTATAGGGAATGGAGGCTAAGAAAAGGATAATGAGGAAAAAAGTATTAGAGATGATGAGGAGAATAAGAGGATGGGTATGGTTATGAGGAGTAGTAGAGACCGACATGAGGAAGACAACAAACATTAATCGTGGATGGTGTTACATCTGTTACAAAAATAAATGAAATGTTACCTTATGTTTAATTGAAACCTCAATTGCATTTATAGGTATAAAAGCTTAGATATTAATCTAATTAATGGGAGGGTACAAAATTTGCGAATGACTTGAAGTTTGACATGTAGACTAATTAGACTATAAGGAATCCAATTCTGAGATTGGTTTTATTCTTAAAAACATTTGATATTTTATTTGATTACATGTAGATTAATTGCTCGATTAATGTATTTATTAATCAATTTCAATACATTCTTTCATACCTCTATTTTCTTTTCACCAATTTAAGCTTAGTATGTTTCTAGAGTGCTGAAGTAGGGCCACCAGTTATTTAATAATGATATTGTATAATTAGCCTCCAACTGATGGTGTATTTAATTAATTTATCATTAAGCTTTTATATTTACTAAATCTTTATATTATCCTATATCTAGTTACTCCTGAGACACTTTAAATTAGATGCAAAAAGTACTAGTGTTAACATAATCCAATGGAGATTGGAATAGGGGATGGTTGAGGTATAAACCTATATTCATGTATGTTACAAAGGACAAGGCATTATTGAAATGCGATTAGCTCATTGAGGTCCCTTATTTAGAAATAGGATGACATATAGGCTCTGAGCCTCAAATGCCCCTCATGTACCCTTCCTTTACAAGTTGTCAAAGGCCTAATATTGATATAATGGAAAATTTATACCTAAAATGTACCATTTATAAAAGAATTCCATTAAGATTTATTGCCTTTTTTCATCTTGAATAATATAATGTTTCATCTGATCAACTTTATGTTGTTCTTAAACTGTGTCACTTTGCCTATCATAGCCTGCTAAATGTTTTAGCATTTTTACATTTTATTTATCATTTTTTTAGTTACCAAATGAAGATTCGTTCCACTTTAGACTCTATGTTATAAAATGTGACAACAATGGGTATTCTTGATATAGAAATGGGTACATATCTCTTTCTCCATGTTTAGTGTCGTGTTATCTATTTATTTTTGTTATTGATTTTTAAAATATACTACTTGTATGAAATATTTGTTTCATAGTGTGTACGGGAGCCCAAACCCTACTGGCACTAACACTATAATTAGTGGGTGTAGGATGGGGGTAAAAAGATTTGTGACACTCAACATTATAGCATCGTAATTCATAAAATCAACATGAGGTTTGAATGGTGGAAGGCAAAGTACTTGGCAACGTCATGTCGGCTATAATATATTCTATTAACATTTTTTATGATGCACTTCTATTGGTCTTCTTTTTTCCCTCTTTCTTGTTTTAAAATGATTATATTGAAAATCAGAGTAAAAGTTCTCTACAGGGGAAATCTAATATATAATCTATTATTCATCTTAATAAGTTAGAGAAGGTCATTAAACCAAAATATGAAGGTGGTCTAGGAATAAAATAGTATGAGATGTTTTACAAACTAATACACTCTTGCATACTTCTAATGTTAAATTTATGAAGAATAGTTTATGGATCAAGTGGATTTATGAAAAATATCTCCTTTAGTCTTCATTTAGGAAATTGTATAAATCTAAAATAGTATCTTGGTATTTAAATTAA
Organism: Alisma plantago-aquatica; assembly: GCA_963693085.1. Lineage (NCBI taxonomy): Eukaryota > Viridiplantae > Streptophyta > Magnoliopsida > Alismatales > Alismataceae > Alisma > Alisma plantago-aquatica. The sequence goes on along the minus strand of OY856413.1, from coordinate 273,360,900 downwards.
ATTCCTATATAAAGGCATATATTCAGAAAGTACATGTAGGTCGTTATTAGAAATGGCTCAAATATTTCTCCTTCATTAGATCATTGTCTTCCTAATTTTTAATTTCAACTAGATATTCTTGGTAAAGAAGACATCATTAAGATTGGTTTTCTTATAAATTGTAAGCATGGTAGTTGATTTTTTGCAAACAAGTGGAAATTCTCTAAGAACTTGATTTAACTCCTAATAAAGTATTTATGCTTATAAGGGAGTGTATGATGATATTTTAATTAATGGTTAAATTGTGCTAATCTCATATATATATATATATATATATATATATATATATATATATATATATATATATATATATATATATATATATATATATATATGGCGAGAGGTGAGATCTAAATACACTATGTTAGAGTTGTTTAAGTGGCTAGGAAGGAATAAAATTTCTTAGGAGATACCAAATACATGATTGGATAGTCAAGAACAACAAACTTCTTGGTACTTATTATAGCAGGGGAATAGGGATTCAAATCCATCATGTAGGTTTCTTTGTGATAGTAGTCATGAGAATATTGAGCATACTATGTCTATGTGTACTTGATCTAATATTTTTTTTGAGAAAAAAATTAGGGATGATTTGACACTTTTCAAATGCTATGTAAGACAAAGGATTTAATGAATTTACAATTAGAAGACACCATGTGAAATCTCTACGTATTTTAATATAATTTACAATGAGGTACATGAAAGATTCTATACTACTAAGGAACTCTAAAGTGACGTGTTGTGGAAATTTATCAACAACATACCATTTTCCTTCAACCAGACTAGTTATAATGTTTCATTTTATCTTGGGATAAGGCCTCCAAAGAGGTTTCACTCTTACATGCTTCTTATCCCATCTTCTATTTGTATTTTATCATTACAACTTTATAGAAATAGGTGATGTACAAACATGTTATAGAAAATATATGAAAAAGAGCACATAGAATGCCCCCAAAAAGTAATAGGATAACTATTTTTTTTATAAATAGTTCCATGCATTAACAAAAAAGTTTACAAATGGAATGCACGTAGACATGGAATAACAAGATGTTTCTCCAGGGCTGACACATCCTAGGATATGTTCCATGGTCAGATGATGAAACCCAAAAGCAAGGAAAAGCTAGAGTATTAATGTTCTTGGGGGAGGCACCCCTTAACAATGAGCCTCAACATGCAAATGGAAATAAATTGAGGTAGATCCTTTCTCTAATGTTGATGTTGGTGATCAGGTTTTAGAAGACAGTGTCGTCCACTATGATGTCATACAAAGTGTAGAAACCTTGTCCATTGTGATCTCTAAAGACATTCTCCTGATCTTCATCTACTCCCATCACCTATGTTGATGTGGAAGTCAGTCCTGCAATGCAAGTTAATGTATAATGAATGTTCAATGCCAGTCTGTATGTGGTAAAGATGATAGATATTATTTTTGTATTTCTTTGGTTTATTTCCAACCAAATATGCCAGAGGGTTTTTATAATAAGGTCTTCCGTAGAGTGGTTTGATTGATGGGATTGTGTGTGTTTGATATGGTTTGGCAAAAGTATGTTTTCATTGAGAGTGTTGGGTGGGAAGTGTGTGTGGAGGATGTGTAGAGTTAACGGGCAACTGGTGAAGAGGTATTGTGTAGTTTCTTTCATAGAATGACATCAATAACATCTAGTTGGTCCCTGAAAGCCTCTTGTTTTGATAAGGTGGTCAGGGGGGATCTTTTTGTTAGAAATGAGCCAGAAGAAGATTTTAAATTTTTGTGGTCATTTCATTTTCTAGATAGTAGTCACATCAGAAATGTGTCCTCTATAAGTAAGATGTATATAATACCGTTTTGGTGTGTGTTTAGGCCCCCATTTTCATCAGATATTATTGGTTGTGTTGTATTCTAGATCCTAAATGATGTCTATAATGGTTTTCGAGCAAAGGTTATTGTTGAGGAAATTAGTGAGAGAGTTTTCTTATTTCTCGTAAGAAGTTGTAGAGCTCTGGCAGTGTTATAATTTTTCATAGATGGTGGTATGTGGATGTGGAATTTCATGTTCTTTATAGTGTTGTTATGATGCCAGGGGTCACCCTAGAAGTTGATATATGTGAAGGCATGGGGGGTTGCAAATTAGGTTTGTGATGGTTTCTAAATGTTTGTTGACATACCTCCAAAGTGGTGAAGAATGTGTTTTCTAGTTTTGGGCCAAGGAGTGGTATGTTTGTAGTATTTATCAAGGATGAGGGGCTTCCAGGCCTTATCTAATTTGGTTGTGAGTGTATTGATGATCTTGGTAACAAGGCATAATGCATGGGTCTTGATGTTAATAATACCCCAACCTCCAAATTAAATAGGAGCCTAAATGGTATTCTAGTTGACCATTTTTTTTTCCTTTTGTGATCTTCATTGTAATGGTTCCATAGAAATTGTCTTCTGATGGAGTCAATCATATTTGAGGTTTTCTAGGAAGTGGGATGCATTTGAGGTAATGTGTGGTTATGGGTGTGATAACACTGTTAAGGAGGGTGAGACAGCCTACAAGGTTGAGGAAGTGGTGGGTCCATGAATAAAGTTTGTGTTTGATCTTATCTATGATGGGGACCCATAGAGTGTGTGTGGAGGAGTGGGGAGAGATAGGTAGGTCGAGATACATGACTGGGAAATGTTCAATCTTACATTGGAGAAGAGATTTGTATCTATTAAGAACATCAGGAGGAGTATTTACTCCAATAATAGAAGATTTTGAAAGGTTTATCTTGAGGTTAGATATGTAAGAGAAGAGGCCAATGATATGAATAGTGTGGTTAATAGTGTTGTCTTCATGTTTGACAAGGATCATAGTATCATCTGTAAATTGGATGATGTTCTCATAGCATTCTGTGGGTGATGCTATAAGACTGTGAGTGGTTCCTAATTTTATTATATTAGTAAGGATGGAAGTGAAAATGATGAAAATATGAGGGGAAAGTGGGTCTTCTTGTCTGAGTCCATTTGTGTTGTGGAATTGTCCAAAGGGTGAACCGTTGATGATGATAGAGAAGTGGTTGGTGGAAATGTAGGTGTTTATCCACTAGTTCCATTTGTTTGGAAACCCATATCTAGACATGGTATTGAGAAGATAGTTCTAATTTATATAGTCAAAGGCTTTCTCAAAATCCAACTTAATAGCAATGACAAGAGTTTTGTTTTTGTAGAATAAATGAAGGGTTTCATTGACCATGATGAAAGCGTCATGGATGTTGTGATGCTTAAGAAAAGCATTTTGTTTGTGGGTTTTGATTTCTTCAAGATGTTGTTTGATGTGATTATTGAGGATTTTTGCAATAATTTTGTATGACGTGTTGATAAGACTAATGGGTCGAAATTGTGTGAATTGGTCAGGGTGTTTCACCTTTTTTATGAGATCTATGTTGGTATCGTAGAGGGTTTGGGTGTGTTTATGGACATTTGTATTTCTTAGAAGGATATCAGAAGTTTCATAAAGTCACCTTTAATGTGGTTCCAATTGGAAAGATAGAATTTAGTGTTGAGGCCATCATGTCCAGGTGAGTTGTTTCTACCAAGAGAGTTTATGGCATCATCAAGTTCGTCAATGTTAAAGTCTCTGATAGTGATGTTAGGAGATTAGATAGTTCTATTGTAAATGTATTTCCAGTTGATGGAATTGAGGAAGGATGGTTCATGTCTTGTGTTGAAGATGTGCTCAAAATGTTGTACTATGTGAATTATGATCACATGCTTATTGGATGTGATGCTTCCTTTATTTTATTGTCTAGGTATGATATTTTTGCGGGCATTGTTTTTGTAGGTTTTTTGGAAAAAGTTTGTGTTTTTGTCTCCCTCAGTGGCCCATCTAATCTTAGCATGTTGTTTCCATATAGTGTCAATGCAGGTTCGAATGTGTTCAATCTCTTATTTGATACTAAGTGTGAGGGTAGGGTCAATTTCCACAAAGAGATGTTGTTCTTCTAAGTCTGTCAGTTTATATTTGATATTTCTAAATTTCTATTTCTGCCAGGATTTAATGGAAGTGTTGATTCTCTTAGTATTGTTGAGAATATGGTAACCCGATTCTAGTGTGTAGGCATCAAATGTAGCCCAAGTTTGTTTACATAGTTCGAAATAGTTGGGATTGATGAGCCATTATTTTCAATGTGAAATGGTTCATGCCCCACATTAATGGTTTTGTATTGATGATAATGGGGAAATGATCTGAAATTGGTCTATCAATGATGCAAACATAAAAGTGGGGGTATATGTCTTCCCAGTGTGTTGAGAAAATGAAGTGGTTGATCTTGGCCTAGGATTGGTTTCAATGCCAGGTGAATTGTGCATTGGTCGGAGAAATGTCAATTAGGTTGTATTGGGTAAGAAGTTGGTTGAAGATTTTATCAACAGTGTGCATGTGACTAGTTTGTTGCAGATCATAAATTCTATCAGATGTTTTGGCAATGAGGTTGAAGTCTCCTCCAGTAAGCCATGATTTACTAGCATATATATGTAATATGTGCTTGATGTCTTCAATGTAGTCAATTTTGTTTGAGCTAGGATCACTATAAAATATAGTGAAAATCCATTCATGTGCATCCTCAATGTTTGTGATATGAAGTGTAATAGAGTGTTTCAGAGTATCTACATGTGTGATAGTGAAATGGTTTTTGTTGATTCCTATGGCTAAACCCCCTTTAAAGCTCACTGGAGGAATCTGATACCAGGATTTGATATGTTTTTCTCCTATGGTTTTCAAGGAAAAAGGTGTGATGGTGATTTTTGTTTCCTAAATGGTGATAGTATTAATATTATTGTTGTAAATGTGTCTCTTGATTTCTTTCCACCTATAATAACTAGAGACATCATAGATGTTCCAGGATGTGATCTTCATCTAGTGTGAGTGTGTATGTATGGAGCTAGAAATGTTGATGTTCAGTTGAGATGGAGGTTATCTAGTGTGGTGTAGGTGCCATTGATTTTTCTATGAGTTCTCTAGTGCATGAGTTTTTCTATATGATGTAAGGCAATGTGAGCTATAGTCTCGTTGTCAAAAGTTATTCCTAGCTTTTTAGCAAATAGCACAAAAGATTGTATATCAGGCCATGAAGTTAAATCCTCAATGTTATCAATCTGGTTATCATTATCTGATGCATAGGTTATAATAGATGGGGGAAGACTTGTATTTTATTGAGAATAATTAGTATGATTTAAGTATGTACCTGGTTCTTCATAAGAAAATAAGTTTCTTCTAGTGTGGCAGACAGTGAGCTGATGGTTGAGATTGTGGCAAGCACTTTCTCTTTGTTCTTCTGCTTAGGACTCTGCAAGTATTGTATCTCATCAATAATAGTAGCTTTTAGTTTTTGTACAATATTTGAATCTAGACTTATAGTGTTGTATGTGTTGTTGTTGTGAAATGGAAAAGGTTTGAAGGAATCATGTAGTGCATAGTTGTTGCTATCCACTAATGGAGAGGAGGTCCTTGGTCTATTGTTTTGTGTGGTTTGGTTTGAATCATCCAGTGAAATAGCAGTGGAGTTCTTTCTCTCCCAGACCATGTTTCTCTCATTTGTCTTCCTAGTGGCAGTGAAGGTTTTCATGGAGTTGGATGGACAAAACCATGAAGGAGGGAGTGTATTGATGTCTGTGAAGGTGGTGGAGACAACACTGGGGTTCTTTGTACAAATTTTTATTTGTAGATCTTATCTCCTAGTGTGATTTATGCAGGTAGAGTGATGGCTTGTTTAACTGAGAAGATGCAAAAGGCCTTGATGTAATGGGTGGGATGAAGAGTGTCCCGACTGACAAATTGTAGGGTGGCATCAATGGTGTGTACAATGGCTCAGAAGATCTCAACTTCCTAAAGGTGTGGTGGGAGATCAAAGATGGCCACCCAACCCGATGCACCTGTACCAGCCAAAGATGACCCTTGTTCTGGGGTCCACTTGGTGATGTTGGCTTGTACAAAACTAGTTCCACATGAAATGGTCATGACTTGCCCAAATAAGTGATCCAGTTTGGTACCTTCAAGGATGGAGTACAGAAGTTGAGATGGTGAAATGATCTTGGGTTTGAGAACAATATGGCCTAAAAGGAGAAGGGAAATGGATCTGGTAACATCTAGGATGTTAACTATGTTGTTGTCAATATTATTTGTGATGGTAACAAGGATGCTTTGGCTGGTGAAGACTTTCAGAATCTGCATGGAGTTTGTAAGTTAGTCTATAGGGAATTCCCTATATAGGTGCATAGAAGGAGCCATAGTGAATGGTGATATGCGATCCACCATAGGGGGTTCAGAGGTATGGGGTAAAGGCTTGTTTGGCAGTGTGGGGGTTTTGTAGATGGTTTTATAGATGGATAAAAATCCAATGTATGATGTAGGGATCCAATGTGGTTGATGTTATCATGTGGGAGTTGAGGTATAGCGATATCTATGTTAGGAATGTAGAGATAGGAGAATGGGTTAGATGTGGTGGTCGAATGTTCATTGAGCTTGGAACGTTGATCTAATATGACAAATCATCTGATGATATGAGATCTATTAGTAAGTATTGGTTTTGCATGTAAAGTGTTCTTTCTACTATAAAGTACCATGTGACGACATGGGGAAGGACAAAGATTGTGTAGGCATATGTATGAAAGGTTCCCTAGATAGATATAGATGAAGCATCGAGGAGGTGAAGTACATTGGGATTTTGAGTGTCCTCTATTATAGCATCTGATGCATCTCAGAGCCCGAAATTGTAGTTCACTCCTATTGGTGACGAGGGTCCAGTCTTTAGGGTTGTCATCTGGCATGAACAAGTCTAGAGAAAGATCTATGGCTGAGTGTTGTTGAGTGGGGGGAAACTAGTTTCATAACGGCTCAGTGTGTTGTGGCTAATGATTTCCCGATGTAGTTCAAAAGGTTTTTTTTGAGGAAAATGACATATTCTGAATTGATATAGATACATTCTTGTTACCATATATTTTTACTATGGAATTGGGGTGTGGTGTTGATGTAGGTGTATCTTCTTCCTCTGTGTATGTCAGTGATGCAGGTGTTGAGGTGATCTCAATTGGATTAACATGCAATCCTAGCTTGGTTTGGTGTTTCTCTGGGACAAAAAGCAGATATGTTGAGTCAGTGTGCATAGAGTTTGTGTCATCAGATGTCTTGAAGAGAGAATGTAACTCCACTGGAGTTTTATTGTTGAAATTTGTAACCCACGCCATTAGGGTTCCGTCAGCAATGGGATGTAGGAATACATCCCTTTCTTTTTGTAGTTTGAGTGATGAGATCATTTCTGCCCACCCATGCACAATGTATATGTTGGATTTATGATCATAGTCAATGACTATGTCAAAGCTTTTGTTTCCCATATGCACCTTGTTAACTCTCAAATGCAGGTTGAACTCATGGTATGTCCATGCCCTGGGAAGCTACACTATGGTTTAGTTAGCTGGCTCGTCAAGTGGGAAGTTCATGAAGGGGTATCTAGTGGTCATGTTAGGGCAGAATGTGGAAAGATTGATAGTTTTCCGAGTAGAATTCTTAGTAGAGAAAAGCTTGTAAGCTTTACCAAGATGCATCGGTGTATTGCTTCTGTGTGAAAATAGCTTGTTCTTGCTCAGGGTGGCACTGAGATGTCAACCTGTTCTCATGGTGGGAGACAGAAAGTCGGCTGGTATAGAATTGTGGTGGTAAAATCATAGTCGTCCTAAGCTTTTGAAAATAGCTAACAGGTGTTCCCCACAGAAGTAATGTTCGTTGCTACCTGAAAAATTGTAGATAATAAATTTGAGAGAGGGATTTACATAAAAATAGAGATATGTAGTATAACGTCATATAACTAAGTAGTTGAAACAAAATATATTTAATTCACCCAATGCTTTGACTTTATCTTTTAAAGTTATGATGGAACTCACACGAGCACATGCATGTGCCACATTATACATATATGGAAAAAAAGTCAAAGCTCTAAATATAAGCATTCATCATATACAAGAAGTTTTAGTATAATCCAGACATCTCACGTATGTGAAAATTTAATTTCCACTACAACTATATTAATCCAAGCTCATTACTCATAACTCACATAATTATATTGTTTGATATCCTAATGTTAGTCATATATCATTGAATTAGATCCTTTATATCTAGTTTGTGTGTTTTGTGGCCAGTTATATCTAAGCATGAAACATGAAATATATCATTCACTTTATGTAGTATGTATTGACTTAATTAGATGGAAGAGTAAATTATACTAGAAATGAGAAGCTATTATTCCTCAAAATATATAGAACTAGTACTTGTTCAAATTGTAAACGAATAAAACAATCAATTTCAAAAATAAATAACCAGTGATGTTTGCATCCCTATAGTATGATTACGTAAATAATGATACCTAACAATGATGAAATTAGAACTTGCATAACTAAAACATCATAATGAAAAAATTTTAGGATACAAATTAATGGAGTTATTTCTCTTGTGAGACATCTCCACTAACATATTATATGTGTGTCAACATTTTCTTTAACTTTCATTTTTAGTGGGAAAAATCATTTGATTAGGGTGCCAATTATCTTAGTCTGTTCTATACACATGTAGATATTTTGTGTTCATCCAAAGTTTTCTTAAAATTACATCATTAGGAGATATTATATCATGATCCTATCATGGTAGTACATGCTTCACATATAAAGAGTGAGAGATGTACATAGAGACAGAGTAACACATGTCCATGTGTGTTTGTATGTATGTGAATGTAAAATTTGAGAAGGAATAAACAAAACATACTATATAAAGTGATCATGAAAAGATTTTTTACATGTACTTGGCTACAATGATGATAATAAAAATAAGGAAAAACTTTCACATTTAATCTATCATATGAAAATGAATTAATGTCCTGAAAACCCAATTCTAGAATAATGCATTTGATTTGTCATTTTTCATGTTGCAAAGTTGTTAGCCACAAAAGTGTAACACCATATACTAAGAAGAAACAAAAAAAGAGTAACTACAAGAACACACATATTTTATATTAAATCCTAAAATCCAACTGGAACATAGCTCTCAAACTTTTAAATGTGATAAAATCCACTTTGAAATCATTTGTGAGATTATTTTAGTTCTAGGATCTCATTTTTGGTATGTAGAAGAAATGAAAAATGGTAGTGTTGTGGATTTACTATTATGAGGAGACTAATATTACACATCTAAATGGGTGGGTTTTTCTTGAATATGAATGCAATGCCAAAAAAAGAAAAATAGCCAAAATCATTAGTAGAAACAAAATTAGAACCTATGTCATCTAAGTGAAAAAGACTATTAAGCTATGTTTTCTACCACCTAAATAAATAGGTAAGTGACATAACTCTTTTGATCATTTGCTTTCTTAATCTTTTTAATCTATTTTCTCATATTGACTATAAATAGCTTTACACATCCACTCATATTTTGTATATCATTTTTTTTTTAATTTTAGACTTGAAGAAAATAAATTAGATTATTTTATCTATCATCGTATTTTATGCTTGGCATTCACATGAAAGGACACATATTTTTGTTTGTTACATCTTTTAAAAGGGGAACATATACATAAGCTTCCTACCACATAAAGTGTTCATGAAAAGTTTACTAATTTCATTGGAAACCAAAGTAAAAATTTAAATTTTAAAACAACCTTTCCATTGAGATACTCATACATGATTTAGTTTTCCTCATTAAATCTAACTTTGAAATGATGTATTCTGATTATTATTGATCATCTTACAAAGTTGTCAACTAGAAAGGTGTAATTCCAAATAACTTGATAAAAATATTAGTTATGAGAGTTTTGTTTATTATCTTAATCCTAAAAAATAATTAGAACATAAATATTTGAATTTTATGATAGAGTAAAACAATTGATTAGAACTAACTACTGGTTGCATGTTATTTCCACACATTGTAGCTAGTAGAAACAAACAAACATAAAAAATATGCAAGATGTTTTTGTTTTTTATCTACATTACGGATGAAAAAAGTACAATGACCAAAGGGAATGCACATATATTGTTAGGATGATATAAATTCAAACAAAAATGGAATGGAATCTTTTAGGGTATTTTAGAATAAGGATGCATAATTAGCATCACACATTGTGTATGTAATAATTTACTAACTCTCACAACTCCAAAAAGAGAGGCACCATTGCTTAGTGGTATGATAGAATTTGGATAATTGTACTCAATTTTACACATCAGATAGACCATGAGTATTGAAATACATATGTGAATTGGGGACATATTACAAAATAAATAAGGTGCAACAAGAGGAACTCAACACTCATTTATGCTAATATTAAAAACACCCTAAACTTGGAACTAGTGGCATGTTGGTTCAACAAAAATGAGGGGTCAATTAAGCAACTCAGGTTTGAACACTAAGAAATATTCTTTATTTATCTCTGTAACAAACAAATTAAGTATTTTCTACTGTAACATACTGAAAACTACCTATCCATACCCTAACAATATGAATTCCAAAACTTGGATATTAGTATGGTTGGATGTTTAGAATTCACCAAACAATGTCAAAAATATACCCCAATACTCCTACTTGTACCATGATGAAATTTCTGATTTCTTCATAAAACTTTGTATCTTACTATATGAAGATCCTAATTACATTTAATTGGATATTCTACCAACCTTTTCATTGGGAACCATGTTTACTTTTGTTTGACGTACTTTATCCATATATACTGTCCAATCCTGATTTTATGTGCATACCAATATGTTCTTCTCATATGGGGGAATTCCACCCCCTTAGGCAGAGATGGCCTTGACATAGTTGAGTTTGAGTTGCAATCTAGACAAGAGTAGCCTTTTGCTCAAAGATATATTGAAGTACCCAAGTTTCCCTATGTGGCCTATTAGCTACAGTTGACTTTCTTTTAGAACTCTTTAGTATATGCCATCTGTGATGAAGAACTATAGTCACATTGAAAAATGCAACAGTCATATTTTTATATTATATATCTAAAATATGTGTTTTGAACATATTGATAGAAAGAATTTGATTGTTACCCTCTGCAAAATTTCATGATGGGGTTTTCCATTGAGAATATTTCCTTTTATTTGATTGAGTAAAGATTGGCTGTATTATTTAGTGTCACTCCTTACAAGTATAGTATCAGAACCATTGGTCGTCATTTAATATGATTATTTAAATCTTATCTCTCTAAGATTGTGGACCTCTCCCATAGATTCTTGATAGGAGTTGTATCTTATATGGAAACTCACTACAAGAGTTGCCTACCCTATAATCTACCTATGTTATCCATGTTAGAATGATAGAAGGATATAGAATTTGATGAAGTGTTATGTTGATGTTGATCAAGTTAACATTTATGCACACCATTTATGTTCCCTATAAAAACAAGTGAGGTACCCATCCAACTGATATATGACTTAAGTGTAAAATAAGGTGATGTTGATGATGAAGTGTGTAGTAAGTAGAGATACACCAAAGTAGAATCACATGACTAGCTAGATCAACCATAAACATCAGCTTTAGTTGATGGTGATGCTTATAAGAAGATATAGTATGATATATCTTAGTTTTAATACACTTTACATCTTTAAATTGTTGATTTAGATAAAATCCTTCTAAGAAGTGGAGGGTTGTAGTATGTTCTAGTGTATGGATATGTTTATTTTTAGGATTAAATCCCACTTAAGGTGTGGAGTCCAATAACATGCCAAAATTATCCTGACTCTAGAAACCATAATTCAATAGCTTGGATTTTAGTATTCTTCAAAGTTTAGAATTGATCAATAAAGGTTAGAAATGTACCATGCTACTCTTGTTTGCAACCTAATGAACATATTATGCACATAACATGAGTATCTCAAAACATAAACTATGGATACATGTAAACCTAACCATGATCTGGACCAACAAACCCTAATGTGATGATAAGTTGGACACATGGAACCTAATCCTCGACTTTGTAATGCTAATTATGCATAGTGAACATGTTGATCAAACTCTAGGTTTTAGTCAACTAATCCTAACATCTACACATTTGTACATAATATGATGCATTGGTCATGTAAGGTGTTATAATCACATCAAATATCTTATACACATAAATTTGACCTAATAATATAAACTTGGGTTATTATGAAAGTGAGTTCATTAAATATGCAATATGTGGTACATTTTTCACTAATACATACATGATGACTAAAATGTGAGTAAATAGTAATCAAACACAGATAAATATGAACAAACATTTAATTTAGTCTATAATGTGCTTAATATATAGAATGGAATAATAATTGAATACTTCATGGAAGTGAAGAAAATGAATGTGCCTTATATACATGGTAAAGAGAAACAAATATATTGAGAAATGTAATGGTCAGATATTTTTATGTTCTGTTATTGAACTTTTAGTGCATAGAACATATTGATCGAATGAATTGGATTGTTAACATTTGCATAATTTTATGATGATGTTTGACATATAGTGTATATGATTTTGTTTGGTTGAGTAACTAAGTGGCTTCCGTGTAGGGTTCCACTCCTTGCAAGTAGGGTATCAAAGCCAAGGTTGTCAGTTAATCTGACTATTTCATTCTTCTTTCACATAGGTTCTCTACCTCTCCCATACGTTCCTTATAGGAGCTTAGCTTATATGTAAACTCGCTGGATGTAATGCCTACCCTATAGTCTCCCTTTTTTACATTTAAGAATTATAGAATAATATATAATATAAGTTTTATGATGATCTTGAGTAAGTTAACCTTTGTGTGGTTGGAACCCATGTCCTTTCCCTAGAAAAGAAGTGAAGGTGTCCATCTAGCACTTATGTGGTTATGATATATGAATTAAGAGTGAAATAAGGTGATGAATGTGATGATGTATGTATCAAGTAGAGCTACCTCAATGTAGAACGACATTACTAGGTAGATCAACACATAAAACACCCAGTCTATGATTGACAGTGATGTTTAGAAGAAATATGATTATGATATAGCTTAGTTGACATACCCCTTACACCTTTACTTTTTTGTTGATAAAAACCAATTTTAAGGGGTGAAGTTAAGTAGTACGGTGTAGTGTATGGATATTTTAATTTTGAGGTAGAAAGTATCTTTAGGGATGGATACCTGTAGCATACAGAAGTCTAAAAATCTTACTAGAAATTGTAATACAATAACTTTGATGTTAGTATGCTTGGATGTTTAGAGTTGATCAAACAAGGTTATAAATATACCCTAATACTTTTGATTGTACCCTAAAGAACATATAATACACATAAATGTAGTAAATCACATTTAAATACTAAAAATAGATACATATAATAACAACTACATTCTCAGGACCAACAAATTGTGATGTAATATTAAGTTGGATGCATGGAACCTTACCTGGGACTTTGTAATTCTTGATGATGTATAGTTATCATGTTGATCCAAACTATAGGTTATAGTTGACTAACCCTAACATATATATAGGTTGGAACCACATAAGATGTGTTAGTGGCATTAGGTGTTATGATCACATAGCATATATTAATCGATAAAAAATCCACCTAGTATCCTAAACATGGCTTATTATACAAGTGAGTTCATTAATATGTCATGGACGATACACTTTTAACTAATACATACATAATGATTAATGTGGTTAATTAGTAATCATAAGTGAGTGAATAAATAAACATTGAATTTGGGCTATACTGATATATAACATACAAATATGCATAAATATTGAAATAATAATTAGAAAATAATGAAAGAGGATACCAATTAGTATGTCATATATAGGTAAATATGCAACTAATAAAATAATGTATTTACTAAGTAATACATGTTATTTAATTCAAAATAATGGAATACAACCTTGATAGTAACTATATAAGTATAATAGGACTTTAAATATCAAGTATTGATAATATTACAAGATTACAATTACATATTGATACAAGAGGCTAAGCATTAATTCAATTATAACTCAAAAAAAGAAATCCTTAGAAGTTAAATATAACTTAAAAAATTATGTTTCCTTATGTCCTATTTAGCTAATGTTCCAAATTTTAACTAAACAGGACTCTACTTACTAGTTTAATTTGATGAAATAAGTGGTACACACATACTTAATGATAATTTTAATAGGAATAATCAGTATTCTAGGTCTATCATGATATTCCTTATGTTTTATGTGATGCACACCTTCTCTTTTTAGTTTCCACCTCAGTCTATGAGTTCAAAACCTCATAATTCTCTATGTTATTTCTTTCTTGTCCACATTTGATCCTATAGTGTTGAGACTTTCTTCTACCATGTGTCCTTCTCTATCTGGGACACTATAGTCCTTGCCTCCTTCTCCTCCCATGATAGCTTTCCCTCTCCTTGCCTCTTCACCTCTTCTTTTATTTCCCTTCACTTTACTCTCTAGATATCAAATGTAGGCTAGTGGGTTTTGAGCCCTAGAGAGTTCTCCCCAACTGTGGCCTCTAGTTTCCCTTATATCTGACCTCCATCAGGAGTTCTCACATCCCATGATTTGAATGTATAAGTAAGGATTTTGTTTCCTTCAACGAATTCCCATAAATCATTTTATTCCCCCTCATTTCCCCTAATTTACTTCACATTGAATTTCACAATTCGCTTTTGTTTTGATCCCTCCAGGGTTACGACTACACATCGCTACACTTGGCTCCCATGAACAAGTATCACAAAGGATTCTTTAGAGTCTTCCTAAGATCCAGGCACCTTTAATTTCCCTATTTATTTTGAGCCTTCTATTTTCCTTTTATTGACATGTGTTTTGTGGTTAATTGATATTGTCTTCAATCAGTTCTCGTGACTTCTTCTATATTTTCTAGTCTCTTTGGATCCACTATGAGAGTGTGTAGATTCTTATCACCTTTTCTATGATTGTCACATTCTCTAGTTTTTCCCTCAAGTTTATTCTTGGATATTAATAGTAGAGGATACCTTATGTGGTTCTAGTCTGCAAGGACTTCCTGTTGAGGTAATCTGAGCTTGGTAAGGCTAGAGGATGATTATTTTTTCCTCTAACAAAGGAGGGTTTCCAGCTATTGTGAGGTTGTCTTTCTCTCCATGGATCTTTATGAAATTCAAATTGGTCAGAAGTCGAAGAAACGAAGACCATATAGGTTGACATTTTTTGTTTTACCCTTTAGTTCATTTGATATGTGTGGTGCTACAATTGGAATGTTCATCTTTCTGTTCATTTTATTTTTGATTAATTGACATGGCCTATTGATAGATGTCATCCATGCCATGCATATGATACTCAAATTATAAGGAGAATATTTTGGTAGTTGTATAGTGATTTGAATTTTCATATTTGATAAAACTAACTCAACATGCTCACTTATAAACTAGTTTTTCATTTTATATCACTAATTATCTGGTTATTAGAAAATTACAAATAACTACACGTTGAATAAACAAAATTATGCCTAACTATATGTAACTCATATCTTAAATGTAATGAGATAATGTCATGACCCTGGTTTTCTTTTAGAGTTTTGATACAATTATGATTTTGAGATTCATGGATGATCACTAGATGACCAATTGATTTATTTATACTTTAAAATGATATCAAACTAATTTGAGAGGTATATATGATCATCTAGAGACAATGAAATTATTGAGGTTTATATTGGGTTTTCACAACTAACTTTATTTGATGAGTAATGGATGAGGTATATTTATACGTATGTGGATTATATGGTTATAGGATTAAGTCGTTTCAAGGAATTTATGTGACTAGATAAACATAGGTATCCTAAGCTTGTTTTTGGTAGAATACTGGAGTTGGCTATGATATAGCAATATAAGAAATTGCTGCATGTTTAAGGACTGCATTTGGGAGACATTCATGTTTAGATTTTGACTAAATGAATAATTTTTTGTATGATTTTAGACGTGATTATTTAGACTATGTGTCGCATATCCACCCCTATTAACATGGCCCATGAATATACTGAACCCACAGTTTGGGCTCGTGCCACCATACAAACCTAGAATAAGTAATCTAAGTGTCATGATTATCTTCTACATCTGATTCTCATGGGATTGCTAATACCTCAGAGACTGAGTGCCCTGGGCCTGGTGCCACATATCCAAAGTGGAGGAAGCGAGATCGAGGAAGTGCAGTGTGCCTTGAGATCCCCTAGTCTCAGATCTTTCCAATGACTCCTGTAGGTCAAGGACTTGAGGTGACTGGGTTAAGTTCTGACCTCCACCTCTTTCCATCGTTGCTCGCAGAAAAAACCAGAAGACTTTGAAGGGGTTGGAGGACTCAGTGATCCACCTGTTTGGACATCAACAACACCCTAACACCCCAAAAGTAGGGATGATATGGAACTTTGGGGCTTTCCCACTTCTACCTAAAAGAACTCCTACGGGTTCTGAGTTCTTAGATATGGTGACACACATTACCAGTGCAAGGAGACCGAGGATGACGAGGATATCTGGAAAGGAAATAGCGCCAATCAGGGATGGCCATGGAGATTCTGAGCATCTCGCACCTCTAAGTTTCTATCCTAGGTCCTATTAGTGTGGAAAAGCTTAAGGAACCAAGATGGGAGTAGGAGGTGCATACGACGGTCGAGTCTTTGGAAGAATTAGTTGGAGTCGTTGGTAGCGGCAGTGGCTTCACGTGACAGAGTTGCAAAGATGTGAGTGCCTAGAAGATCATGTGTTGCATTAAGATGTTGGTGTGTGATGATTAGGAATGAAGTGGATCCATGGACACACTGGAGTCCTCCTAGGCACGACGGTGCTCACACACATGGAGGTCAGAGAACGTGAGGGTGAGGGAGAAGGGTGTCACCTGATCTAGGTAAACCCAACCCTGGTTGACCGGGTCTTGGAAGCCAGTCTACTAGCAGGTGTATGATCCCTTCCCTGTTGGGCAGCATGGCTTGCATCTGCAATGCCAAGCAGATGATCTGACGGTCACAATAATCTGAAAAGGTAGTCTCACTTCTTATTTACAGAAAACATGTAAACTTTGCATAAACCATAGAAAATAGATCCCTTGTCCAAATAATTCACATTAAATATCCGCAGACACAAAAAAATATTCTCTTTATTATGAAACCCTTAGATCAGCTTATTGATTGTTCACTACTGGTGGTTCCTCAGTATGATGTCAATACATCTACTTAGGGTTCATTAAATATAATAAATTGTATATAGTCGACATAAATTCTCACAAAATTCCTTTACAACCCTGATGATAAATGAAATCCAATTTTAGACTCTTATCTAAGTATTGTTCCTCAATACTAGGTTTTTTCTCATTAATCATGAATTGCTGCTTCTATCCTCAATTTAATTCTAGAAAATAGACCAAGCAACAAAAAAATATGAAAATTGACCCAGAGCCTAGTTATAATATCTAGATCAATATAAAAATATTATAGACATGTTTTAGATCATGTGAAGCTAGGTTTGACCAAAACCCTAATTGGACCTAAAATACCTTTAATAATGGTGAACCTTGTTTTAATGATGATTTGTTGTTATTAATTAGGTGTGACCAAAGTACTAGATGATCAGTCATAAGCTAGTCTTATCTGATTCATGGATGTGGTTTTATTTAATTATATGACTATGGTTTTCTTGGTTGAATCATGAATTTATGTATGCTCTTTTATTTGCATGTATTAGATGTTGTATTATTTTAAGTATTTGGTGTTTTGTCATTGGAAAACATAAATGATGAGTAGATGTTTTGTAGTTATTAAGTTGTTCATTATCTCCCTTGTGAGGGAAGGATCAATGTTGACTACTACACCTCCCTAGAGAACAAGGTGTATGGGGAGTTCCCTAGAGTACTTGGTATACAAGGATGGGCCCAATATTTATGTTTTGGTACTAGTCCACCTTATCAATGCAATTCATGTAGAAAAATGATTAAAATTAGCATATTTCATTTAACAAAGAACTTTTTCTATGATCTTTTTTCTTTCTAAAAATCTTTTCAAATTTATGAAAACCATAAATATATGCGTCTTTCCACCCATGTACACTACACATTGTGTTGATTTGTTATTTCACGTATGTTTTAGGTTCAGAGCTAGCATGGGATAAAAGATGGAAGTGAGTAGTTGTACTGGTTGTACCTAATGTGTTTAGATCCAATTAGCATACATGCTCATAGACTTTGTAAAACTTTCCTTTAAATTGTGTAATGTCGGTTGTAATAATTCATGTTGTAAACATACATGTTGAATGTTGATATTATTTATGGTGTATGCCTATAATTGTGTATGTCCATGTATGCATATGTCACTTCCGCATCGCTCTCTTAAATAATTACCTAACAATTTTGGGTTTGTCCTCTTGGGCCGTCTAAGTCTCGAGATGCCAAAATCTAGGGTTGTTATAGATAAGATTTATAATCTTGGGTTTCAATCATATACATTAATTAATTGGATATGTATTCAATTTGATAATAGGTGAAGGATAACTTGATTAGACCATGGTTTGACATTGACATGTTGAGACACAAGTTGAGATATGTTGCATTCCCTCTTGAGTCTATTAGGAAATGTATGGAATTGATCTCTCTCTTAATATGACAAATGTATACCTTCTTGAACATACCTTTGTTCTATTAATTTGGTGTTGGTTGAGAACACTCTACAAAAATTGATATGGGTTCATATCTAATTTATCAATAACTACAAATAGAGTCCTTAATGTGATTTATTGTTCCTATATTTATTTAATTTGCACCATCTTTCATTATTTATTTTCTTTGTTCCATTCTATAAAATAAAAACCTAAATTGATGATCTGATTTGTACTAAACTTATCTTGCCTCCACATTTAAAGCATGCTTGATTTATTAGTTGACCGTTATCTATTTTTAGTGGTATATTAAGGGGTTGGATCCCATTGTACAAATTTTCCCATATATGGGTGATTAGTGTTCTACCTAGCCCTAAGTTCTCTCTCCTGAATTATAAATAATTACAGATAGGATTGTAGATGCTTTCAACTCCTTCCTAGGTATGAATGTGGGTGTGTTTGGGTCCTAGTTTACATAATTGTAGTTCTCTATATAATTTACATGAAACTAAAACTAAAATAAATTGATTTGATGGATTCCATTATTTTTCTATTTTTTAAGGAAGAAATTGATAATTGAAATTTATTATTTCCAATATAAATTTGTATCTTTCTATATGAAGAACCTTTTGACATCTGATTGAATATCATACCTCCCTCTTCATTAAGAACCTTGTATACTTTAATTTGACATATTATAACCATATATATTATCCAAACATGATTTTATGTGAATATCATCATTTGATGGTAGTTTCCACATGTTATTCTCTTTTGTAGGCATTCCCAAACCCCTTAAGTGGGAAAGACCATGGCAAACTTGTACCTGAGTTGTGGCCTACATAAAAGTAGCCTTTTTCTAGTAGATACTTTGAAGTATCTAGCTTAATCTCTACAACCTATTATATAGAGATGAGTTTCTTTTAGAATTAATTCATATACACCCTATGTCGTGTTGAACTTTATTTAATATGAGAAATGTAATAGTAAGATATTTTGAGGTAATGTTGCTGAAATTTTTCTACATTACACATATTTACCAAACGAATTGGATTGTTACCTTTCATAAATCTTATGAAGGTGTTTGGCATTGGTTATATTTAATTTTTCTCAGTTGAGTAAGTGAGTGGCTCCCTTATCAATTCCCACACCTGACAAGTATGGTATTAGAGACAAGGCATTTGGTTGATCTGACTATTTCAATCCTAAATTCTTTAGGTAGTCTACGTTTTCCATAAGGTCCTTATCAGAGCCTTATCATATATGGAAACTCACTAGATGAGAAAGATACCTTAGAATGTACCTATGTTGTCAATGTTAGGATGATAGAAAGATATAGAAATCAATGAAGAGTTATGATCTTGAGTAAGTTAATCTTAATGTGTTTGGGCACATGTTCTTTCCCTAGAAAAGAAGTTAGGTACCCATCAAACCTTAAGTGGTGAGATATGGCTTAAGAGTAAAATAAGGTGATGAGGATGAAGTGTGTAGTAAGTAGAAATAGTTGAATGTTGAATAGCATGACTGGGTAGATTGACCCTTAGATACCAAAATGTAGAACCATTTGACTAGGTAGATTTACCCTTCATACATAGGCTTTGGAATATGGTGATGTTTATAAGAAACTGGAGCAAAATTTAACTTGGTTGGCATACCTTGTACACAGTTAAATCTATTGGTTTAGGAAAAACCCTTATAAGGGATAGAGGGAGGTTGTATTTTAAGTGTATGACTATTCTTATTTAGAGGATGAAGTTCTCTTTAAGGGGTGAAGTCTAATAACATATCGTAATCTACATATTTGCACTCTAGAAAACCTAATTCCATAACTTGGATGTTGGTATGATTTAATGGTAAGAATTGGTGAAACAAGGTTAGAAATATATCCCAATAGTCTTTCTTGTACCCTAATGAACATGTAATGCACATAACATGAGTAACTCAAATATAAAACCTAACTATGGATACATGTAACCTTGACTTGGGCTCTATACCAACAAACCCTAATATGACAGGATGTAGGATACATGGCACCTAACAAATAGAATTTGTACATGTTGATGAGGTATAATAATCATGTTGACCCAAACCCTAAGTTTTACTCAGTTAACCCTAATATACATACATGGTGGTGCCACATAGGATGCATTAGTGACATTAGCTGTCATAATCACATAACATATATATAGACACACAAAATTGACCTAATGATGAAAACATGGCTTCTTATGCAACTGAGTTCATTAAATAAGTCATAATGCTACATTATTTTCTAATTATAGTCAGATGCTAATAAATATGAATAAATGTTTGATTTGGGTTATAATGTATTTCACACACATGTATATATATATATATATATATACATATATATACATATATATACATATATATACATATATATATACGTAACAAAAGATATTTCATGCGATATAATGTAATCTAACCTTGATAGTAATAATATACCAATAATAGGACTCTAATATTAAATGTTGATTATGATTTTGTAACATAATTAGGCATTTCTAAGATAATGAGGCTGAATCCTAATTCATTTATTATTCATTAAAGGAAGTCCTAAAGTTAAATCTAAATCAAATATGCTTCCTTGTGTTGAACTAAATGAGACTTTATTTACTAGTTTAATTTTATCATAGAAAGATTACATTCATGTGTAACCCCAATATTAATAGGAATTATCTATAATCTATTTTTATCATGATGTTCCCTATATTTTGTGTCATGCATGCTTTCTTTTTTCATTTTCCACCTCTATCTATTAGTTTGACATCTCAATTTTCTCTGTGTAATTTCTCACTAGTCAACGTTTGATCCAATGGAATTATTCCTTTCTTCTACCTTGAGTCCTTCTCCACTTGAGAATCTATAGACCATATCTCCTCCTCTTCCCCGGTCTCTCTCTCCCCCTCACTTTCCTCTATGCCTCTTATTTCCTTTCTTTCACTTTGCTCTCTCGATTCTGAATGTACAAATATCTAAGATTATTGTTTTTTAACCTTGGAGAGTTATCCCCAACTCTAGTCTCTAGTTTTCCCCATATCTAAACCCTTTTAGGATTTCTAGCACACCTAAGATTTACAGCCTATAAGTAAGTATTTAGTTATGTTTGAAGAACTCTCAAAAATCCTTTGATCCCCCTCATTTACCTTGACATTGAGTTTCCTGACCCACTTTTCTGTTGGCGACACATTTATGGACATGGAACCCTTGGATGACATTAGGAAGGATCATTTGGATTATTACTAAGATTTAGGCACCTTCAATTTCCCCAGATGCGGTGAGTCTTCTAGTTTCCCAATTTTGATCTATGTTGTTAATTCAATCAATTTTGCACCTTTTTCTAGGTTATTTAGTGTTGTTATCTCTACCACAAGGGAGTATAGCTTCTTATTACCTTTTTTATGATTGAGGAATTCTTTGGATGTTCCCATAGTTTATTTGTCTTGGCCATTAATGGAGGAGGATAGCTTGTGTGTTCCTAGTCTCCAGGGACTACCTTCAAGTGTCTCTGAGCTATAGTAAGGAGAGAGATGATTATCATTTCCTCTGATAAAGGTTTGTTAGCTATCCTAAGTGTGTCTTCTCTACATGTAGCTTTAATGAATCTCTCAGATTGGTCACATGTTGGACGAACAAAGAACATATAGGCCAATGATTTATCAATTTTACCCATCAGATTATTTGATAAATGCTATGTTGCAATGGCCATGTTCATCTTTCTTCCTATTTTATTTTCTTTTTATTTAGGCTACTTGTTCATCAATGGAAATGTACACCAATATTCCCTATAACACATGATACTAAATTATATGCATGGTATACTTGTAATTGTCTAGGTATTTGAATTTTAATATTTTTGTAAATTGACTTAACTTGTTAATTTACTACTAGTTATATAGTTATAAAAAATTGTAAATAGATACTCATTAGAATCTAAAAGGTATTCTCTAATTAAGTAGATGTAATGAACAAGTTAAATCTAATGAGAACAGGAGTTGATAATTTAGGGTTTTAAGTACACACATTATGTCTCTATGTGTGTATATGTCGCGGGACCATTCTTACCCCAATCACAATCCCACTGCCTAGATAATGGTGAAAGGATTGAAGTGCCCATTCTTGAGTATCCTGATAGGATTTCACACATTAGAACATACAATAATAAATAATAACTCAAAAACTAGATATTTAACGAACAAACTAACCCAATATAGGAGACATAGCCGATTTATCTTTGTCATTAGAGTATATGAGTTCGGAAGCAATCTTATTAGTGTTCCATTGGTCTTGCTTAAAATCAAGAAAATCATGACACAATCATGAAATTGCATGGTACGCTATCAAAATCAAGTGAAAATGGTTTATAAGAAAAAGTATACTTGGAAGGACTTATATTCAAGAAAAGTATAGCAAGTGATTTTACAAATCCAACATTTAACAACAAGATTTTTATTTCAAACAATTCAATTTTTATTATGAGCTCTCATTATGTTGTAATTGAGAGGCATGCTTATATATTTTGTGTGACTCTATTGCCCCAACGCGATGGGGGAGGTTACCAGGCTTCTTCTCTCCAAATGAGGTAGGTGGCCAATGTACAAGTTCCACCTTCGAATGAGAGGATTGCTTGCACTCAATATCAACATCATCATCATCATCATCAGTATATGGGCAGTCATAATGGGCATTATCATTTATGTTTTCAAGTTTGTCTCAAAATATATATAAGAAAATACGGAATCCTAATCAATAGGGAACAATAGCTCGAACAAGTATATAGAAAAGTATACAATCAAGAGATACATAAAAAGTATCTTTAATACAACCAAAGAGGAGATATAATAGTGTACCTTTCACCGAAGAATTTAGAGTATAATCAATATTTGAATCACCCTTCGAGTCATATCCTAAATCAAAATGTTTGGATCAAGGGTCAAGATCATGATATTTGGAGATCATGTTTTAATATTTGAGATTAGGGTTACACTTTTCCTATGTCAACCTTAGGGTTGGGTCATTCACTTATAATCAACCAATATTTCAATATGTCCAACATTATTTCAAGTGTCAAGTATTTTTGAGTGTAAATGACTTACCTAGGTTTTCTAGGATTATATGTGTTAATCCTAATTTTATGATCATTATCCAAGTCATCATCATATTTTAAATCATCATTATGATTTTTCTGATCAGGATTGACTATTTATATGTAATTTTTGGAGCTCGTAATTAGGAGATATGATTTTTGCATGTTTCGGTCAATTATTGGATTTTTGAGTAGAGAGGAGGAATAATTACCTTAAATGAAAAAATGGGGACCGTCAGATTGTTTTATTGGATGTCTAAGATTGTACCACATAAGTGGTCAAGGTGTGGGTTCAATGTATTGGTCTGATCCAGGCTCGCGGGTCCGATCTTCAATAGCCGATTGAACCCTGGGTTCACTGGTCCTTAGACCAGGTTTATTCCACTTTGGACCGGGTTTATTCCAGGCTCGCGGGTCCGATCTTCAATAGCTGATTGATTCCTTTCCCCTTCTCCCATAGGCCTCATGAAAGCCATGAATGTAGATGGAGGAGCTCGCCGGAGTGGAGGGGAACTGGTACAGGAGGGGAGGATGGAGAAAATAGAGTTGCCACCCAGATCCGCCAAGGCCTCATGAGTTGGATGGTGGTCGTGGGTTGGGGAGAGGATGTGCGGAGGAGCGCCCAATACGGGCTGTGCAGTGGTGCCACTATTGCAATAGGTGAATGGCAAGGAAAATTGGGGGCTAATGGAGCTTCTGGAGGGTGCAATCACATGGCAAGGATGAAGGAGTACTTGTTGCGGACCTCGGGGAGGCCTTTTTATAGCACTAGGCTAGGGTTAGCACTAGATACGACCTGGGTCAAGGGCCATGGCCGTCGGGCTGAGAAGGGGGGTGATGATCTTTTTTTGGCAGTTGGACAGAGCATGAACAATTTTCAAAATAGGGTTCATTCAGTTTGAACTCACAAGGCAAGGATTTTGGCTCGCTTAGATTTTCGAATCGGGGTCGAAAGCAGTAGATTGGTCATTAAGGCCGCCTTGTCTCCTCCCCACAATCAGTGGGAGGTAGGATACAACCTCCTGGCCACATGATCAAGCTTCCAATCTATGGGAGCCTAATTTGAGGGCCAAGGTTCTCCCCTAAAGCAGTCCACAGATTGCTGACTTGGAAAAGGCCCAAATAAAAGGTAAATAAAAGGATTTTCAATATACTATCTTCAAGAAATTGTATTATATACTAGGAATGTACAAAAGAGGTGCAATTTGGATCATAGTTTCACATCAATATGAAGAAAATATAGAAAACGTTTGAGAACAATATAATGAAATTTGATGGATCAATTTTCTTCTTTGTACAAGGTGATGAATTAATCAAACTTGTCATGTTATAATGTGTATAAAGTCCACATTAATCACCATATTTCGAATTTGAGTCTCAACATTGATTATGAAGCAAAGAAAAATGATTTGGGACCATGAGTGAGTACAATGAGGTCCAAAGAGTAATTACTTTATTGTTATTCTAAGGTCCACTTTGTACATCATTCCCTCCTTAAAAAGGAATTGTGTCCCCAAAATTCAAAAACATCCTCAAACATTGGGACTACATAATCTAGGTAGCATCCTCAATTATTGGAGTATCCTTAACTATAAAATAAGCATCATGTCCTCAAAGTTCAAGAAATTCAGTCACAATAATTGGGATTCCATGTTCCATATCATAATCAACTTGGTATTAACACCATTTCATCATCAAGCAATTGAGTATCAAGGGCAGTGCATATATTGTTCAAAGTCATCATATGAGTCACAAATATGGAAAGCATACTATTGACCACAAATTTAGAGAGATCATATTTTAGTTCAAACAAATAGAGTTCTTGAATCAAGTGTACAAGCCAGATTTCAATCCCTATATCTCAGGTACCTAGCTTCTATATTGGCCTAGGTGGGGTTATACATCCATGATTTGAGATTTCATATTTCAACAATTTCAAGACAACGTCATACTTTCAATATCATTATTTTGAGCTCAAATTCAATAGGAGGTCCCACCGTAGTCCTAGTGAGATCTAAACCCCAAGTCAATAATTGAGAGAATCAAAGCAGTCATCATTTCAAAATTTTCAAGATTTGGGATTTTGAAGTCATCAGTCATATATCTAGGGTGATCTCAAGATCCAAATAATGTGAACCTAGGATTTGTATCATTATTGAGATTGATAATCATGAGTCATAATTATATTAATCATGATCAAGAGTTGAGATTTTTAGACATCATAGGT
The DNA here is from genome assembly GCA_963693085.1 of Alisma plantago-aquatica. Lineage (NCBI taxonomy): Eukaryota > Viridiplantae > Streptophyta > Magnoliopsida > Alismatales > Alismataceae > Alisma > Alisma plantago-aquatica. The sequence continues at coordinate 273,334,953 of OY856413.1, read as the reverse complement.
CAAATTTTTGATCTAGAGTCTAGATTCCCACCTTAGACCTTAGGGGTCGTCATTCATCTATAATCAACAATCGAGCAATATTCGAGCAATATTTTCAAGATTACATTATCAAGTTTGACGAATGATCTGGACCTAGGTCTATCTGGGAAATCAACTACAAGATATAGTCAACATTGTCATATATCAAGGTCATTATTAAATCAATATTCAAGGTTGAGTATCAACCATGGGTTTAACCTATTAGGCTTAGGTCAATCAATCCAAATTGGGTGAAACCAAATACCTTTCCAAACTTTAAATAATCAACAAGGTGAAAACTTAGAGATAGTCATAATAGGGATGTGACCGAGGTTAGGGGAGTCATGAGTCAACTACCACCCTAATCTAGCACATTACTAACATTAGTCAAGATCCATCAAGCTTATTCAAGTAGGGAGAGTATCAATGATCAAATCATACTCTATAAGGTTATAATATCAAAATTCAAGATTATAATAGGGAAACTAATACAAGGTTTTTCAAGACCAGAGTCATAATTGTATTCTCTTTCTTTCATGAACAAGGTAGTGATATAATTTTAAAATTGGTGCATGATTTAGGTCCATTCTCATCATATCAAAATTGAGATTACAAAAGGCATTAATAGTCAATAGGGAAGCAACTTTTTGCATCGTAGTCTTACATCATGATTTTGTGAATCCTAGGCTTAATCACTTGATGACATAGTCATGGTGTGTATCAATTAGAATAAGAGTTTTTTTTTAACTATTTTTGACATTTAATCAATAATAAGGCAACATGGACATTAATAAAATAGAGACCTCATCAACAATGAGGTATAAGGTATAAATCCTTCTTAGTTCACCAAAACAAGATTATTATCATTTACCTCAAACATAGGAATCATGTAGTCAAATTTTGGTTAAATTGAGTTTGCATGATATTAGGTGTCATACATGAGTATTTTGTTTCAAGATTCACTTATCAAAATTGAGTTTTCAAATTAAGGTTAGATCATGGTATCAACTTTCAAAATTTTCTATTAATATACATTTTTCCCATGCGTAAGCTACCCAAAATTGAGACATCATGTGGTAAAAGGTCACAAGAAAGGACCACATGAGGAGATGAGAAGACTACCTAATCTTCACCTACATGGGTGGCTTAGAATAGTCCTTAAAGAAGATATGAGATGCTAGAAGACTCTCTAGGGTTTCACAAGAGAATCTTTAGGTCCAGTTCTGGATCAATTAAGGTCAGGTAGAAGGGGGGATCTCAGCCATAGTGAAGACGGAGAGGAGAAATTATGCATGGACCCTGAGCCTAGACACCTCAACTTTCACCATTATGGATATTAGGGTTTCTTGGGTTTAAGAGACTCAAGAAATTATTTACTTCAAGTATATGAGAGTTTGTATGCTCTGATACCAACTGTCGCGGAACCATTCTTACCCCAATCCCAATCCCACTACCTAGATAGTGGTAAAAGGATTGAAGCGCATGTCCTTGAGAGGCCTGATTGAATCTCACACAATGGCATATACAATAAGAAATAATAAATAAAAAACTGGATTGTTAAATAACAAACTAACCAAATATAGGAGATATAGCCGATTTATCTTTGTCATCAGAGTATATGAGTGTGAAAGCGATCTTAGTAGTGTTCCATTTGTCTTGATTAAAATCATGACACAACCATGCAATTGCACAGTACGCTATCAAAATCAAGTAAAAATGGTTTATAAAAAAAGAGTATACTTTGCAGGAATTATATTCAAGAAAAGTATAGAAAGCGATTTTCCAAATCCGATATTTATTTAACAAGATTTTTATTTCAAACAATTCAATTTTTATTATGAGTTCCCAATATGCTGTAATCGAGAAGCATGCTTATATATTTTGTGTGACTCTATAACCCCAACGTGATGGGGGAGGTCATCAGGAACCTCACCATATGAGGTAGCAGGCCAATGTACAAGTTCCACTTTCGAATGAGGGGATTGATTTCACTCAATATCAACATTATCAAAATCATCATCATCAGTATACGGGCAGTCATAATGGGAATTATCATTTATGTTTTCCAGTTTGTCTTAAAATATAATATAAGAAAATAAAGAATCCTAATCAATAGGGAATAGTAGCTCAAAAAAGTATATATCCAAGTATACAATAAAGAGATACATAAAAAGTATCTTCAATAAATGAAAAGAGGAGATATAATATCTTACCTTTCAATGAAGACTTTAGAGTATAATCAATATCCGAATCAATAGGTCAACCCTTCGAGTCAGACCCTAAATCACAATGTTTGGATCAAGGCTCAAGATCATGATATTTGGATATGTTGTTTCAATATTTCATATTAGGGTTACACTTTTCCTATGTCAACCTTAGGGTTGTGTCATTCACTTATAATATACCAATATTTTAATATGTCCAACATTATTTCAATTGTCAAGCATTTTTTAGTGTGAATGACTTACCTAGGTTTTCTAGGATCATATGAGTTAACCCTAATTTTATGATTTATCCAAGTCATCATCATATTTTAAATCATCATCGTGATACTTAGTATAATTGGAATTTAAGATTAGATTGATGGGTCAAACATATATCACGGGTTTTGCAAGGTTAAGATCAATATCTAGATTACTCATTATTCATAAAGATCACATTCAAGATTGAATCAAGTAAATAGATCTAGATCACTAATGATTCATTTTCAAGAGTAGATGAGTCAAATAGATTAGATCTAGGTTTCATGATAATCATCAGAGTCTAAATCTAGGGTTTCCAAAGATTAAACATCATTATTGAGCCATTTGATAAACTAAATAAGCAAGAGATCAAATATAGGGATATCAATGAAATTAATTTGGAATTAGGGTTCCCAATCATTTTTTAAATGATTTTTTTAATTTTTCTTATTATGATTGACTATTTATATGTGATTTTTGGAGCTTGGAATTAGGAGATATGATTTTTGCAAGTTTCGGTCAATTATTGGATTTTTGAGTAGAGTGGTGGAATAATTACCTTAAATGGAAAAATGGGGAATGTCATATTATTAGATTGGATAGATAAGATCATGCCACATAAGTGGTTGAGGTGCAGGTTCAATGGATCATTCTAATCTTGGCACACGGGTCCGATCTTCAATAGCCGATAGAACCTCGGGTTCACTGGTCCTTAGATAGGGTTTATTCCAATTTGGACTGATGGTTTGGGGATTCCTTTCCCCTACTCACACATGCCTCACACAAGCCATGAAGGTAGGCAGAGGAGCTCATCGGAGTGGAGGGGAACTGGCAAAGAAGGGGTAGATGGAGAAAACGGAGTTGCCGCCTAGATCTGTCCAGGCCTTGCGAGTTGGATGGTGGTCGCGGGTTGAGGAGAGGTTGTGCGGAGGAGGAATGCCCAATACGGGATATGCGGTAGTGCCACTATCGTAGTAGGTTGATGACAAGGAAAATCAGGGGCTAATGGAGCTTCTAGAGGGTGCGATCACAAGGCAAGGATGGAGGAGTACTTGTTGCGGACCTCAGGGAGGCCTTTTATTGCACTAGGCTAGGGTTCACACTAGATAGGACCTGGGTTGAGGGCCATGGCCACCGGGCTAAGAGAGGGGGTGATGATCTTGTTTCGGTGGCTGTACAGAGCGTGAATGATGTTCAAAATAGGGTTTTTTCAGTTCAAAATCGTGAGGCAAGGATTTTGGCTCGCTTAGATTTTTGAATCGGGGTCAAAAGCATGAGATTGGCCAATTAGGCCACCTTGTCTCCTCCCCACAATCAGTAGGAGATAGGAGACAATCCCTTGGTCATTCGATCAAGTCTCCAATCTATGGGAGCCTGATCTGAGGGCCAAGGTTCTTCCCTAAAGTAGTCCACAAATTTTTGACTTGGAAAAGGCCCAAATAAAATGATTTTCAATACATTACCTTCAAGAAATCATAGTAAATAGTAGGAATGTCCAAAAAAGGTGAAATATCGATCATAGCTTCACAAAAATGTGAAGAAAATATAGAAAAAGTTTGAGAACCATATAATGAAATTTTATGGATCAATTGTCTTCTTTGGACAAGGTGATGAATTAATCAAACTTGTCATGTTATAATGTGTATAAAGTCCACATTAATCACCATATTTGGAATTTGAGTCTCAACATTGATTATGAAGCCAAGAAAAATGATTTGGGACCATGAGTGAGTACAATGTGGTTAAAAGAGTAATTACTTTATTATTATGCTAAGGTCCACTTTTTCATAGTATATATCTCTTTGTGTAGGGAAATATGGTGTCAGAGATGGCAGAAGAAGCAAAAATGTTCTTGTCATATTCCCCATAACTAGAATATCATATAAAAACTATGAAATGAGAAGGAAGATGTAGGGAATATACATGGTCTTGTAGAAAGTCTAGTTGATATCTTTGTAGAGTTGTGCTTCTTTCTCAAACAGCACCTGGATAGCAGTCATCATGGGCCTCCTGGTGTAGAATGATGGAAGGAGGTTGACAAAGTCCTCCTAGCACAGTGGGAATGGACTCCACACCTCTATGTAGTCTAGACAGACCAACGGGTTCTCTTCATCATGCTTCTTGAACCATCAGGAAAGAATTGTCCCATTGTGTTGTTAATGTGCTAGCATTGACTTTTCTCCCCTTGGCTATCTCTCCCTTTTACGAGTAAGATGCCTTTGTCTCTCACATTACCACATTTGTGAGATGATGAGTCTTATCATACAAGAGTGTTGAGAGCCTTGGCCACCCCCTTTTGTATAGGAGTGGATGGGCTAGGGTTTCATCAAACCCTAGGGATCCGAAAGGTCATCTCCCATGGTTTGACAACTATTATGAATCACTAGTAGGTTGACTAGACACCCAGTTGGTTGACTAACATGCCAATCTATCATTTGGAAAATCCAAAGGGTTGATTGGCTTGCTTTCCTATTCACAAACATATTATATATTAGTGAAATGATCAATGCACGTAATTACGTCAACAAAAATTGCTTGATCTAGTTGGTCGATTGGCATTCTTTGTTGGTCCACTGGATACGCCAATCAGTCAAATGGACAACTAGTGTTGTTAAAGTTGATTACACAAACACTTTTGTAGACAAGTAAAATATTAATCCATGATTAAAATCCTATTCCAAGTGCACTCAATGTGTGTGACCCTATAGGTTCAAAATTAAATGTGCAGTAATGTCCATAACTAGACTATGACATCACAAGCAATGAGTGGTGTCTAGCAACACTTCGTTGCTATGCAAGTAAATGGAAAGTTGGAGAACAACTTCAACCTACATCTGTGATCGTTGTTGCTCTAATCGTATGGTTCCTGTGTATTTGATATCCAGATCTAACATGAGGCATGCAATCATCTTCCAGTTAATATTCAATCCATGTTTCATGAACTAGAGAAGAATATATGAGATGCATGTGAGTTCACATATCACATAATGACTCACATGAGTATGTCTATACATTTCTCAGCCTTTCTTATTGAGTGTCTAGGGATATCGACTCTGGTAGGAGGGATAAATCCCATCTACCTCACTCACAGTCGATCCCCATATGTCACAATGTAACAAAGCACCACCTTTATGGAAACCCTTATTCAAGGTCTCATTGGATGGTGTCAAAGTTTATCCAATGACCTGTGATGAGTGTAGTGACTTTAGGTCTAAGAACCACAATCACCACTATCACTTTGAGAGTTGATTCTGACCACCATTCCATGGTTTCCATCTATCACTCTCAAGGTGGGTTTGTCTGGTACACTGTTCTCTAACAATACTGATGTGTTTGGCTTGATATTATATATCATGACTAATAGGATTTTGTAATCAGCCAATACACATTCTAGACTTATGTATTATTGTTGTCCATTTTTCTTTCACTATAACATTCTACTAGGGACATAACAAGAATGTATGTACTCTTATCATACATATGATATCATTATTCAAGTCCTCAACCTAAAGACATATGTCATCGATCAATATCATTCTTTAGACATCTACCATGTTTGTGTCAAAATCTCATGACTCAAACTAACATAATAAAGGGAATTACCTTTATTATTATTATCAAATCAAGTACATGATGTCCTAGTGTAATCATAATATGATTGTCTCTCTAGGCATATGTACCAATAGACTCCCACTTGCACTTAGAGCCAATCATTGACAATTCTTGTTCCAAGTGATCTTAAGATGATCATCATGTTTCTACTCCACAAGTGTTTTTGTTAATGGGTTAGCAACATTTTCTTCTAGTCCTTACAATGCAAATATTCACATCTCCTTGTTGTGTCATCTCGAATGAGATGGAATTTTTGTAGTATTCTATATGGGTTCCTTATCCTATCTAATAGCTCCATTGTTGTTGCAGTATTTCTACTTCATCATCAATGGTTGAAACCTCCTAAGTTCATCAAATTAACTTATTGATCCATATGATATCCTCTACTATGTTCAAAACAACAACATACTCGACTTCGATTTTAGAATCAATAACTGACTCTTGTTTGAAACTTTTCCATCTTACCATTCTATTTTAATGTCAAACACAAATTTAGATTGTGATCATTAATATACTTTATTGGTTTGGAAGCTTGCATCAATGTAATCCTATACACCCAACTCTTCCTTATCACCATAAACAATGAAACAATCCTTAGTTCTTCCCAAATACTCAAGGGATGTTCTGTATGGCACTTTGATGGCCTTTCACCAACATCTTCCTGATATATGCTCATCATGTCCAAAAATATGAATCATTGGGACGAGTACATAATATTACATACATGATAGATCCAATAGCAAATGAATATGGTTCTTACTCGTGTGTTTTCATTCTTCACAAGAATTGGGACATTGGGATCAAAAGAGACTAATTCCTTAGAAAGTGGAAAAATTTCCTCTCTGTGAGTCCTATATGTTGAACCTCTTCAACACCTTGTCAATGTATGTATTTTGCTTTAGGTCAAGAAGATTTCTAGATGTATCTCTATAGATATTAATTCCTAATACATAGGATGCCTTGCCTAAATCCTTCATGTAGAAGGTATTTCTAGCCAAGTTTTTATCAATTGTAGGATAGGGATTGCATTCCCCATCAATTTGTGGAATACAATTATGCTCCCATTAAACTTCATGTAAAATCAAACTCTTTGACCATTTCATCAAATGTAATACTATAGTTTTTGAGATGCTTTCTTCAATTTATATATTAACCTTTGTAGTCAATTGTAATGGCAAGCGTGATCCTGATGGATTTGACCATGGTAATTGGTGAAGAGATTTCATAATGTTTAACACCTTGAACTTGTTTGAAATCCTTTTCAACCAATCTACCTTCATAGGTTTGTACTTTACCATCCATGTTGGTCTTCTTCTTGAAGAACCACTTGCACCCAATAAATTTAACCCCTTCAAGTGGATCCACTAAGGTCCATACCTTGTTGGTTATATGGAGTCCATCTTAGATCTCATGATCTCAAGCCATTTTCATTTTACGATCCCTCTATAGCTTCTAGGTAGGTTGTTGAATCATCATCTATGACCAACTCATCACCTTTTTGAGTCACAAGATATCCAAATCTCTTAGGCTCAAGGAGTCCTACCAGATCTGTAAGGTTCATGTGTTACATGGTGAGATTCCACAACAGTTTGTGATTCTCCTTGTTCCTATTGTATCTCAATATGTTCAATGGTTTGCTTATTGGCTTCAAGCTTTTCAAATTCTAATTTTCACCCACTGATTCTTTGGATATGAATTCCTTTTTAGGAATATAGTCATCCTGGTAACAAGCACTTTATTTTTGGATGGAATATAAAAATAGTATCCTTTGGTTTCCCTAGTATATCCAACAAAATAACATTTATCTAATTTGGGACCAAGTTTTTTAAGAAATTGTTTTCTCTCATAAGTTGTACATCCTCAAATCTTCATACACGACATGTTGAGAAGCCTCCCAATCCGTATCTTGAACTAAATTAGATGGTATGTGGTTTAGTGTGAAGCATGTGACCAAAAGGAAATTGGAAGATCATCCAGACTCATCATTGATCGCAATAGGGTATGATTTCCTTATTTTTGATACATCACTATATTTTACGTGGAGTCCATTATGATACAATACTACTATCTCGTAGAAGGTCCTCAAAATCTTGGGTGAAGTATTCTCCACATCGATCATATTGAAGTGTTTGTTTTACCAAGTTGGTTATGTATTTCATTCATGAACTCCTTGAACTTATGAAGGGATTTAGATTTGTATTTCATTAAATACACATTACCATATCTACTAACATCATTAGTAAATGTGATTAAGAATTGGTAACCACCTCTAGCATTTGTTTTAAAAGGTCCACATACATCAATATGTATAATTACTAGTAGATCACTTGCTCTCTCACTATATCCAATGAAAGGAGCTTCTATCATATTTCCCAACAAACAAGACTTGTATGCCTCTATTGGATCAATACCAAAAGAGATATAAACATCTTTATGGAGTATAAAAATGTGTTTCTTATTTATTTTCCCTTGATGACAATGCCTTAGGTATGTTTTGTTTGAGTCATCTAGTCTTTTAGTATTTATGTCATACATATTTGTCTCTAGTACTAACAAGTGTAAACTATGAGACATTGAGGAACTACCATAAAATATCCTATATTTAAGAAGCATATTAATCATTCATTATATGAAATATAAATCCACTCTTTTCAAAACAATATATTGAAATATAATTCTATTAATGGAAGGTACATAATAGAAATTCACTAATTTTATTACATGCCTAATGGGCTAAGATAAATGATAGGTTCCAACTATAGTGGCAGCAACTCTTGCTTCACGCAATTTCACCTTGTCTTACTTACTTCTTCTCGAATTTTGCACATCATAGTATGTCTGAGACCCTCATCCAATATCAAATACCAAAAATTACGAAGTAAAAAAAATATCTCAATTACATATATACCTGAAGTGGAGATCTCTATCAATTGTTTCTTCTTCCTGAGTTACTCTACATAATGAGGGAAATTCCTCTTTTAGTGCCATGTATGGTGACATTAGTGGAAGTTCCCTTTCTGATTCACTCCTCCCTTTACTTTAAGTGTAGAAGGTTTGGGTTTTTGGTTGGCTTAAAACTCTTTTTGGCCTTGTCTTTTCCCTTGGACTTCCCTTTCCTGTATTGATCATCATCATAGAGAAATGATTGTCCTTCTTTATTTTTAAATGATACTTCTTAACATACCAAGTAACTCAAATAGTGGTTTTATCAAAACTGTTCATGTTGTAGCTCATGAAAAATTTATTATATGATTCAGGCAATAATTGTGTAATCACATTTCTGGTTGACTCTTGGCCTAAAGGAAATCCCAGTCTCTCTTAGTTCTCCACATACCCAATCAATCTAAGCACATGGGGCTCCACTAGATCTCTCTCAACCATATTGCACTTGTACAACGTCTTTGAGATATCATATCTCTCTTGTCTTGCCTGATCCTAAAACATGTTCTTGAGATGTGTTACCATCTCAATGACTTCCAAGTTTCATGTTATCTCTACAACTCATAGTTCATTGAGCATAACATCAGGCACTTGGTATCCACTGCATCTTCAAAATGCCTCTTGTATGCATCCCTTTCAGCCTTAGGTGCAGTGGGAATAGGTTCACAACTCATAGTTCATTGAGCATAACATCAGGCACTTGATATCTGCTCCATCTTCAAAATGCCTCTTGTAAGCATCCCTTTTAGCCTTAAGTGCAGTGGGAATAGGTTCATTTGTCTCTAGTGTCTCTAGGACACAGAGCTTGTGCTCTTGTGTGAGAACAATTTTCAATGTCCTAAACCACTCATAGAACTTATTCTTATTCAGTTTGTCCTTCTCATGGATGAATCACAATGAAAATTTGTTGGTGTTTTCTATTTGTTTCTATAATAGAAAATTTGCATTTCTCAAAATACTTTTATTTGATTTGAAAATATTTACAATATTAATTAGGCCTTTAATTAATCATCGCTCCCATTATTTTGATCAAATTGATAGTCCTCATTGTCAATTTGGATGATTCCATTGTACAACCTTCTAGTGAGCCAGGATCTAAAATAACCAAGTTATTACCCAGTCAATCTCGGAGTCCATAACCAAATATTAAGGTAGGAAGCATCTTCCAATTGCATCTTATGCAATTCATTGATAGATGGTAGTCGCTCCTTGTCATACTCCATATGTATGCTTCTAGGCTCTTAATACTATTAAGGTCACCTAGTTAATCTTGACACAAAAAAGCCATCACAATAAAAATTCACCCTACTAACATAACTACCTCACACCTCCACGATATAGATGGTGTGCCCAAGCTTGGTCGATCAAGCCTTTCATGTGTGTTGCTTATAGAAAACATCTAAAATGTAATATTCATCTAGGATTTTTATTTATAAATACATATACATATTCAATCACCACATACTTATAATATGTACCATATACATATTATATCCACAAAGAAACATGCAAACACAATCACATGAGTGATGGTTGTGACTACACTAATACAAATCTTTGGATCCACAAATAATTGCTATCTTCTTAAGGTCAAACATCACATGTTTGTGCTTAAAACAAACCAGTAGGTTGATTGGACTCTTCTAGTTGATCAATTTATCTACTTGTCAGTCGATTGGCTTATGTCAGTCAGTCGGCTGGCTCTTGGCTCAAGTGGCTGTCTGAACTCCTGTAGTGGATCGATTATGCCTCCATTTGACTGGTTGGCTCCATCGATCTATTGTCTCTTTGTTCCTTTGGTAAATCGATTTGTCTCCCAATCGACCGACTCGCAATGCCTACTTCTCATTGTAATAGAAATTAAAGCTAATCCTTTTTTGCATTACATTGTAGAAGTGAAACCTCAAGTTACATTGAAAGGGAGCATAGAGAGGAAATCATTCATTTACATATGAATAAAAGGAGATAATCTTGGTATGCGAGTTGAATTAAAAGGTAAGAAATAAACCATTCAACCATGCCCAAATATTAATGGAGTATTGTCCATAATCGTGCATGCATTCACCATCAAAAGAAATTTAAAGTGACATGTATAAATTGCATATATAGCATATCATATATAGGATCTACAGAACATTACTTAGCATACATAATAATAATTAGGTATGCACATTAATCATTTAAATATTCTCATCGTATGAAAAAAGATAAATGATAAACTAAAACTAATTATATCAATTAAATCCTTATAATATAGTAAATTGACATGGGTCTAATACCACTATAAGTAAATATGGTGTCAGATATGGAAGCATAAATAAAAAATTACTTTCCATATTCCCCATAACCAGTGGATTGCATCAACAACTGTGAAGTGGGAAGGGAGGTGCAAGGCATATAGTTGGTCTTGGAGCAAGTCCAACGACAATCCTTGTAGAGCAAGCATCACCCATATAGCAGTGGGTGGTGGCCTCCTAGTGTAAAACAACAAAAGGCGATTCATGACGTCCTCCTAGCACAATGGAAATGGCTTCCATGCCTTTATGCAGTCCATGAAAACTACCAATAACTCCTTGTCACACATTTTGAGATGGTAGGAAGTAGTTGTCTATTCATGTTGTCAATGTGCTAGTGTTGACTTTTCTCCCCTTTTCTATCTCTCCCTTTTATGTGTAAGATGCATCTAGCTCTCACATTATCACAACTATGAGATGAGGAGTCATGTGGAATAGGGTTTCCTTAAACCCTAGGGATACAACAAGTTAGATATCATAGTTTGACAGTTGTTGTGAATCACCAGTCGGTAGACTGGACTCTAAGTCAGTCATGTGTCATGTCATTCGGTCAACTAGAACATCTTGTTGATCAATAAGCTTGCTTTCCTATTGGCATACATACTAGATTTTAATGACATGATTAATGCATATCTTTATGTCAGCAACAATAGCTTGACCCAGTCCTACTAGTCATCCAGTCAGTCGATTAGACTAGTCAATTGGTCAAATGGACACTCCAATCAGTTGACTGGCATTCCCAGATGGTCCACTAGTCACTCCAGTCAGCCAACTAATAGTTAGTTATGTTTAAGTTAATTACCTAAACACTTTAGTAACCAAGTTAAATCTTATCCATGAGTAAACTCCTATTCCAAGTGCATCCTATGTGTGTGACTTATAGGTCCCAAATTATGTTGGAAGTGAATGTCTATAACTAGATTATGACATCATAAGAAATGAGTAGTATCTAGTAACACTTCATTGCTACTCAAGTAATTGGAAAGTTGGATAACAATTTCAACATGCATCCATGATTATTGGCGTCATGATCATAAAGTTCATTTTTCTCTGATATACAAATCGAGCATGAGGCATGGAATAGTCATCCTATTAACATCCAATCCATGTTCCTTAAACAAGAGTAGACTGTATGAGAAGCATGTGAGTTCATATATCATATATTGACTCACATGAGTGTGGCCATGCATTACTCAGTCTCACTAATCAAGTGGCTAGGATATCAACTCTGGCAACAGGGATAAAACCCACCTACATCCTTGACAATCGATCCTCATGTGTCAAACATACTCGAGCACCAACTTTATGGAAAGCCTTATTCAAGGTCACGTTGGATGGTGTCAAAGTTCATCGAAGGACATGTGATGAGTGTAGTGACTTCAAGTCTAAGAACCTCAATACTACTACCACTTTGAGAGTTGATTCTGACTACCATTGCAAGGTTTCCATGTATCACTCTCAAGGTGGATATGTCTGATACACTATTCTCTAACAAGTATGTGTTTGGTTGGATATTATATATCATGACAAATGAGTTTATGTCATCAACCAACACACATTCTAGTCTTATGTATTATTGATGTATATTCTGCTTCCACAATAACATCTCACTAAGGACATAATAAGAATGTATGCACTCTTATCACACATATGATCTCATTCTTCAGGCTTGCTTGGACCTAGGGTTTTATCTTAAGGTATGTTGCATTCCCTCTTAAGTCCATATTGGACAATTTACCTAATTTATCTCTCTCTTGATATGCTTGATGTATTTCTTCTTAGGAGTACCTTTGTTCTATTAGTTTGATATAGATTGATACTCCATTAGAAATTATATTGGTTCATATTTGAATCATTGATAATTGCAAAATGAATTCTAAATTTGGTTTATCATGACTATCTTTATTTAATTTTCACTAGATTACATTGTTTTATTTGTTTGTTTTGTTCTATAAATGGAAACCATAAATTGATGGTCCAGTTTGGATTAAACTTATATTGCCTCCACATTTAATGTATTTTTTTTGTTAGACTATTTCTATCTACTTATATTGGTATAAAATGAAAATGAGATCATGTTGTACAACTTTTCAAACATATGGGTGATTGGTGCTCTCACCTAAACTGAGGTTCTCTCACCTATATTATGTACCATTACAAGGAATATTACATGTACTCTCACCTCCTTCCTAGGCACAATTTTTGAAAGTATTCCAGTCCTACTTTTAGATGATTGTAGTCTTCTATATAATATGCATGCAGCTAAAACTAAAGTTAATTGATTGGATATATTTCATTATTGTTTTCTATATTTTGTTAAGGCAAGAATTTATTATTGAACTTTATTGTTTCTTCAAAAAACTTTGTATGGTACTACATGAAGATCATTTTGACATCAAAATACATATTATTCCCCCTTGTTCATTGGGAACCTTGTTACTTTTATTTGATGCACTTTATCCATATATTTTGTCCAATGCTAATTTTGTGTGCATACCAGCTTTTTTTATTGTTTCCATCTATTATGTTATTTTGTGTGGGTGTTCATGACCTCGCATATGGAGAAGACCTTAGCACATTGGAGCTTGATCAATAGCTTGCATAAGAGTATCATTTATCTTGGAGTAGATTGAAGTATGCAAGTTTCCCTCTACGATTTATTAGCTACAGTTGATTTTCTTTCAAAATTTCTTTGTATACAACCTACTTGGTGAAGAACTATATTTAGATTTACAAATGTAATAGTCGAATACATTTTATATTCTACTACTAAATATTTTATGGTAGAAACATACTTATGAAATGAATTATATTGTTACTATTTGAAATATTATATGACGGTGTTGGCATTGGATATATTTCCTTTTGTTCGGCTGAGTAAGTGAGTGGATCCCCTATTGGGTCCTACTCCTTACACATACTTGTTAGGATAGCAAGAGGGACACTCCTTAATTTTTCCAAAAATCACTCATTACATGTAATGGAAATAGATTTTCTAACATATGATGCACCCCACATAGTTTAATATCTAGAATGTGTCTTATGCAACTGGAAACGGAAGTAAAATATATTTAATAAAATGTAAAAATTGATACACCTCTTCATAATTTATCTATACAAGAATAAAATTATATATATGTTGACCCACCACCCTTCCCAATAGTTATGTTACTAGATGTAGACACTAAGATAAGACTCAGTATTTCATTTTGTCTCTATGATTTTAAAATAGGTGTATCTTCCCAACAAACCATCTAAAATAACTTTTAGGTTATAGGATGCCAATTTTTGAAAAATTCATAAGTAGTTCAATTGAATTAGCATAACCAGTGCATGCAAACTATTGGAATAATCCTTTTCCTTTACAAAATAAACTCTAAACAAAACCTCATACGCATACTTCTAAGGATATCAAAAGTAGTTATACATATAGATTGAACTATATAATAATAGAAAATTAAGTTGGATTTTATACAAAATTTCTATAGTAGTCAAGATGAAAATTAGAAAGGAATGCCACTATTGTTGAGAATCAATTTGAGGTCTGAACAAATATTTTATGTAATGAATTATTCTTGAGAACATGAACTAAAATATGTCACATAAAAGTTACGTTTAAGTAGGAATACTTAGAAATGCAGTAGTTGTAAAAGGAGATGACTAGTATGAAAAAAAACAAGGATTCAACACAATAGTCATTCATAATTGGAATTACTAGATAGATATAAAAAACACAAGTGAATAAATCAGTTAATATCATAAAAAGAACTATTTTTCAAAAACTAGTTATATAACCCTTTTACCTTAAGTATTAAGAAATTGTATTTGAGACAAAGAATAGAAATTACTATGTAAATATAGATTTGGAATGAAGGGTAAGATGACTCATACAAACATCGGTCTATATCATATTATAAATGAGGTCAAAAAGTTATCTTACATGTTATAGTTACCACCAGAGTTCTAGTGGTTACACATGTTCTTCATGTATCCATGTTGATGTAATGTCATCGATAGATGAGTTAGATGCTACATACTCTGAGGTAGAGTTGGTAGATGATGTCACCTCCATAGAAAATTTGGTACAAATTATGGATAAATCATGAAACTAGGAACTATGAGATATATGGTTAAATTACCCTAGAGGCATCACAATCTTAAGGAGGAAACATGGATCTTGAGATAAAAATGAGGAGAACTCATCCTATGTTGTTCTGAGTTTCTAGGATAAAACATCTAAAGTAGGGGAAATTTCGTAACAACCCAAATCTACATTATTCCTTAACTCTGGATTAGTAGCCATGCTTAACCTAATTCATTCACATTTAAATTAGTATAAACATAGTTGATGATATGACAAATTTG
Organism: Alisma plantago-aquatica; assembly: GCA_963693085.1. Taxonomy (NCBI): domain Eukaryota; kingdom Viridiplantae; phylum Streptophyta; class Magnoliopsida; order Alismatales; family Alismataceae; genus Alisma; species Alisma plantago-aquatica. The sequence goes on along the minus strand of OY856413.1, from coordinate 273,319,262 downwards.
CAATGATTAACTCTAATTTAATAATTGTGTAAGTTCTTAAGTAATGAATATACTAATTTGTATGATAACCTAATAAATGAATGAGAATGGGTAATTAGCTTTGGGACTCTCTTGTTGTATGTTTTGGTATGTATAGAATTTTAGAAATGAAATAACCTTGAACAATGTGATTTGAATATATGTACTAAAAACATGCTTACTTCAAGATAAGAGTGGCCTTGTGATAGAGATATTTACATAGATATATTGAACATTCATTCTAATATTTGAATGTATTTCAAGCTTGAAGCTTCGTACACTTGGTGGTATTTTTGTTTCTCATGAAATTGGATAAATAAAATTACATCAATTAACAATATAGAAGTTTGTACTTTAAAATAATTTTCGTACATGGAGTTTTGTCCTTGGTGGGCCTCAACCTGGTCTAGTTTTCCATGAACCTTATTGGGTTCAAGCAACCATGATGGTTTTTGTTTTTTAATTGATTTCATCCCATAACTGGATCTAGCATTGACTAACTATGTTCAAGTGATTTTGACCACAATTTAGAAAGGCAATGACTAAGTTGTTTTTTTTTACTTTTTAATTTTTAGCTATTTAATACATCAACTGGTTGGGTTGATGAACCTAGGATGGGTTCATGTTGGACTATGGACTTAACTTGATTTTTAAAGTGTTAAGTAGGATTAACTATGTTTCAGAAATGGTCATGAATCTAAGTATATTGGCTAAACTCATGCGGGTTCATTAAGCAAGGTTTTTCTGACTTCCTAGTCTTTACCCTCTTTCTCTTGCTCTATTGTCCACATCAGCATATGAACCCAGGTAGGGTTCATGAACCTGGTTGTGTTGAATTTTATATTGTACCCTATATAATTGAGTTGAGACAATCTATTCCATCATTTCCACTCACCACTTTCCATTTCACAATCACTAAAACTTCAAAGTGGTGACTCTAAGAAATTATTGGTGTCTGAAGCCAAAATTGATCCTTTTCTTATGAATTAAATCTTTGGACCATAAAATTATTTTCCTTCTTTCTTATATGAAAGCTTATTTAACATGAAACCTTGGTGTACTCTGCAACACTTCTTATTTTTCTTCTATCTCACCTTAAAAAAGAAAATGTTTGTCTAAGATTCATATTATTACTTTTCAAATCCAACCTCAACTACTAAGCTAGGGCACCCAGACCGAAGTGGTTTTAAGGTCAAATGTCACAAAATTGTAGTTTAAATGGAATTTGCATGCCCAAGCTGAAATAATCTACAACCTTTGCCTTGCTTTTTATTCTTAGTCGAGGTGAATAGATGCATAGATCATTATGCATGTTCTTTTTTGTATAACACATCCAAACACATGGAAAAAGATGTTGTTCAAATGTTGGAGGATTAATGTTACTTTGTTAAGTCAGAAATCAGATTTTCTGATAGTCATTCTTCCTTGTTGTTTCTTGTTATAGTGTTGATCTTGTATGAACAATCTATGATATTATGTTTGTTATCACATGCATGCTTTAATTGTTGGTATGTATGCCCATAGAGCAAGTCATATGATGATTGTAATGGGATACTTTGTAAATGATTTGAATAATAATAAAGGCATATTTCGATCTATATGTTTAAACTATTTCTGAGATGATGGTGTAACATGATAGATGACTAAAGAATGGTTTTACTCAATGACGTATGCTTTTAGGTTCAGGACCTAAATGATGAGATCATACAAATGTTAAGAGTATACATTCTTGTTTGGTCCCTAGTCGGTTGTTATTGTGGAAATAACCATAGACATCAATAACACTAAAGACTAGATTGTGTGTTGGTTGATGACAGAATCTCATTAGTCATGATATAGTGATATCAAACCAAGCACATACATACTTGTTAGAGAACAAGGTACCGGACAGACCCACCATGAGAGTGACACATGGAACCATGACTTGGTAGTCACAGGCAGCTCTCACAGTGATGGTGGTGAGTGTGATTCTTAGACCTGAAATCACTACACTCAACACATGTCGTTGGGTACACTTTGACATCATCAAACACAGTCCTGAAACATGGGTTGTTATAAAGGTGATGATTGGGTGGCTTGGACACATGGGGCTTTTGAGGGGTGAGTGATAGATATGATATTTTTCCCTCCTAAGGGAGTTTGATGTCCTTGGCCACTTGATGAGTAGGATTGAGAAAGGCATGCACATGCACGTGTGAATCAATATGTGATATTGATGTCACACACATCTCACCCAGTCTGCTCTGAGATCAAGGAAATGAATGAATCTTGATAGGATGACTGTTCCATGCCTCAAGTTCATTCAGGATATCAGTGATAAAGGAATTATACATTCATTGTAACGCCATTCATGGATTGTAGGATTGAAAGTTGTTCTCCAACTTTCTATTTCACTTGGGTAGCACTGACGTGTGACTAGGCACTTCTCTTTGCTTGTGAAGTCATAAGTGTTATGGACTTTCACTGCCAACGTGAAATGGACCTACAGGGTCACACACATAGGATTTAACTGGGAATAGGAGTTTGTCCACAAACATGTTTATATTGATTACTAAAGGAGTTTAGTAGTTCAATTAAACACTCAATTAATTGATAGCTCAATATTATAGTGTTCAAGGTGTTGGACTGATTGATTAGAGTATCAGATTGATTGAAACCACAATTGATTGATTCTGCACAATCTGCACTCCCAACCGATCGACTCATGTGATGAACCGATCGGCTCAGCTAAGTGAACCGATCGACTCAGGTAGTGAGTCGATCGGCTCATGCACAGGGTGAATGATTGCTTCAAGTGTCAAAATGATCGGTTCAACTGTTGCAACCGGGAAAGTTGGAAAAGTAAGATTGGTGAGAAATTTCCTTTCATTTCACTTGCCCAATTCGATTGGAACAAGGATTGGTATTTGATACCAATTAGAAACAAAAGAAAGAAAGTCAATCGGGAACTGATCAGGACCACGAACCAACCGGTTCATGGGTCCCAACCGATCGGTTGAGCTGTCAACCGACTGGCTCAGATCCCCAACCGACCGTTTTAGTTATGAAACGATCGGTTCAGGTTGCGAGTTGGTTGTTTTTGTGGAAAATCTCGAACCCTTCTACTCCTTCTTTAGTCCCGCATTGCCCGGGATAGAGAACCCTGTCCCATGACCCTCCTATATATATAGGGGTATTGGGGGATTCTCAAAGTACAACCCAGTGCAACCAGTTGCTCTGTGAAGTTGTCGTTCTCTCTGGTTTTGGTAACCGAGAGAGAGCCTGAGCAAGTGCTACCCGTTAAGGGAGGCACAACAAGGGAAAGACAACTGCAGAAAGTGACTGGTGGCAGGAGAGTGTGTTGGTGACTAGTATGCCGACAGAAGGGTGTGACTCCTTCTGATTTCTTGTGCGACAAGGGGATCGGAGTTCCCGACAGTCTGTGTGGACAACTGCAGAGGTGGGAGACCTCTATCGCTCAGAGGACAACTGTCAATCCCGACAGTCCCGGTGAGACCAGGAGTCTTCAGTCCCAGTGCGTCCAGGAGCTGCATAGACACCGTCCAAGATTGGAGGTGAAGATCGTGCAAGGTGTGAGGTATTGTCACCGAACAAGCCTCGGGACAAGGTATCCATCCACAAACCATCTTTCCTATTATATAGACGTTGACGTGATTCCTTTTGTTCTGGGTTTTGGGAGAAAAATTTTGTTTCCACTGCTTCTCTGCCTCCCCTAAAACCCAACAGTGGTATCAGAGCCACATCAACTGTTCTATATTTTAGGATTATTTATATGATCGATTTTGGTTTGTCGCCTTTATTTATTGCATACGATGCAAATAAAATTGGCTTTATGCATGTCCAATCCACAAATCCCAAATATACATATATGATATGTAATATTAATGAACTCAATACGCGTCGCCCTTAAACGTGTTTTGTGGTGGATGTGTAGTATGGTTATGGCCTATAAACCCTATATCAGTGTGTGGTTGTATGTGGTTGCTTGCATATCGGTCTATGCACTGATTCCCTTTCTCCTATTCCTGATGTAACTCGAAATAATTCGAGATTTCTTTTCCTACCTTTGCTCCCCCCGAATGTAACTCGGGGTTTCACAATTCAATTGTAAATAGGATATATTTTATTTCTTGTTATGTCAAAGAACGGCGGATGACCTGAGACGATCGGTTCAAGGCGTGAACCGATCGGTTGGTGTTCCAGACGACCGATTCGAGGAGCGAGACGAGCGGGTGGCGATCTGAGGAGATGTATGATGGCCGGTGAACCGATCGGCTGGAGGCGCCAGTCGATCGGCTGTCGGCACCCGAACAACCAACTTGATGGCGAGTCGATCAGTCATGGAGATGAGCTGATCAAACCCAGAAAGGCAGGCACAAATTACATCTTGTACAGGTTGCATGTGATGTAGACCTAGATGACCATGATTCCTCTTGGCTCGAGGAATCACAATAGGATGGCCATAATCATTGCTTTTATCATTTCACATGTTTTCTATGAGATATAGTGTGATAACCTAGGTTTTAGGGTTTTGATAACCAATATAGTATTTTAAGACCATGTGTGTCATTTAGAGGATTGATACCAAATAGAGGAATTGGTTATCCAATTAATGACTCTTCTCACTCAAAAAAGTGAACTAGATACCCAATTGATGATTACAACATTAATTTGTCCAAATATGATGAATGAGTTTGGTTAAATAATTTGGGTATCTTGAGGCCAAGATTCCTATTTAGTAGTCACGATGATCTTGAGTGGTAAATTGATAAGCCTTCGGGTATGCAACATCATAACTCATATTTTTGGACTCCGTTGAACCAAGATCTTATTATTCATTGAGTTGAATTCAGATTTTGGGCACCCATCTATAAGGTTGTTAGGGAACTTATTTGCATGGCCAAGTAATGGATTTAGTAACTCAAACTTTGTTTGAAGCTACACTATGATGTTATAAGTCTATGTTTGAAATTTGAGAACGTTTGGAGATTTCTATAAAAATATGTATGCATTTGAAGTTGAGGACATTAATGAAATATATGTGGTAGAACCTTAGTCTGTTAGTTATATGATCTAGTATCTGTGAGATTTTGATGTCACACTGGTCTACTCCCTTTGCTTAGGCACGCCCACATCCTATCAAGGTGGCCTGATCTCATCCACCAGTAGGGAGGATCATACAGCTAAGTAACGTCTTCAACCTCCGACAAATTCGGAAAGAGCAACAAAACATCATGCCGATCCACCCAACCTCAATCACCTAGTCCATAATACACCCCACACTGGTCTAGCAAGTTTTTCAGATCTGAGAAATAGGGAGCAGGTGATGACATCGGAGAACTGATATATAATGATTTCATGGAGATATTTTCTAGAGCTTGGAATCACTCCACTAGATCCGCAAGACCAGAACTACCCAACAACCTCTCATATGTTGCCGATAGCTAAGAATTAGATGAGATACATAACCCAACCATTCCCTTCTCTCTCCATGATGCTTGTAGTGAGAGCCACTGGAGACGACTGATAGTGGGTTAGGGAGTTTCCCTAAACTCAGGACGACAAATTTTTTTTTGTGATGCTAGAAGAAGGACCAAGTGTGTTTGGGCTGATCTCCTTATGGCGGCAGGATGAGCTGGGGGTTGAGAGAAGAACCCAGAACACCCCGCCACAGACAAATGCCTCCCACAAGTTGTTGAGAACATCAGGTGGCTATGCTTTATGGATCAGCAAAGGGGACACCTCCAGCGCTAATGCCCCCTTCCTACTGCTATGCTCTGCTACTACCCTGGACCATCATCAGCGTTGAAGTAGGGGACACTGGAGGAGGAGCTAAGCTTCAGAGAAGGCCACCATCTCCATCCACAAGACTCATGCTTTCCTTGTCTCTGAGCTCTCTGTTGCGGCTCCAAGTAAGTGGTCACCTGAATTGCAGATAAGATCCTCCACCTGCGGCGGCCATGGGCGGAGACGCCGGTGAGTTCAGTAGCTCTAGGCTCTAAGCACCCCACGCCGTGAAGCCCTGGCCATGAGTTCCAATGGAGCACCTCCACCCAAAGTCTCAGGAGCCCGCCAGATCCTCCTCAATGCTTGCAAGCCATTTCTGGAGCTGGACCAAGCGGCAGCGTCGAGATCACTAGATCTCACGGACGGTGGTGGCTTGAGGCAGACTCTGTTTCACAGAGGAAACAGAGGCTTCGCGATCTGGGAAAGGGGGAAAAGGTGGGCCGGGTTCAGCCCCTGGATGAGAACCAGATGGCCCAATAAAAGACTCGCACACCCAAAGGTGGACACATGGCGCCCGCCTATTGGCCATTCAAGGTAATTATTTACAGTAATTCTCAGATCTTGCATAATTCCTAGTAATTAGCTCGAGCATCAGAAAAATAGATATAAGGTACCAAAATTCTCAGAAAAATGAGTAGAATAATATAGAAGCATAATATCAGCCTTTTAATGCTTTAATATCGGTGATATCATGTAAAGTGTATTATGATTGTTTCATGAGTAATAAATATCAAACAATGGCCTAAAATCATGATAAAATGTCAGTAAGTCTATAATCATGTTTAGAATCCATATGATGTCAATAAGTATGATGTTGATGCACGAAATCATATAATTTGATTAATATGGATAATTAGGGCTAATAACACTAAAGATAATACAATTAATGCATACATGCTGAATAAATGATGAAATTCATAGAACATTATCATATTTGTAACTGAAAGATAATATGTAAATATGAGACCAGTTTTATACACAAAATTCATGTTGTAAGAAGATGAACCTTGATACATGGGTTGTAACCCTAACTTGAATAATGTATATAAACTAGGGTTAATATGTGCACCAAAAAGGATATGGAACCTAATATTCAGACAATGAATCATAATCTGGAAAATGACATCAGTAAGATAGATATAAGACAATAATGCAAGTAAACGTTAGTATATCCTAATGAGATAATATAAACCCTAATGAACACAACTAGGGTTAAGATGATGAGAATCTGATGATAGTATGTGGTCTTGTCTTAATCAGGTGATGACCAGACTTCTAGATGATCAAGGATAAGTTAGAAATCTCTGAACTCAGGTACGTGGGTTTATTTAATTATTTGATTATGGTTTTCTTGCTTGCAATCATGATATGTATGTATGCTCTCTTCTATTTGCAAATATTGGATGTAGAATTGCTATGTAGTACTCGTTGTTTTGTCACTAGAAAACATAAATTATGAGTAGATGTTTTGTAGTTATTTAAGGTGTTCATTCTCCCCCTTACGAGGGAATGGATTAATTTTGGCAAGTACACCTCCCTAGAGAACATGGTGTACGGGGACTTTCCCTAGAGTACTTGGTACACGGGGATGGGCCCAATATTTATGTTTTGGTACTAGTCCACCTTGATAATGCAATTCATCTAGGAAAATGAATTAAATTGGCGTATTTCATTTAATAAAGAAGTGTTTTCTATGATTTTCTTTCCTTCTGCAAATCTTTTTCAAAATTATGAAAGCCATAAATACATGTATCTTTCTACCCATGTACACAAAACCTTGTGTGTTGATTTGTTGTTTCACGTATGTTTTAGGTTCAGAGATAGCATGGGAGGAAAAGTACAGGATGTGAGCAAGTTGTATAGGTTGTACCTATTATGTAGATCCTAGTTTAGCATACATGTTGTAGAATCTTCATTCAATATGTAATTGTAAATCATTGTGTAATAATTCATGTTGTAATAATGTAACGCCTGGGCCCAATACCCTAGGCTCTAGTAGAGTTTCAGGAATGATGACTGGCCCCACAGACCACCACTAGCCTTAACTGTGCACTTTGTCTTCACAGACGCACAAGCCAGGATCAACTTCCCGACTGGTCACCCATCCTAGTACTACTCCAAGCTAAGCACGCTTAACTATGGAGTTCTTTAGTGATGGGCTCCCAGAAAAGGAGGTGCACCTTGGTGATATGGGTAGTCCAATCATTCCTTTTAAGATCATGTTATCTGAGGCCTCAAATCCTGGGATGTTACAAATAATGTACATGTTGAATGTTGAGAATGTTATGGTTGTATGTTCATGTATGCATATTATGCTTCCACATCGCGTTCTGATATGATTGGATGATGTTTTCAGATTCTGACATTTCATTCCCAATAGGGTTTGGAGAAGCCAAAATTCAGGGATGTCACAGTTGGTATCAGAGCATGAATAGTAGCTACACCTAACAATTACTCACCATGAAACATAAGAACTAAATTCCGCCTTCCACATTAAACCCTAGAAACTTAGTAAGTTGTTCTATAGGAATAAGGTTTGACTTAGCCTCTAAGTTAGAACCTAGATGTTCGAGAACTAGGTTTAGACAAGTGTATGAAACCCTCTCCATATAGAGCTCATATGTATTGGGTAGCTACACTAGTCTACACCTTGTTCTCACCATTTCACTAGGTTACATGACACTAGACTATCTACTGTGTGTGAGACACTCGATTTTGCTGATTTGGCTTTATTTTCCAATCGACTCAAGCCTCGATAGTTTTCTCTGACGCTTGCTTTCTCGGAGAAAAACTATATAATATTTTATTATATATATGTAAATATGAAAATGTGTCCCTCACATTAGAGAGTAGTTAGTGTTCATGCAACCCAAGTGAAAGGGAGTGACATCAGTCTAGAAGAGAGAGTAGATCTAGATTAGATGTCTAGAGCCTTATCAAGATATGTGATAAATAGAGTAGATGATAGAATGATAGTTAGTATAAGCATGGATGATCTTATCTAAGTTTTACCTCTAATGACATAAGTTGTTTTATATGGATCTAAGTTGTATACTAGTTGAATCTAATTTTGAAGATTCTAAGTTAAGTCTCGATGATGAAAATATATTCCCATTTCTTACTTAAGATGATCTAAGCTTAAGATAAAGTTGAATATGCATGAGCCTCAAGCTCTTTTACAAAGGAGAACCTCAGTGTTAGGAAAAGATATGTGGTGAACTCCAGAGAGAGTGAGACCACAAGGAGAGGGTCATAAGACCTACCCTACAATATATGAAAATTATGAGATATATGTGAAATGATGTGTCCTAAATTGGGTTACTCCTGAGTAGATGAGTTGAGTCCTTATGTATGATTCATATATTTGATCTAAATTCTAGATGTGAGAGTTGGGTAAAATAAATTATGGGTAGAAGACTCATAATGAGAGAGTCAATCCTTATGATTGAGTTAGGTCCTAGCTTGGGTGACATATGTTTATGAATCTCATCATTAGCTACAAGTGAGGTGATATATAAACTCTGGTTCTGAGTGTAAAATGCCTAGTGCATAAGATACTCATAAATGTTGTTCCTTCCACTTCTCTTTCTTAATATATGATACTAGAAACCTCACTTGAGCTATATGGATGATTTATATATGAGGAGTCACTCGTGTAAGAGTGACCTAATAATTTCTATTTCCTTTCCTATATCATACATGTAATATCCAAGTTTGAAATCATGATAAGATCGGCCTAGTATATTCTCGTTCCCCTTCTGTCATACATGAAATATATAAGTTATGAAAGCATGATCTTGTCACAAAAGTCCCTTTGGATGATATATTTGCATGACAATATAGTGCTTAACCTTAATCCTACTAAATCCAAGCTTATAGTTGAGAATTAACTACACCATGAGGTGGAAACTTAATATTCAAGCATGTTAACTAAGACCCTCTCACATGATGAAATTATGATATGATGTTGATCATAAACCTAGACTAGTGATGTTAAGTGCCAACATTCTAGTAAATGATGCTTGATATCGCCTTACATGCGTTAGTGGAGTGAAAGATTGAACCTTGAATCATACCATCTTAAATTCATATGTATGAATAAAATCCTTATCCTTAAGTGACTATGAGGATGTAAATCCTAAAATGTAATAATGTCATGTGATGACTAAGACACTAAGTGATGCTACAATTCCAAAAAAAAGAAAAAAAAAATGATACTTCAACCTATATAAGATGGGGTGGGCACACCCTACATGCTTAAATATCATAAGAAGACAACTTAGGATGAATCTAGAGTAATGACACTCTTAGCACATAGAAGTGGTGGCCTAGAGGCATAAAATTGCTTGATATCAGCTTAAGAATGAGACTAGTTGAATTTCAAGGATGAAATTCCATATAAGATGGGGTGAATGTGATAACCTAGGTTTTAGGGTTTTGATAACCAATATAGTATTTTAAGACCATGTGTGTCATTTAGAGGATTGATACCAAATAGAGGAATTGGTTATCCAATTAATGACTCTTCTCACTCAAAAAAGTGAACTAGATACCCAATTGATGATTACAACATTAATTTGTCCAAATATGATGAATGAGTTTGGTTAAATAATTTGGGTATCTTGAGGCCAAGATTCCTATTTAGTAGTCACGATGATCTTGAGTGGTGAATTGATAAGCCTTCGGGTATGCAACATCATAACTCATATTGTTGGACTCCATTGAACCAAGATCTTATTATTCATTGAGTTGAATTCAGATTTTGGGCACCCATCTATAAGGTTGTTAGGGAACTTATTTGCATGGCCAAGTAATGGATTTAGTGACTCAAACTTTGTTCGAAGCTACACTATGATGTTATAAGTCTATGTTTGAAATTTGAGAACGTTTGGAGATTTCTATAAAAAGATGTATGCATTTGAAGTTGAGGACATTAATGAAATATATGTGGTGGAACCTTAGTCTGTTAGTTATATGATTTAGTATCTGTGAGATTTTGATGTCACGCTGGTCTACTCCCTTTGCTTAGGTACGCCCACAGCCTATCGAGGTGGCCTGATCTCATCCACCAGTAGGGAGGATCAGACGGCTAAGTAACGTCTTCAACCTCCGACAAATTCAGAAAGAGCAATAGAACATCATGCCGACCCACCCAACCTCAATCACCTAGTCCATAATACACCCCACACAGGTCTAGCAAGTTTTTCAGATCCGAGAAATAGGGAGCAAGTGATGACATCGGAGAACTGATATACAATGATTTCATGGAGATATTTTCTAGAGCTTGGAATCACTCCACTAGATCTGCAAGACCAAAACTACCCAACAACCTCTCTTATGTTGCTGATAGCTAAGAATTCGACGAGATACATAACCCAACCATTCCCTTCTCTCTCCATGATGCTTGCAGTGAGAGCCAATGGAGACGACTGATAGTGGGTTAGGGAGTTTCCCTAAACTCAGGATGACAATTTGTTTTTTGTGATGCTAGAAGAAGGACCAAGTGTGTTTGGGACGATCTCCTTATGGCGGCAGGATGAGCTGGGGGTTGGGAGAAGAACCCAGAACACCCCGCCATGGCCAAATGCCTCCCATGAGTTGTTGAGAACATTAGGCAGCTATGCTTTATGGAGTAGCAAAGGGGACACCTCCAGCGTCGATGCCCCCTTCCTGCTGCTATGCTCTGCTGCTACCCTGGACCATCATCAGCGCTGAAGTAGGGGCCACTGGAGGAGGAGCTAAGCTTCAGAGAAGGCCACCATCTTCGTCCCAAAGACTCATCCTTTCCTTGTCTCTGAGCTCTCTGTTGCGGCTCCAAGTAGGTGGTCACCTAAATTGCAGATAAGATCCTCCACCTGCGGCGGCCATGGGCGGCGATGCCGGTGAGTTTAGCAGCTCTAGGCTCTAAGCACCCCACGTCGTGAAGCCCTGGCCATGAGTTCCAATGGAGCACCTCCACCCAGAGTATCAGGAGCCCGCCGGATCCTCCTCGACACCTACAATCCATTTCTGGAGCTGGACCAAGCGGCAGCGTCGAGATCCCTAGATCTCACGGACGGCGGTGGCTTGAGGCGGACTCTGTTTCACAGAGGAAATAGAGGCTTCGCGATCTAGGAAAGGGGGAAAAGGCGGGTCGGGTTCAGCCCCTGGACGAGAACCAGATGGCCCAATAAAAGACTCGCACACCCAAAGGTGGACACGTGGTGCCCGCCTATTGGCCATTCAAGGTAATTATTTACAGTAATTCTCAAATCTTGCATAATTCCTAGTAATTAGCTCGAGCATCAGAAAAATACATATAAGGTACTGAAATTCTCAAAAAAATGAGTAGAACAATATAGAAGCATAATATCAGCCTTTTAATGCTTTAATATCAGTGATATCATGCAAAGTGTATTATGCTTGTTTCATGAGTAATAAATATCAAACAATGGCCTAAAATCATGATAAAATGTCAGTAAGTCTATAATCATGTTTAGAATCCATATGATGTCAATAAGTATGATTTTTATGCACGAAATCATGTAATTTGATTAATATGGCTAATTAGGGCTAATAACACTAAAGATAATACAATTAATGCATACATGCTCAATAAATGAGGACATTCATAGAACATTCTCATATCTGTAACTGAAAGATAATATGTAAATATGAGACCAGTTTTATACACAAAATTCATGTTGTAAGAAGATGAACCTTGATACATGGGTTGTAACCCTAACTTGAATAATGTATATAAACTAGGGTTAATATGTGCACCAAAAAGGATATGGGACCTAATATTCAGACAATGAATCATAATCTGGAAAATGACATCAGTGAGATAAATATAAAACAATAATGCAAGTAAACATTAGAATATCCTAATAAGATAATATAAACCCTAATGAACATGACTAGGGTTAAGATGATGAGAATCTGATGATAGTATGTGGTCTTGTCTTAATCAGGTGATGACCAAACTTCTAGATGATCAAGGATACGTTAGAAATCTTTGAACTCAGGTACGTGGGTTTATTTAATTATATGACTATGGTTTTCTTGCTTGCAATCATGATATGATGTATGCTCTCTTCTATTTGCAAATATTGGATGTAGTATTGCTATGTAGTACTCGTTGTTTTGTCACTTGAAAACATAAATTATGAGTAGATGTTTTGTAGTTATTTAAGGTGTTCATTATCCCCCTTATGAGGGAATGGATTAATGTTGGCTAGTACACCTCCCTAGAGCACACGGTGTACGGGGAGTTTCCCTAGAGTACTTGGTACACGGGGATGGGCCCAATATTTATGTTTTGGTACTAGTCCACCTTGATAATGCAATTCATCTAGGAAAATGAATTAAATTGGAGTATTTCGCTTAATAAAGAAGTGTTTTCTATGATTTTCTTTCCTTCTGCAAATCTTTTTCAAAATTATGAAAGCCATAAATATATGTATCTTTCTACCCATGTACACAACACCTTGTGTGTTGATTTGTTGTTTCACGTATGTTTTAGGTTCAGAGATAGCATGGGAGGAAAAGTACAGGATGTGAGCAAGTTGTACTGGTTGTACCTATTGTGTAGATCCTAGTTTAGCATACATGTTGTAGAATCTTCATTCAATATGTAATTGTAAATCATTGTGTATAAATTCCTGTTGTAATAATGTACATGTTGAATGTTGAGAATGTTATGGTTGTATGTTCATGTATGCGTATTATGCTTCCGCATCGCATTCTGATATGATTGGATGATGTTTTTGGATTCTGACATCTCATTCCCAATAGGGTTTGGAGAAGCCAAAATCTGGGGACGTCACATATAGCATGTATATGATGCGTACTATATATTGTGGTGATTGGATATGTATATGTATATAAAAACCAAATCCCTCATTAAATATTAAGTTTTAGATACACGTGAAAAACTTGATCGACCAAGTGTGGGCACGCCCTAGCATGGTGTACCGTCTATCTCATGGAAGCGTGAAGGATGAATGTGTGGGTCTGCCCTAGCAGGGTGCATATTCATCATGTTGGCTTTGGGTCAGACTTAACAAGGTGACCTAGATAGGATCTAGCACCTTGAGGCATGGATATGATCATGGCAAGGAGTTGCATGTGACATCTTTCAAGAGTTGCATATGATGCAATTGGCAAGAGTTGCCTACCTTGGAGATCTGAGTTGTGGGTGACGGCCCTAGCTGGTCCATGGCTCAGAGGATTTCAGGATCTTGGCCCACTAGAAGATTGTGCGCTGCAATCTTCCAAATTGATGGTGAGGGCTGTCAATTTGATTCAAAATAGTGGGAGCGGTAATTAATTAAAGGCCTAATTAACTATCATCAAATTTTATTCAAATAAAATCAAAAAGGTTTTGACAAAATGCAATTTTCTCTTATAGAATGGAAAAGCAATCATCTTTTAAAATGGGCAAATTAATTGAGAATAAATTCCATAACTGGTTGAGGACTGTGAGAAGTGTTCTGCACAATCCAGATATACCAGGAGCCTTTGAATCCACTCTATATACGCTTAATGCGTTAGTGAAGAAGACAGAAAGTTCATTGATAGAGATCAATGGAACGATGGGTAAGGGAGAGAAGGGTTCTCTCGCCAAACCAATTTCTTCTACATGGAGAGGATGGAAGGAACGATGGAAGAAGAAGTTAGAGATAGAGATCTCTATTTCTGGTGTATACGTGATAGAGATGAACTTTACTACTTCTTCGTCATGGGTACTTGATACCGGATGCAGATCTCACATTTGTTCAAATGTGAAGGATCTAAAGAGAAGTAGGCCTTTTGGGAAAGGTGAGGTTGAACTATGTGTTGCCAATGGGGCAAGGGTTGCCGCCAGTGCCGTAGGAACCTATGAGTTAACTCTACCAAGTGGGCTAATAATAGAGTTGAAGAACTGATATTATGTACCTGCCATAAATAGGAATATCATTTCCGTCTCTTGTTTGGACAAAGATGGATTTGAATTTCTTATTAAGAATGGAAAATGTTCCATTTCTAAAGATGGGATCTTTTATGGAAGTGCCCCAATGTCTTATGGTCTATACTTGATAGATTTGGAGACAAGTGTATACAACGTAAACACAAAAAAGCAAAAACTCAATGACTCAAACAAAACATATCTCTGGCATTGTCATCTAGGGCTCATAAATGAGAAGTGCATTTCTAGACTCCATAAAGATGGTTATCTAGACTCTTTTGATTATGAATCAATAGAGACATGTGAATCTTGTTTGTTGGGCAAGATGACCAAGACTCCCTTTTTAGGTAAAGGTCAGAGAGCTAGTGATCTATTAGGACTCATACATACTGATGTATGTGGGCCTTTTAGAACTAATGCCAGAAATGGGTATCAGTACTTCATTACCTTTACTGATGATTTCAGTAGGTATGGCTATGTGTACCTGATGAAGCATAAGTCAGAAACCCTTGAAAGGTTCAAGGATTTCATGAATGAAGTATAGAACCAACTTGGTAAAAGTATTAAGGCACTTCGATCCGATCGAGGTGGAGAATACTTAAGCCAGGAGTTTGAGGACCTTCTACGAGCCCGTGGTATTGTATCACAATGGACTCCGCCTGGAACACCATAGCATAATGGTGTGTCTGAAAGAAGGAATCGCACATTGTTGGATATGGTGTGATCAATGATGAGTTTAACTGATCTTCCGATTTCCTTCTGGAGTCATGCTCTTGAAACCACCATGTTTACACTTAACCGTGTACCATCTAAATCGGTTCAAAAGACACCATATGAGAT
Organism: Alisma plantago-aquatica; assembly: GCA_963693085.1. Taxonomy (NCBI): domain Eukaryota; kingdom Viridiplantae; phylum Streptophyta; class Magnoliopsida; order Alismatales; family Alismataceae; genus Alisma; species Alisma plantago-aquatica. The sequence continues at coordinate 273,303,688 of OY856413.1, read as the reverse complement.
ATGGTATGGGAAGCATCCCATTTTGTCTTTTATGAAGATTTGGGGTTGTGAGGCTTACGTCAAGAAAATGTTTCCTGATAAGCTTGGACCCAAATCCGATAAATGTTATTTTGTTGGATATCCCAAGGAAACGAGGGGATATTACTTATACCACCCTACTGACAACAAAGTGTTTGTTTCCAGGGATGCTATATTCTTAGAGAAGGAATTTATTTCCAAAGGAAATAGTGGGAGGAATATAGAGCTTGAAGAGGTTCAAGCCCAACAAGAAAACATTGAACCGGTAGATGTACAAGAGGAAAATGGAGATTCACAAGGTGTTGTGGAATCTCAGTCTCCTCAGGTAACACAAGGACCTCGTAGATCTAGTAGGACCCGCCTTGAACCTGAGAGGTTTGGATACCTTGTGACTCAGGAAGGTGGAGAGTTGATCATAGATGATGATCCAACTACCTATGTAGAGGCTATGGAGGGACCAGATTCTGAGAAATGGCTTGAAGCCATGATATTCCAGATGGAATCCATGTACTCCAACAAAGTATGGACTTTGGTGGAACCACCCGAAGGAGTAAAACCCATACGGTGCAGGTGGGTCTTTAAGAAAAAGACCGACATGCATGGCAATATGCAAACTTATAAAGGAAAATTGGTTGCGAAGGGATTTCGACAAGTTCAAGGTGTTGACTATGATGAAACCTTTTATCCAGTTGCCATGATTAAGTCCATCATGATCATGCTTGCTATTGCATCTTATTATGACTATGAGATTTGGCAGATGGATGTTAAAACTGCATTCCTTAATGGGAATATAAATGAGGATGTGTACATGACACAGGCTGAAGGCTTTGTAGATCCAAAGAATGCCAATAAAGTATGTAAGCTGCAAAGGTCAATCTATGGATTGAAGCAAGCATCTCGGAGTTGGAATCTTCGATTTGATGAGGAAGTCAAAGTGTTTGGCTTCATTCAAAATGAAGATGAACCTTGTGTGTACAAGAAGGTTAGTGGGAGCTCGACCACATTCCTCATATTGTATGTGGATGACATACTTATGATGGGGAATGATGTCTTGGCCTTAGAGAAGGTAAAGACTTGGCTTGGGAATACTTTCTCAATGAAGGACTTAGGAGAAGCATCCTACATTCTAGGAACTAAGATCTATAGAGATAGATCTAGAAGGCTTTTAGGACTAAGTCAGATCACATACATTGATAAAGTGCTGAAGCGGTTCAGCATGGAGAACTCAAAGAGAGGCAACATCCCCATGCTACATGGAGTCACCGTCTCTAGAGCTCAATGTCCCCAATCTTGTGAAGAGAGGGAGCGTATGAATGGGATCCCGTATGCATCAGCCATCAGATCAATCATGTACACTATGTTGTGCACACACCCAGATGTCTCGTATGCTCTCAGCATGACGAGCAGGTACCAGTCAGATCCTGGGGATGCTCACTGGACAGCCACAAAGAACATCCTCAAGTACTTGCGAAGGACTAAGGATCAGTTTCTTATTGACGGCGGTGAGGAAGAGCTGGTTGTAAAGGGTTACACTGATGAAATCTTCCAAACCGATAAAGATGATTATAGATCGCAGTCAGGATTTGTATTTTGCCTTAATAATGGAGCTGTGAGCTGGAAGAGTTCCAAGCATAAAACAGTTGCCGATTCTACTACAGAGGCTGAGTATATTGCTGCTTCACATGCAACAAAGGAGGTTGTGTGGATCAGGAAGTTCATTTCTAAACTTGGTGTAGTTCCCAGTAGTTGTGATGCAATTGAGCTTTATTGTGACAATAATGGAGCTATTGCACAAGCTAAGGAACCCAGATCACATCAGTGGTCCAAGCACATACTCCGGCACTTCCATCTCATACAAGAGATTGTATAGCGAGGAGATGTGAAGATTTGCAAAGTACCAACTGAAGACAACATAGTTGATCCACTGACTAAGGCCCTTTCTTAGCAGAAGCATGATGGTCATGCTAGGTCACAAGGACTGAGGTTCCTTGGTGACTGGCTCTAAGTGCAAGTGGGACTCTGTTGGTATGTATGCCCATAGAGCAAGTCATATGATGATTGTAATGGGATACTTTGTAAATGATTTGAATAATAATAAAGGAAATTTCCAATATATATGTTTAAACTGTTTCTGAGATGATGGTGTAACATGATGGATGTCTAAAGAATGGTTTTACTCAATGACGTATGCTTTTAGGTTTAGGACCTAAATGATGAGATCATACGTATGTTAAGAGTATACATTCTTGTTTGGTCCCTAGTCGGTGTTTATTGTGGAAATAACCATAGACATCAATAACACTAAAGACTAGATTGTGTGTTGGTTGATGACAGAATCTCATTAGTCATGATATAGTGATATCAAACCAAGCACATAGGTACTTGTTAGAGAACAAGGTATCGGACAGACCCACCGTGAGAGTGACACATGGAACCATGACTTGGTAGTCACAGTCAGCTCTCACAGTGATGGTGGTGAGTGTGATTCTTAGACATGAAATCACTACACTCAACACATGTCGTTGAGTACACTTTGACATCATCAAACGCAGTCCTGAAACATGGGTTGTTATAAAGGTGATGATTGGGTGGCTTTGACACATGGGGCTTTTGAGGGGTGAGTGATAGATATGGAATTTGTCCCTCCTAAGGGAGTTTGATTTCCTTGGCCACTTGATGAGTAGGATTGAGAAAGGCATGTGCATGCACGTGTGAATCAATATGTGATATTGATGTCACACATATCTCACGCAGTCTGCTCTGAGATCAAGAAAATGAATGAATGTTGACAGGATGACTGTTCCATGCCTCGAGTTCATTCAGGATATCAGTGACAAAGGAATAATACATTCACTGTAACACCATTCACGGATTGTAGGATTGAAAGTTGTTCTCCAACTTTCTATTTCACTTGGGTAGCACTGATGTGTGACTAGGCGCCTCTCTTTGCTTGTGAAGTCATAAGTGTTATGGACTTTCACTGCCAATGTGAAATGGACCTACAGGGTCACACACATAGGATTTAACCTGGAATAGGAGTTTGTCCACAAACATGTTTAGATTGATTACTAAAGGAGTTTAGTAGTTCAATTAAACACTCAATTAATTGATAGCTCAATATCATAGTGTTCAAGGTGTTGGACTGATTGATTAGAGTATCGGATCGATTGAAACCGCAATTGACTGATTCTACACAATCTACACTCCCAACCGATTGGCTCATGTGATGAACCAATCGGCTCATCTAGGTGAACCGATCGGCTCAGGTAGTGAGTCGATCGGCTAATGCACAGGGTGAACGATTGCTTCAAGTGTTCAAATGATCGGTTCAACTATTACAACTGGGCAAGTTGGGAAAGTAAGATTGGTGAGAAATTTCCTTTCGTTTCACTTGCCCAATTTGATTGGAAGAAGGATTGGTATTTGATACCAATTAGAAACAAAAGAAAGAAAGTCAATTGGGAACTTATCAGGACCACGAACCCACCGGTTCAGAAGTGAACCGACCGGTTCATGGGTCCCAACCGATCGGTTGAGGTGTCAACTGACCGGCTCAGATCCCCAACCGACCGTTTCAGTTATGAAACGATCGGTTCAGGTTGCGAGTTGGTTTTTTTTGTGAAAAATCTCGAACCCTTCCACTCCTACTTTAGTCCTGCATTGCCCGGGATAGAGAACCATGTCCCATGACCCTCCTATATATAGGGGTATTGGGGGCTTCTCAAAGTACAACCCAGTGCAACCAGTTGCTCTGTGAAGTTGTCATTCTCTCTGGTTTTGGTAACCGAGAGAGAGCTCGAGCAAGTGCTACCCGATAAGGGAGGCACAACAAGGGAAAGACAACTGCAGAAAGCGACTGGTGGCAGGAGAGTGTGTTGGTGACTAGTATGCCGACTGGAGGGTGCGACTCCTTCTGATTCCTTGTGTGACAAGGAGATCGGAGTTCCAGGCAGTCTGTGTGGACGACTACAGAGGCAGGATACCTCTGTTGCTCGGAGGACAACTGTCAATCCCGATAGTCCCGGTGAGACCAGGAGTCTTCAGTCCTGGTGTGACCAGGAGCTGCACAGACACCGTCCAAGACTAGAGGTGAAGACCGCACAAGGTGCGAGGTACTTTCGTCGAGCAAGACTCGGGACAAGGTATACATGCACAAACCATCTTTCTTATTCTATAGACGTTGACGCGATTCCTTTTGTTCTGGGTTTTGGGAGAAAATTTTGTTTCCGCTGCTTCTCTTCCTCCCCTAAAACCCAACATTAATAAGATGAAACTAACCTAAATATGTATATGTATCAAATATGTTTTATTCTTCTTGTGTAATGAGGACTAAAGTAGGGTACTTTATCTTGTCATAATCATATAAATGTGATAACGTGATTAAGTTGATACTTCTATGATCTTTCCTTGTTTGAATGTGATTTTTTAACTAAAAATTTCAAGGAAGAAGTTTAAAAGAGAGGTATTCTAGCCTCAATCATGATTTCTAAAAGATAAGATTGTTACCAAAAAAATATCAAATCATATTGATATATTTTGATAGATTTCATTTTTATACTTGTGTTTTGTCCTGAAGGAATGATACTTGGCCTTGTGAGAATCTTCACTAGGAGTTATAATAATGTTAGGCATGATAAAGCATTGAAATGATAATATGTGTGTGAGGACAATTACTATGTCAACAAATCCTTACATCTGCTCTCTTGTATTGTTGCCTATTTATACAATGCAATAGTTTACAGTTGTAAACTTGCAAATAAAATCTGAATATGAGTTGATCTATGCAATAATAAAGTCCAATATAACACATTTAGGATCTCTAAACATTGTGATCCATCATCGATATCCATATTGGTATGGTAAAATGGGCATGTCTCTATTAGGGTGAAGCCTAAGTGATGGACACAAAGAGTATATACCATGTGGGATAATCTACAGGAGGTAAGGGAAAGTTACATAGAGGTGGAAGTGAGACTCCATCCTTCTCATTATGTTAAGATATAGGATAAGGGGTCAGTCCACAATCTTGCATTTGATGTGAAATTTATATTAAGCATGATCCTTATGTGATATAGATATGTAAGTGTAACACCCCAATTTCTATAGTGGAAGCATAAACAACCATTCAGTTTTTTTTCTTGGGAGTGTCACAACCATGATACGCATCACAAAAATTAACACACTAGTGTATACAATATATTCTCATAAATTCTTAGGAAATAAACTACATAGAAAAAGTTCTATAGAAGATATCTACTACAAGATACAAAAATATTTATTTCTAATATATTCTTTGGGACCGTGTAGATGGACCCCCACCAAAAAATCCTCCTTATTGTGCACTTAAATATTTAACTTGGGTATTCTTTCTTCAGATTGTAATCTGCAAACATCTCATCCCCAACCATGCACAAACGAAACCTAGTATTGGCATAAGTGACATCAAATTCTAGTAACATAAAGGAAATATTTGCATTACTAAAATTGGAAATCTACAACTAAATTACACATCTTTTAGTTACATCTTTTATGTTTTTGTGGCCACTATTATACAATAATTCCTCTTATGTGCCACTGTGTGCCTTCTATGCTGCAACACACCATCTATTGGCACGGTGTGCCCTTTTTTGACACCAAAGTTTCCTCTATGGTGCAACGCACCCTCTTTGGCTTGAAATTCCTTCTAGTGACACGAAAGTGTCTTCTATTGTAACGACCCCATCTCCCGGTAACCCCCAATTAAGGGAGACCTGAAGGTCAGAGCCATTAACCAATTTACATGATCAAAGGTTCAACATATAATCAACAATAATTATAAAATTCTACTAACTAAACTGGAATTGGGTACAAAAATTAAAACTTTTGCTTACCTTTATAAAACTGGGAAATCTAACTATCCACAGCTTTAAGTACTCTATCTAATCCTCCGTGCACTTTATTTCTTATTTTCACGATGTGCCACTTTTCTATTTGTGATTTTCAGGATGTTACCTAAAACGCCGACAAACAAAACATCGATCAGTAATTACTAGTATGTGGAGGCAACCAAAAATTTCACAATTAGGTCTAACAATTTAAGTATTGCAATCAAGGTAATTAACAAGTCAATTTACAATTTCCATGTGACAATCCCCACCGCTTTTTCCCTAACCCTGGATTTGACTTAAGGCCACCTTCTCAATCCCGAGCTTGGTGCCTGGGAGTCACCTCTCATGGTGCTCCTTAGTCTTGCCTCATCAATCACCTTCTCATTCCCGAGCTTGGTGTTTAGGGTCACCTCTCATGGTGCCCATTGGTCTACCCTCCTGGGCCTGACCTTTATGGCATCTTCCATCAGGGTGGCATGTAGGTGCAGGATTTACACATTTATATTAAATGGTGATAGTCAGTCACTTTATAATTGCAATATGAACATCTCAACCGTTTAGTTGCATTCAATGCGATTAAACATCCGGAAATCTTTCAGGAAACTAAAGCGGTTCCTCATAATTAACCACATACATGTTAATGAAGACTTGAATGCAGAATTAACTTAATCAACCAGGAAATTAAGCAAGCACACACACAATGGGTTTTGACCATTATGAGGGTTTTATTTCCTTTTTATTACTTTTACCTTACTTTTATCAAATTATACATCAAACCCTAATTATCTTGTCCTATTTTCCATTAAGGTCCTAAAGATCAAGTTGGACCATATAAACCCTAATTTTCATATTGCAATATCTTTTTTTTCTCTAATTTAGGGTTTCTAAATATTTTAATCAACATATTGAATTAAAAACCCTAAACATGCAATTCTATCATCAAAACAAGTTAAAAACCATCTTAATCATTAATCAGGTTAAACATATTCGAATTAACCTAATTGCAAAACTAAATATATCCTTGATAATCAATTAGGGTTTTCTTTTTACAAATTAACTCTTTTTCCATCCAAATATGTACTTTTGCAAAAATATATAGATTTAGATATCCAAACCATTTTTAACGTGTTCCTCATATTTTTCTGATCATTTTTCATGTATTAACTTTTTGCATATGAGTTTTCTATCTCCAGATACGATTTTTCTAAGATAATTCATTTTTATCAATTTATCAACTAATTAGGAAAATCGTGGATCGCTCGATCAATGGTCCGATGGTCCACTTAGGATCCAGCGGTCATGATTACACGCGCCCCTTTGTTTGCAAATAATATAAGCAAGGTCGAAACTGACCTTTAAGTTATTGAAGGACGTGAGGGCCAAGTCGGTAATTTCGCTGGACCACCCTTCTTCAACCTTGCGCACAGAGCAGCAGCTCCAGGAGGTCAACCCGATGGTTGACTTTGAGCTCCAGCCGTCCCCTGCTCATGCCGATGGTCCAGGGAGTTCCGCCTCCCTCACTCGAACCTGATGATGCCTTCAATTGGCCACCGAAACCTCTCCAAGTCCACCCCCTTGCTCGCCGGATTCCGGCAGAGTCTCCTATGTCGATGAGGGTCAAGATCGAGACGGATTGAGCAATTGGATGCACGGAAGCACTCCTTGCTTCCTTCCACAGATCTTGGGTGAGTAGTTAGGGATGCGGGTTCCCTCCATAGCCCTCCCCTTTATATAGGGTCGGGGCAAGGTTTGGGCGAATTGGGGGTTTCCCAAAATGACGATGAAACTCAGCAAAAATAGGGAGGAATCTTCGCGATTCTTTCTCCTGAGTCCAAAGGGACCAACACCCAGTTGGTATGATCAATGGATTGCGAGAAACAAGGATCGCAAAATCAACCTATAACCATCAGAGTCCTAGTCCCAGCAGGACTTAGACGATGAGCGGTCACCGTTGGATCAAGATCCAACGGGCTGGATTGCTCGCGTTCAAAGGAAAGTAAATCCCCCTTTTTTTATATTCAGGGAAATTCCCAAATTGACTATATTTTGCAAAATTAATATCTCTCACACCATAACTATGATTTGTCTCAAAATTTAAAGGAAAGTTCCTTTTAATATTCCTTATCTTTTTACAAAAATTGGGAAGCAAAAAGCGATGTATGAAATGGATTTCTTCTCTCCCAAGTTTTCTTATTTATTACTCCCAATTAATTCTTATCCTTATTTCTTTTGCCTTTATCTCATTATTTTGGTTCCCTTAGACCTCAAGGAAACCCAAAGGCACGGATTCCCATATTGGGGAATATTAGTTTACCATTATCTTCTTTTAATTATCAATTTCTCATATTTCCCTTTTATTAGTCAATTTCTTTTCCTTGTTAATTCCTTTTTCTTTTCAATTGGGCTTAATGGCCTACAAGGCCCACAATCAATCAATCAAAGCCATCTCATACGAAAATCATCACAATTCAAAGAAAAAGATCTCATTTAGTCATTAAAAGATAAATGCCTTTTACATCATCTTCCCCTCCTTATATGAATTTTGCCCTCAAAATTCCATCAAGCAATCAAACAAACAGGATAAGTCTTCTTATGTCCATCAAGGCTCCCATGTGGCTTCACCCTTTCCATGGTGTTTCCTAAGAATCTTCATTATCTCATTTCCTTCCATATGAGTTCTTTCTTACCTTGGTATATCGTACCCTCATAGGTGACTCAGGACTTTTTAGCCTTTCAAAAGCTGAATAGGTTCAGGGCTCAACACATGGCTTGGGTACCTCACATAGTGCTCTAGATCAGACTTATGTAACACATTATACATCATGTTATCCTGAGGGGCAAGGCTAAACACAACCATATCCACCAATCCATCTCAAATGGACCCATATATCGGGGACTCAGCTTTCTCAACTGTAGCTCAGAGGGGTCGGATTTTTACATCACATATTCTCCCATAGTGAACTGCATGTCAGTCTGCTTTGTATCAACTCGTGACTTATGTCACCATTGGGCTTTCTCTTAGCCATTGCACGATCAAAGCGACTTCATCTGCACACAGTTGTGGTTCTTTTCTGACCTTCGCGAGACCTCCTTCACCAACATCATCATAATGAAGTGGTGACCGACACAACCTCCTTGTAGAACTTCTTTCATCCCGATAGGCTATGGTGGTTAACAACACATCTTAAGAACTGTCTCTTTGTATCACCCTGAATGAGCACACATGCTCTCATCAGACCCTCTAGTCCGGATCATATTGTCCATTAATATGGGGTGATAAACTGTACCAACACTGAGCTCTTCATGTATCTACTTCCACCTCATGGAAGTGAACCTTTAGGTCACATCAAGAACCTTTGAATTCACATCATGGTGTAGTTGAACCATCTCTTTTCATATGTAGTTCAACCAGATCTGTCCCTTGACAGAACTCTTCCTTTCTCATGTCATCTAGATAAGGCGATCTACCATAACCCATATTGTATCTTGACCTTCTTGGTCTAGGAGAGACTCATAAAATCCATAGTGAAGATCTCCCATTCCCTCTCGGGAACTTTTTTATACTTTATATCCATGCACTGGGGTAATGGTGTCCGTCCTTCACCTCCTGGCTTGCATGGCCACATGCTACGTGCAACATTGTTTTAAGCATCCAGAATGCTACCATCACTTACTATCTTTGTAGTATCAAGGTATATCATGACCTCCTATTATGATTCCTCAAGCTTGATACCTCGGAAACTCTAAACCACTCTCCAAAAGGGTTTTATTACCTTCCTATCCAAAAAAGTGTATCTGAGGTTCTATCACCATCCTTTTACTACATCAAGGACTAAACTGGCTACCCAAAGAACCATTAACTTGTTCAACATATCTTATTACATCCGAGTGTTAGCCAAAACACATCTTCTTCTCAAACTTAGGGTTAGCCAAACAACCTCAACTTCTTCTAGCCTCTAACTAAATTAGGCAGCTAGATCTCCACCAGAGCATTCATTACCACCTCTCATCCTTAAGTGTTAGGTAGCATACACCTCCATGTATTATATTTATCACCTCATGTCAAACTCTAAGTCTATCTTCATCAAGAAGCTCAGAGCTCATCCTCACTGTGATCGAACTCGACCTTGGTTAACTTGCAAATTCCACATAGTTCCTGATAAAACATCCTCATAAGCTGACTACACTACCTCTCTTAGTGTTTGCAAATCATCCATGTAACATTCACTTTACCAGTGTATGTTATCATTTCTATCATCATACCTTGTAGCTACATTCCAACTTACATCATCCTTATCCTTGGTGTAAGGCATGCATACTGTCCTATCCCTTACTCCCATAACAAGAAGAAATAAGCATTTGGCTGCAGTCCAAATACAGAGTTCTTCTTATTCCAAGAGTAGAGATGGTACAGCCCACCTTGCCCGTACACTTTCAAATCCAAGTTGAAACATGCAGCTTATGTCTCTATATCACAAACATCATGATATCCACACTACTTCCAGGGAAAACTGGTCTCGGACTTACCTAGTCCAAGCATAATCCTAGTTCTTCTCCTCTAGGTCTATAGGGAGCCGGCACTTTTGGGGTCATCCATTTTCCCTTATGCATCAGAGAGTGCCCTACTCATCTGCCCTTTGGGTCCCATGAGTTCATGAAGGTGATCAATCTCCTAACCCATGGCCCTCAGACAATGATAGATGTTACCTCCCGACCCCATGGTCATGTGCAACTAGGGAATTAGGCAACTCCTTCTTCCATCGGTCTTATCCCTACCTGACCCTTGGATAGACTTAGGATTCTAACATAGTACATGTCCAACATAGAACCTTACCCAAGCCTTCATCATCTCTCTCTGCATTATCGACTTATTTTCATCCTTTCACAGGGATCATGGCGACCTGCCTATCTTGGTCAGGCCCCATACCGATTACCTCCATGGCAACACATCCGTATGCACATAGAGATGGCTATCTATGGGTCTATAGGTTCATTCTCATGCCATGTACTCTTCACCTAGCTTCTCAAGATCCTATGAAACCTCCTTAGGTTTCCTCAACACCAACCAAACTGGTAAACTCCCTACCAAAGGGTCGCTCTCCCAGGATGGGAGGAAACTACACCTTGATAACAAAGGTCACAAGCATCCTTAGGGTTTACATTCTCATGAGCATGCCTAACCTAATAGTTACTAAGGCACAAGAAGACCACCTATTAACTATGCTAGGTCATACTTGTCCTCTTTCCTCAACATTAGATCAACTTAGCTATGAGGGGTTCATCAAACACACCCTTAACCTAAGGGATTTCCTTTACCTCTACACACAAGGAGTACCATGCTCAAAACTATAGAGACTCAAATCTCATCATGAGAATCGGATGCACTGCTTCCCCTCCTAGGCCTAGGAACCCTAGGTTCTCCTTTGGGTATCCAACTACATGCTCAACCTCTTAACCACGAATCAAGCATGTCCAAGGTATGTCATGTACCTCCATGATCTTTCTATTCGAGCAATGCTTCGGAGTTGAGTCCTCTTCCAGGGAAACCAACTAGGTATAAAGCCTCACAACTGGTTACTTAAACCTCCTCAGGGTCTAAAGCACTCTTTCTCTCATCAAACAGGTAAGCACTTATACCATGGGTACTAGAATCATCGTCCTCTCTCTAGGGTTTGGTTCCTCTAAAGGCAACCAAGATATCATCAGCTTCCAAGAATCAAGCATAAGGCAACCACTATCATCCACTTAGGTCGCATCGTTCTCGACTCCCCACTGTTCCTCAAGTTTTGGGGTTTTAGACTTCCAACCTCCTTGTTGGGGTCCTGCTTCCTCTCTCTAGAGCTAAAACCACCTCTAACCATACCTACTAGAGGTCCCTTCTCCATGAAGGCTCGTATTCTCAAGCAAACCCCTATGTGGTTGAAGCCTATGCTCAACTCATGTTTGGCTCAATATTATTCATATCCCTTTATGCTTATCTCATAAGCCATCCATCATGCCCTTCTGGCCAGGGTTTCATCCTACTACTGTACCACTGACGTACTCTGGGTGCATGCTATCCCCTACTTGCATAAGCCATAGGGTAACTATAGGTTCTCCTCTAACCTCATCCATGAGGGAGCTATCCTTCGCTCAAACAAGCACGACCCTTCTCAGGGTTGGGTTGCCAAGGTACTCGGTCATCAACCTTCTTATGGCATCCCAAAGGCATGTCCATCCAAACACTTGGTTAACCATGACATCTAACTCATCATGTCATCTCTCTCTCTCTAACCTTCACTTAGGGTTAGGGTTAACATCATCCTCAAAGGATATGCTAGGTCTCTACCTGCAATGGAGGTCTCTACCTCCAAGACTAACTCTCTCTACTCACCCTCCTGACAAGGAGGTCTATCCTCAGGTCTCTCCTGAGGGCAATGACAACTCGTGTCATCCAACCTAAGCATGTATCTATTCTTTGCGCTTTATCTATTAAGCTTATGTCCATGACATCTTATTTACATGCTTTTCATTAATTTGGTGGAGGATTCCTTAGACCTTGTTATCTTTACCCATACCTCAAGAGGGTGAGGAGAAGAGGGAAAACCCTAATCCTTAAGGTCCTTAATAGAATTTGAGTTGCGAAGGGATGAACAATATGAGAGAGTCCTAGAGGTATCTTATTTCGATTCATACCCTAAGACTTTGGCCAGGCAGTCACACAATCTGGGAGTCCTCGTATTCTGACTAGCAGTGCGGAGGAAAATCTTGCCAGCCCCCAGAAGTGATCCTTTTCTAGACACCTCAGTATTTTGGGAACTCCTCTAATAACTCCCTCGGTTCTATGGAATTTGTAAAATTTAATAATTATTGATGATTAGATGGAGAACCTACGCTCTGATACCAATTGTAACGACCCCGTATCCCGGTAATCCCCAATTAAGGGAGACCCGAAGGTCAGAGCCATTAACCAATTTACAGGATCAAAGGTTCAGCATATAATCAACAATAATTATAAAATTCTACTAACTAAACTGGAATTGGGTACAAAAATTAAAACTTTTGCTTACCTTTATAAAACTGGGAAATCTAACTATCCACAGCTTGAAGTACTCTATCTAATCCTCTGTGCACTTTATTTCTTATTTTCACGATGTGCCACTTTTCTATTTGTGATTTTCAGGATGTTACCTAAAACGCCGACAAACAAAACATCGATCAGTAATTGCTAGTATGTGGAGGCAACCAAAAATTTCACAATTAGGTCTAACAATTTAAGTATTGCAATCAAGGTAATTAACAAGTCAATTTACAATTTCCATGTGACAATCCCCACCGCTTTTGCCCTAACCCTGTATTTGACTTAAGGCCACCTTCTCAATCCCAAGCTTGGTTCCTGGGAGTCACCTCTCATGGTGCTCCTTAGTCTTGCCTCATCAATCACCTTCTCATTCCCGAGCTTGGTGTTTAGGGTCACCTCTCATGGTGCCCATTGGTCTACCCTCCTGGGCCTGACCTTTATGGCATCTTCCATCAGGGTGGCATGTAGATGCAGGATTTCCACATTTATATTAAATGGTGATAGTCATAGTCACTTTATAATTGCAATATGAACATCTCAACAGTTTAGTTGCATTCAATGCGATTAAACATCCGGAAATCTTTCGGGAAACTAAAGCGGTTACTCATAATTAACCACATACCTGTTAATGAAGACTTGAATGTAGAATTAACTTAATCAACCAGGAAATCAAGCAAGCACACACACAATCTCCTAAAAAAGGCATTTCATTCTTCTATTATTAATCATGCCATTATGATTCAATAATTCTAAGGGTTTCCTAGGTTATTTGCCCTTTTTAGGGTTTTGACCATTATGAGGGTTTTATTTTCTTTTTATTGCTTTTACCTTACTTTTATCAAATTATACATCAAACCCTAATTATCTTTTCCTATTTTCCATTAAGGTCCTAAAGATCAGGTTGGACCATATAAACCCTAATTTTCAGATTGCAATATCTTTTTTTCTCTAATTTAGGGTTTCTAAATATTTTAATCAACATATTGAATTAAAAACCCTAAACATGCAATTCTATCATCAAAATAGGTTAAAAACCATCTTAATCATTAATCAGGTTAAACATATTCGAATTAACCTAATTGCAAACCTAAATATATCCTTGATAATCAATTAGGGTTTTCTTTTTACAAATTAACTCTTTTTCCATCCAAATATGTACTTTTGCAAAAATATACAGATTCAGATATCCAAACCATTTTTAACGTGTTCCTCATATTTTTATGATCATTTTTCATGTATTGACTTTTTGCATCCGAGTTTTCTATCTCCAGATACGATTTTTCTAAGATAATTCGTTTTTATCAATTTATCACCTAATTAGGAAAATCGTGGATCGCTCGATCAATGGTCTGGTGGTCCACTTAGGATCCAGCGGCCATGATTACGCGCGCCCCTTTGTTTGCAAATAACAAAAGCAAAGGTCAAAACTGACCTTTAAGAGATTGAAGGACGCGAGGGCCAAGTCGGTAATTTCGCTCGACCACCCTTCTTCAACCTTGCGCACAGAGAAGCAGCTCCAGGAGGTCAACCCGATGGTTGACTTCGAGCTCTGGCCGTCCCCTATTCACGCCGATGGTCCAGGGAGTTCTGCCTCCCTCACTCAAACCTGATGACGCCTTCAATTGGCCACCGAAACCTCTCCAAGTCCACCCCCTTGCTCGCCGGATTCCGGCAGAGTCTCCTACGTCGATGAGGGTCAAGATCGAGACGGATTGAGCAATTGGATGCACGGAAGCACTCCTTGCTTCCTTCCGCAGAGCTTGGGTGAGTAGTTAGGGATGCGGGTTCCCTCCATATCCCTCCCCTATATATAGGGTCGGGGAAAGGTTTGGGCGAATTGGGGGTTTCCCAAAACGACGATGAAACTCAGCAAAAATAGGTAGGAATCTTCGCGATTCCTTCTCCTGAGTCCAAAGGGACCAACACCCAGTTGGTATGATCAATGGATCGCGAGAAACAAGGATCACAAAATCAACCTATAACCATCAGAGTCCTAGTCCCAGCAGGACTTAGACGATGAGCGGTCACCGTTGGATCAAGATCCAACGGGCTGGATTGCTCGCGTTCAAAGGAAAGCAAATCCCCCTTTTTTTATATTCAGGGAAATTCCAAAATTGACTATATTTTGCAAAATTAATATCTCTCACACCATAACTCTGATTGGTCTCAAATTTTAAAGGAAAGTTCCTTTTAATATTCCTTATCTTTTAAAAAAAATTTGGAAGCAAAAAGAAATGTATGAAAAGGATTTCTTCTCTCCCAAGTTTTCTTATTAATTACTCCCAATTAATTCTTATCCTTATTTCTTTTTCCTTTATCTCATTATTTTGGGTCCCTTGGACCTCAAGGAAACCCAAAGGCACGGATTCCCATATTGGGGAATATTAGTTTACCATTATCTTCTTTTAATTATCAATTTCTCATATTTCCCTTTTATTAGTCAATTTCTTTTCCTTGTTAATTCCTTTTTCTTTTCAATTGGGCTTAATGGCCTACAAGGCCCACAATCAATCAATCAAAGCCATCTCATACGAAAATCATCACAATTCAAAGAAAAAGATCTCATTTATTCATTAAAAGAGAAATGCCTTTTACATTATATTTTTTCAGAAATTTGAGGTTATAACATCTATGGTACAAAGTGCCTTTTTTGGTGCAACACACCTTATGTGGAACAAATGCCTTCAATTTTGTGTACTACATTAGTCCTATTATGTGAGGACTTATTATATAATATCAAATTATGTTCTAGTGTCATTTTCTATTCTTTTATGTTCTTTTTCTATTTTTTATTTTGTTTCTTTTCTGATTATGTATCTCAAGTAACTAACATGAATTTTGAAGTATGTATTCTATTTTGGCAGTCTATATTCTAAATGCTATTCTAAATTTTAAAAGAAATCTAAATTATGGTATGAGAATAAGGAACTAAAAAATAATGATAAATTCTGATATTTCCATTCTAAGTTCTAATAATTCTATTCTAAAATTTGGATCTCAATTATGAAATTAACAAGATAAATCTGGATTCTAGATTATGTATATGATTTATATTTCTATAGGAGATTCTAAATGATAATAAAGAATTAACTCACTAAAGTAAATCCTAAGCACTAACAAATTATGCAAGAATAATAAATTGAAACTAATACTTGATAAGATCTAGGTACGAGCTATCTGAGTTAGTAATTTTTTTATATTAGAAAGTAACACTCAACAAACGAACATTAGACCATGTGTCTAATGAATTGTTCTGAGAAGGACAATTAGACTATAATTTCGGCTACCTAGGTGCATTCATCATTAAATCTAAAGTACTAACAACTAATGTTATTACTTCCCCAAAACTGCCATATATATTAGACCCTCTTGTGCCTAGAATAGATTTGACTGTCTACTTAGATAATTTTTTGGTTTGTTTGGGATTGGGACTTTGTCCAAGATAAGACTCCTACTTTTGTACTTTATAAGGAAGGGAATGTCTCCCCTCTTTTATTTATAATTATCCTTATCTATCAAGATAATAGAGCTAATTGTTCTTTTTATTAATTGATTGATATCTACTTATTCAAAGAGTCTCATAATCCCTCAGAATGGCATATGTACATATTATTATTAAACATTATTGCATATATAAAATCTTGGTCCCTTCCTTCTGCACTATTCTTGAAATTCATTATATCAATTCTTAAAAA
The DNA here is from genome assembly GCA_963693085.1 of Alisma plantago-aquatica. Classification (NCBI taxonomy): domain Eukaryota; kingdom Viridiplantae; phylum Streptophyta; class Magnoliopsida; order Alismatales; family Alismataceae; genus Alisma; species Alisma plantago-aquatica. The sequence goes on along the minus strand of OY856413.1, from coordinate 273,287,048 downwards.
AAATCCAATTTTTTTTTTCAAATTTATTTTTGAATGAGATTTCCAAACCTCCAATATGACTTAATTGCTCAAAGGTATTGGTATTTATGCCCATAGAGCCAATCATATGATAATTTTAATGGGTAATCATATACTTGATTTGATAATTATAAAGGTAATTATTCTATTATGTTTGTATCAATCATGAGATGATGATACATACATAGTTTATGTCTAAAGAATGATGTGACTCAATGACATATGTCTTCAGTTTTAGGACATGAAGAATGAGATCATATGTATGATAAGAGTACATGCATTTTTTATATTTCCATAGTTGGATATTATAGTGGAATAAAAATAGACAACAATAATACATGATACTTGAATGTGTGTTTACTGAAGACAAAGTCTCATTAGTCACAATATGGGATATCAAGTCAAACACATAGGTGCATGTTAGAGAATAGTGTAATGGACATACCCACTTTGAGAGTGGTACATGAAAGCATTAAACGGTAGTTAGAATCAACTCTCATAGTGATAGTGGTGATTGTGGTCCTTAGACATAAAGTCACTACACTCATCACATGTTGTTCAATGTATTTTGACATCATCTAGTGTGACCTTGAATAAGGGTTTCCATAAAGGTGGTGCTTACGTACATTGTGACACATGGGTATTGATTGTGAGTGATGTAGATTGGATTTATCCCTCCTATAGGAGCTTGATATACTATCCACTTGAAGCGATATTGAGAAATGTATGACCATACTCGTGTGACTCAATATGTAATATATGATGTCACATACATCTCATACAGTCTACTTTAGTTCAAGGAACATGGATTGAATGTTAAGAGAATGATGATTCCATGCCTCAAGCTCAATTTGGATATCTGAGACAAAGGAACTATACAATCAATATAATACATATCACAAATTGTAGGTTGAAGTTGTGATCTGCATAGAAATAATGTGCTATTAGACACTACTTATTGCTTGTGATGCCATTATTTAGTTATGGATGTTCACTGCCAATGTAACTTGGGACCTATATGGTCACATGCATAGGATGCACCTGGAATAGGATTTTACTCATGAATAAGATTTAACTTGATTACTAAAGTGTTTCCATCCTGACTGGGAATGTGAGTCGACCGACTCCAGTGTCGATTCAATTTAAACAACATTGGTTGTACATTGGCTGAACTAGAATGTCAATTGACCATTTCATAATATGAATTGACTTGTTTAGAATGTGAATCGACTAGTTGAGCAATCATAAGACTGGATCAAGAATTGATGTTGACAACATGTTGTGCACTAATCGTCACCATATCTAATATGTTTGTGAATAGGAAATATAGTGAACTAACTGAGTAAAGTGTTGAATCGAGCAATTCACATGCGAACCGACCAGTTCAGAATGTGAACCAACCGATTTGTGATTTGTAGCAGCCAAGAATTCATGAAAACTATCTCTTTGACTCCAATTTGACCTGGAAACCATGACCATAAACCTCTAATAAATAGAGGGGTATTCAAAGCTTTCACAAGAAACAACTAACACTGACAAACATTGTCCTCTCACAATTATGGTAACGTTAGAGAACAAGCAAGTCTTACCCATATAAGGGAGAGACAACAAGGGAGAACAAGTCAGTGCTAGCAGCTGACATCTAAGGGAAAACTCCTTCATGTTGGCTCTGTGAAGCGCGAGGAGTTCTTAATGATCCGCATGGACTACATAGAGGTATGGAGGCCATTGTCATCACACCAAGAGAACATCATCAACCTCCATCTGTGGTGTTGCACCAAGAGGCATTGTTGTAGACCGTTCACATGCTACTTGAAAAAAGACGCACAAGATATTATGAGGATTGTTGCTAGACTTGCTCTAGGACGACAAAGTGTATACCTTGAAAACCCCTTTTCCTAGATACATCGTTGTTGACGTGATCTGCTAGTTCACAATTTGAGCATAAATTTTTGTTTCTTCTATCTTATCTCCTCCCCCAATTTCCCAATTGTGGTATTAGAGTCACATCAATTTACAATATATTGTCTCAATGTAATTGGATTTATTTTCTTACAGACAATGTCAATATTTAAATTTATTAATTTACATATCCAATTAAATACCACATACGACGCAAATGTATATATGATATTTAAATGCAATCTATATGTGCCTCCCTAAACTCATTTTGATGGGGGATGAGCATAGTTAAGGCCAAAACCTCTTATGGATGTGTGTGCTTGGTTGCTTCATTTCTTTCCTTTTATTACTCAATTTGCATATCGAGCCTCTCTCATTCTCTCCAATTGTAAATTCATGCTCTCCTTCCTATACTCCCCTTGAATGTAACTCGAGGTTTCCCTTTTATAATGTAATAAGTTAATAGGAATAGGATAGTTTTAATTTATGTTTTCGGAAAGAGAAGATGTTCCGCACCAACTGAGTTGACCTACTAGGAAGTAGAATAAATCCACCAAATAACTTAGTATGCCATCTGATAGGAGGATCCGATCGATCGGCTAGAGGACCAAATGATTCAATGGAGGAATCAAGTCAGACACATGAGATAGAGCCAGTCAACCAATCAACGAAAGCCAATTGATCGATAGGTAAGTCCAAGTGATAGACTAGAGGTCCATCTGATCAACATGCCTATTACAATAGCATAATTTCATGACAGGATGCTACATGAGATGTATGACCTTAGGTGGTGCAATTCTTTGTGTCTCCAAAGAATTGCATTAGACTAGACATAACCATCACTCGTATATCTATGATTTCATATTTTCTTTTATAGATATAGCATGTTTATGATATAAGTATGTGGTGATTGGATATGTATATGTATTTATATATAAAATACCGTAATAAATATTAATTCTTAGATGCTTTACATAAGTAGAATGCATGAAATGTTTTATCTGCTAAGCGTGGGCACACCCTAGCGTGGTGTGTCATCTATCTCATGGAAGTGTGATGATAGATATGTGGGTCTGCCTTAGCAGCGTGCATATTCTATCGTGTTGTCTTATGGGTCAGGCTTAACTAGGCGACCGAATAGGATTATGTGCCTAAAAGCATACAGATGGACAATGGACAGGAGTTGTGCATACCATCTATCCAAGACTCACATGAGATGCAATTGGCAAATGTTTCCTACCTTAATAATTGGTTGTGAGCATCAACATTGGTTGGGCGATAACTTAATTGTTTTGGATCTTGGCTAACTAGAAAATTATTTGCTGCAATCTTCCAAATTGATAGTGAGGGTTATCAATTTGAACAAAATTGTGGAAGTGATAATGAATTAAAGGTCTAATAAATATGTCAATGTTATCAAATCAAATCAAAACTATTTTGAAAAAATGGAAAACTTTCCTATTTTAGAGACTAATGGCAATCACCAATACATTTTCATTACAATCCATTCTTGAGAAGGCCAAGATAAATGGGGGTAGTTTCCATGACCGGTTTAGAATGTTGAGAATCGTTATCACTTAAGAGTGCAAGCTCTATGTCCTGGAGACACCATTACCAGATGAACCTACTCCCTCCGCACCTAAGGTTGATAGGGATGCTTACAAGAAGCACTCTGAAGATGTCATGGATGTCAAGTGTCTAATTATGTTCTCAATGAACTATGAGTTGCAGAGATAGTGTGAGAACATGGATGTTATTGATATGGTAACACATCTTAAGAACATGTACTAAGATCACGAAAGACAAGAGAGATATGATGTCTCAAAGGTGTTGTTCAAGTGCAATATGGCAGAAGGAGATCCATTAGGTCCCGATACACTCAAGTTGATTGGGTATCTGGAGAACCTTTCTAGACTAAAATTTCCCTTAGGCCAAGGGTTGACCATAGATGTGATTCTATAGTCACTGTTGGAATCATACAACTAGTTGGCATGAACTACAACATGAATAATTTTGACAAGCCACTATCAGAATTACTTGGCATGCTGAGGATATCTGAAGCACATATCAAGAAGGACAAACCCAAATCTATGATGATGATTAGGAGAGGCAAGTCCAAGGGCAAAGTAAAAGCTAACAAGAGTTCTAAAGCTAGCCAAAAACCAAAATCTTCTTCATTGAAAGCTAAGGGAGGGGTGAATAAGGAAGGGAAGTGCCACCACTATCACCAGCATGGACACTGGAAAAGGAACTATCCTCTTTATACAGAGGAACTCGAGGAGAAGGAGATAGAGATCTCCACTTCAAATCCCGATAAGAAGTAATCTAGAATTTTACAGAGCAAGAGTTGTTTCCACTACAGTTTGAATTTGTCATTCATCTAATGGGTTTGTAATAGAATTAGTGGATTGCTATTATATACCTTCCATTGATAAAAAAAACATCATGTATCTTATATGGACAAGTGTATTATGAATAGTTGATATATCAAAATATAAGATCTTATAGGACAGTGCTTTATGTCTCATAATCTATACTTGATAGTTTTAATGACAGATATAGATAACACATATAATGAATGACTCGATGACTCAAATAATTAATGCATATAGCATTGTCATCTACTAAACATAAATGAGAATTTTTAGAATCCATAAATATGGTCGTCTAGTCTCGTTTGATTTTTTAACCAATAGAGACATGTGAGTTTAATTTGTTGGGCAACATGATAAAAGCTCCATTCATTAGAAATACTGGGAGAGCGAGCATTTTGTTAGGGCTTGTACATACTTATGTATATAGACCTTTTAGAACAAATTCTAGAGGTGGTTACAAGTACTTCATTATATTTACTGATGATTTCAGTAGATACGGTAAATTGCATTTAATGAAATACAAGTTTGAATCTCTAGAAGTGTTCAAGAAGATCATGAATAATGTACAAAATTGTCTTGGTATAATAATGAAAACACTTCGATATGATTGATGTGAAAAATATTTCAACAAAGAGTTTGAGGACCTTCTAGGAGACTATGATAATGTATCCCAATGAACTCCATCTAAAACACAATGATGTATCAGAAAGAATGTGTGATTCTCAATAAATCTACTTTCTAATGGTTTCAAATTAACCGCAGAATGAATTATAGTTGGGCAAGATGTTTCAAGCCCAACCTATGAGGTTTCATCAAGAGCATCATCATTTACATACCTACTTTCTAAGATTGAGGTGTTACAATAATGATCCCCAGCCTTGTACTAATATGGGAAAGAGGTAGATAGGTTGTAATAACACCCTCACCCTGTTATCCCCTATTCAAGAAAACAACGAGGGCAGGGTCCATTACCATATTTACAGGATCGTGGTTTATCAATTAACCAAAAAATAATTATAAATTTCACTAAATGGAAAATAGTTGATAATATGAAAGATAGAATTTCCAATAAGGAGTTACATGAAAAGGGAAAATCTATTATTTGCAACATGAAATAAAAACTATCTATCTAAATTCTTTGGGAAGTAGTTTTAAGCATCTTTCCTTTTGGTGTCTTCTTCTCTGAATTCCATTTTGCATTTTAATACCAGTTTAACCTAAACCATCATGAAACAAAAACATGGTTATTATATTGAGATATATTGATATGTTCGAGAACAAAATATTCACATGTAAGTGCAAAACATAATCATCCATAGTAGAAATTTGGATTACAAAATTGAACATGCATTTTCTTACTAACTTCTCAACTCTTAATCACTCAATATTTGTGGTACACTCCTTCACTGGAGTACTTTTTATAGGGTACTGTTACACCCACATCCCATGATTACACTAATCATGAGATTAGGGCATAAGTTTGAGGATTAACTTAATACAAAATTCACTCCCAACTTTTTTCTTTTTCCTTTATCTCAAACTCCTATTTTCTTTTCGCATCCAATCACATCAACAAACTTTACAAGGGAATTAAACTTTGATTACTCAAATATGATCTTAACATTAATGATACACATCTAGACATTCATTTTGTTCCTCACACTTCCATGTACATACAACATGATAACCTGATATATACTCTATCATTAAGGAAAGAAAGATACAAACAATCACTTAGAATTCTCTCTCAACTCTATACAAGGACCTAGAGTGACAGGGACTGATTGAACTTAACGAATCTCATACTTAACTCCTATGGTAGGTCTATTTTGATGCATTGGCATCTTCATTCCATGAGTTATCCCTAAAAATTGGGAGTAGAGGGGTGAGCCTACTCGCTCAGTGAATGAGTACTTCAAAGAAATAGTCTAAAGAAATGATATAATTACAGATATACTATTTTGCAACTAATATCAATTATAACAGTAATAAGCTCCAAAGAGACTAATCATTCACAGACATAAATATGTCAGACTAGAAATCTACAAGAGTGAATCAATATATGAACATGCTTGATTAACCACAAAGAAAACTAATAATCCAGAAACATACAAAGAATAATTGAATAATTGCACACACTTGGTTAACCTCTCATGCATATTATAATGCATCAGTAGTAATATACAAATATCTAAACATTTTTCTCATTATTCTCTTTGTAATATTTCATTAACCTTGACTTGACCTGACTACTGAACTGACTACTACTATGTTGGCCAACTAAACATAATCGACTGATCTAACTGTTGTACTCTTTATCTAAACTCAATGAACTTTTCTTTTTACTTTGCCCCTAAACTCATTTGGATTGTACCCTCCAAGCAAAAGCCACTACTACATGACTTACCATGCAAGTCTTAAGGTAAACCCGGGACCTTAAGACTACTACTAACTACCTCGGTCTGTAGCAAAGTTGCCACGTCTGGCCTAACAGTGGCTAAACAACATCCGTAAACTATAGCCCCTTGTCTTGGGTACTCAGGAGGGGTACCTCTAGGCTAAAAACCCTCAACTCTACATAATGCAGTTCCACTAGGGCTGACATGCAAAATGGAGTAACTTCTAGAAGAAGTAGGTCCATAAGGGTTGTATACTTCAAATGGTGGGTGCCATTGGATCTCCAGTTATTATTGGATACCCCTACTACTGAAATAGTGCCACTAGAATCTTAGGTTATTGTTGGGTACTATGCTACTCAAATGAAGTACCACCAATATCCAATCAGTTGATGTTAGATATTTAGTTCTGGGTTACTTCTTCCTATATCTGATAGTCCATAGCATGTTTCACCCATCCCAGTACAGACCTCCAGGGAGGGTTCTACGGTGTTCAGGGCATCTACTATTACTATTGTAGTTTTACTGACTACTTGAGCTATTACACTGAATTCACTAATGATATTTAGTTGAATTCATAACATATTGGTTACCCTTATCTTAGGGTTTCTCATTTCTTATATGCTTAACATACTGATTACCCTTCTCTCAGGGTTTCTCATTTCTCATGCACATAAAAGAATTCACATATGTTAAAATAGATATCATGTTCAATGATATAAACATTTACATTCAACATTTCTCATATGCATGCATGGCATCAACGACATCCCTATCTAGGGAAATGTATTTCCTATTTTCTTAAATTACCATAACAAGTTATGAATTTTATGTCAATTAACTCAGATAGAAATTTTTGCATCACAAATCAAAATGTGTACGCATATAAAATGATATTCAACTAGAAGCTCAAATTATCACATAACCCATTTCAATCAGCCATGCATATGAAACCCTGGTATGAATTTAACTAGGGTTTCTAAGATATTCATTAAAATGTCATGCATCAAGAATAACCTTAAGTAAATGAATTTATAATAATAAAAGAATCACATCAGTTCAATTCATGAATCTATTCACAAACTTCCAACTTTTCATTCATTTAGGGTTTCACCCTCTTTACTGATATTTCAAGAAAACATTAATATCATCAAATGAAATACAAGATCTTATCTGACATATATGTACTACTCATTCAGATAAAACAATCACTTGTAACTGAGGAGATTCAACTAGACAAACCTCTTTATTTAATTATACAACAATTTTAGTCATAGCCGAAAACCCTAGATTTCACTATTTTCATATAAACTCTACAATTTCTTTAGGAATTCTCATTGAGATAATTTGTATGCATTTCTAGTATGATTTATCAACTAGAATCCATCACAACAGAGAAATAATCTATTTCATACCATCTTTCAAAAGCTATGTCAAATGGGTAGTTTAGGGTTTGTACTCACACACAAAACAAGTAAAGATTATTGATTATTTAACTCATTTTTGTGCAATCTACTGTTTAAAGGAAGTACCCACTCACCCTAAGGTGTGAAAACACCTTAAAAATGCAATTCATCTCTGAAAATATCGAATTCATATCAAAACCCTAGCAAATCAGCAGATTCTTCTTCCTTTCAACCCGGAAACCCTAGAAATGGGGGATTATGAAGAAAGAGTGATAAAAATGGAAGATTTGATACCATTTTGAATCAAATCATAGGAGGGATGGGATATTTACTTGTGAGATAAGTTTCACCATGAAAGGCTATGAAAAGAAGCTAAACTTACTTGATTTCATCATATCTCATATAGAGAAACCCTATATCATGCAATTCCACCACTTTCTTCTCTCAAACCCTAACTCTCCCTCTCTCTCTCAGATTTCATTTCTCTGGAATGGAACACAAAATATGAGAACTACTTGGGTGCTAGCTTTATCATATAGAGCAATATAGGTGATTGGGTAATTTACACATTAACCCCTCGCTATACTTTTTCTTATTTCAACAGATTTTTCTATTATAAAAAAGTTACTGTAATATGTTTATTTCAGAGGTCAACCATCCTCCAAAAATTATGAAAATTTATCATGATTTCTGAAATGTAATTTCATATCTCTAGTATAAATTGCAAATCATTAGAAGTTACCACTAAATAACTAAAAATCAAACACTATAGTATTAAACAACACTCTGTTAGCATTTCCATTGAAGTATAGTTCAACCAAAAATCTCATTCAAAGAACACCCAAATATTCTAAAATTTTTCTCCAATATGCATGATTGAGTTATGAATTTCATATCCAAAATTCAATTAAATAAAAATTCGTAGAAAATATGAAAAATAATTTACCACATTGTTATCCTAATCAAATTCCATATTCATGTACTATCAAAACCCTAATTTTTTTTCCGATTAGGGTTTACATTTCTCAAACCTTAATTCTTCAAACTAAAATCATAATTTGAGTTTCTTATTAGGTTTGAAACATCACAATTGCGATACTATCATTAATCAAGTCTAAATGATCTTCAATCTAATCAAGCATGTAATCATTCAGGTAAACCCTAGTTTACCAATTAAGCACAAATGTGATCATTATAGGTACCCTCTCACTAGGGTTTTATCCCTGCAGTGGAATTCTCATAACCTTCTCATTCTTGGGATTGGTTTGTTATGTCCTTCCTTTCCTGGCTTGGCCTAATAATGACCATATTATCTCATCTTGGCCTATTGGTGATCTTCATATCTTGGCTTGATCACCCATCATCATAATGACATTTCATACATCCAACATGTGTAACTTAAATCCACCAGAGATGGTATAGTCAATCAAGTTATACTAATATAATGTGATCCTCATAGGAGCTTTATAAATTGTCGAAAGTAAATAAACAACCAAAAATGTATTTTCAATCAATTTGGGAAACATCAGAAAACCTTGGAAGTCATCTAAGGTGAGTAGTCATAGGATAAACCACATATCTTTCTTAGAGGATTAAAATTTGAAGTAAAATATGATTAGTTTAAATCAAGCAAGAAATCACCCTAATTAATGCACAACTCCCATGTATTACTATTTTGTTCATAAATTGTCATTAAGACTGACTTGGGTTCCAAAGTAGGATTTTTGAGTCAAATTTGGGTTTTGTTAGGTTTTGGCTTCCTAAACCCTAATCATCACATTTAATGTTTTTTTAACTTACTAACCCAAATTTTTATATTATATGAATCCTTAATCTCAAATTAAGTCAAACATGCCCTTTTATCCAAAAAGATTAAACTTTATCCATCAAAATCATTTAAGCAAGTTATGATCATTATAACTAAGAAATTAGGGTTTCCATGTTTTCAATACATTAAAGTTAACAACTCTAAGAACTTTTGGGATTTGAGGAGGAACTAGTTCTTAAAATAATTTCAATTGATTCCTCATATTTTTGGACCAATTTTCATATATTATTTGTCATATTTGGATAATCTAACAATTTACTATGATTCTAAGAAGTTAATTCATTTTCTGGCCAATCACAAGTCACCACCTCAACGTCTAACTAAGTAATTCCATCTCAGAATGGGGCCACGATCGAGCCAATCGGTTCAATTGTGTCAGGGCCCACTCTCATTTCGCTAACCTTAGAGTTGTAGAAAAAAAGGAGAAAAGATAGTACTCACCCTAATCATAAAGAAGAAGTCTCAGGGGAAGAGGGGTAATTTCCTAAGAGATTATCTTCAACATCGGCTCATCTCCTCTAACATGAGTAGGTGGTCAACCTAACCGTTGACTTTGAGATCCTAACCTTGTAAGCAACCAACGAGGGTACCAGGGCATTTGCCTTGACCGGATGAAACTTTGGATGCCTTCAATTGATCAATAGGAGGTCGGAGTAGCAAGGGCGGTGGAGATGAATCTCTGGTGAGTTTTACGAAGGGAATATAGGTGAAGGATGGGGCTAGAACTTGAATTTAAGGTCGGTACAACTACATTAGGTCTCACAGAGTCTCACAATTGCGTTTGTGTCCTCACATGGGATGATTATCCATATATAAAGCCATGGCTATAGTAGGTTGGTCGGCAAGAGGTTCTAGAAATTAGGGGATCCTTCAATAGCCTTCCAAACTAGGCAAAACTTAGGATGGTTGGGTGTGAAAACCCCTAACAAATCCATTGAAATAGTTTCTAGATTTGCACATGAGATAGGGTGAGAGAAAATCAAAAAAGGAAAAACCTCTATAAAGTTCTTTGACTTTCCTTTCCCGTGTGAGGTATATAATGATTCTGTCATCATTGGATCTTGATCCAATGTCTATAATGCCACACAAATAATCAAAGGGCCGAGTAAAATATTCCTATTATGATAATATGCAACATTTAATACATATTTCCACTACTTTTTGTCACTTTAGGAAAACTAATTAAATCCATATGTCTCCCCCTTTATCCTTTCAATCTCAAATTATAAAGAAAAGTCTTAAACTCTTTTATCTAGGTGTGGGTGATATTTGAGACCAAAATATAGAAGTTAAAGATACTTTTCTTTGTCTCCAAATATCCCTTTTACTTCATTTATTTAAGGCATCAAATTAATTTTTTTCTCTTCCTAACTTGGCATGATTTCTAATTTTGATAACTTTTCTCATTAAATACAATATGGAATCCAAAAAAAACCATTAGATGCCTTCAACATCACTTTTTTATAATAATCCACATTATTCCATATGTAGTTTACTAATTATATATTACTTTTGTTAATTTATTTATTATGGGGTATTTTTTCTTTTCCTTTCACTAATGAATTATTGAAAACAATAAAACCATGAAAACCATTGCAAAGGAGAATTTGCAAATTAAATCCATGCTTTTAAAACAAAGAATACCAAGCTTTCTAACATATTCTCTATACAAAAATATGGAAATAGAGTAGGTAGCAAAAACAAAAAATTTCACTGCCATATTCCCTTCGAAATAGTTGATTGTGTCAGCAACTCTATAATGGGAAGGATGGTTTTGAGGTAATACCTAGTCCCGGAGAAAGTCAAGTGACAATTCCATTGATGTAGTATCGCCTTTCTTTAAGTTGCACCTAGACAGTGTCTGCAACTACTCTTGGTTGATCACCATGAACAGTAGTTTGGCATTGTCCTCCTAGCAGTAGGAAATAGCCTCCTCACCTCTATAGTAATCCATACATACCATCGGGAACTCCTATCATTATAAATGAATAGAAATGAATGAGTTGTCCCTTCTAGTTGGTAAACTAGCACCAACTTGCTCTCCCACAATTGTTCTCCCTTGCTATCACTCCCTTTATCAAGTAGGACTTGCTCGGGCTCTATCAGTTACCACAACCAGAGAAGACGACAATTTTCAAAGAAACTGATGTTGTGTCTAGGAAGTCCCCAGTACCCCTCTATTTATAGGAGGGTTAGGTTTCCCTATCTATGCAGGAGTCAAAGAGTGCATGATGTGATGAATTTTTGCATCCTACGAGCGGCAAAACAATCGATTCATAGGTGAACCAATCGATTGGCATGAGAATAGATCGGTTCAACTCTTGAACTGGTCATTTCATCATGTTTCCCAATCATAATTTTATTGGAAATTAATATCCAATTAATGCATAACATGACAGCAACAATAATCCTTGATCCAATGGAATAGATCTGTGAATAAGGTAGTTCATCACATTAATCGGTTTGTTCAACACATGAACCGAACGTTTCATCGACCTTGAGTTAATCGGTTCACTCAGTGAACATGTCGATTAATGCCTTGGTTCAACCAGAATTTAGCCAATAAAATTTACAATTAATCAGACACACCAATCGATTGGTTCAACACTTGAACAAGTGGGTTAATAGTTCAATCAACCAATTTTTGTTTAAATTGAATAATTCAACCTTGAACAAGTGGGTTAATAGTTCAATCAACCAATTTTTGTTTAAATTGAATACCTAAACACTTTCGTAGTCAAGTTAAACATCATGCATGAATAAACTCCTATTCCAAGTGTATCCTATGTATGTGACCCTATAGGTTCCAAGTTACATTGGCAGTGAATGTCCACAACTAGTTTATGACATCACAAGCAATGATCGGTAACTAGCAACACATCACTACTACCTAAGCAATTGCAAAGTTGGAGAACAACTTCAACCTACAATTTGTGATTTGTGTTATAGTTTTTGTATAGTTCCCTTGTCACTGATGTCCAGATTGAACTTGAGGCATGGAATCATGATCCTCTTCAACATTCAATCTCTATTCCTTGAACTAGACCACACTGTCTAATATATATGTAAGCTCAATATCACATATTGACTCACATGAGAATGGACATGCATTTCTAAGTCTCAATTATCAACTGGATAGGATATCATACTTTAGTCGGAGGGAAAATTCCCATCTACATCATTCACAGTTATCCCCATGTGTCACAATGCACCCAATCATCACCTTTATGAAACCCTTATTCAAGGTCATAGTGGATGAATAAGCAGGAGATGTAGTTAATTTTTGTTTGATTTTGCCCACACGAGAGGGCTGGGATGAATAAGAGAACCCCCTGGCTTGGAAAAAAAGGTCATAGCGGATGATGTCAAAGGATACTGAACGACATGTGACGAGTGTGGTGACTTCATGTCTAAGAACTATAATCAGCACCAACACTATAAGAGATGATCATGACTACCAATCATAGCTTCCATGTATCACTATTATGGTGAGTCAGTCTGATACACTATTCTCCAACAAGTATCTATGTATTTTGTTTGATATCACATATCATGACTGAAGAGACTCTATCATCAACCAACACACACTAGTCTTATGTGTTATTGTTGTCTATCAACCTTCCATAATAACATCCAACTAGGGACATAATAATAATATATATACTCTTGGTATCCATACGATCTCATTATTCAGGTCAAAGTCATCAACCTAAAGACATATGTCATTGAGTAATATCATTCTTTGGACATTTATTATGTTACATAATCATTTCATAATTGAATAAAAAAGAATAAATTAAAAGATTTCCTTTATAATTAACCAAATCATTTACAAAATATGTCATTACAATCATCATATGATTGTCTCTCTAAGCATACATACCAACATCCTCAACAATCCAATAATTGCATTTTAAATATGTAATTTTTTTGAAAAAAGTCATGTTATAAACTTCTTTCCCTCTTATAGAATTTTGTCCTCAAAATTCAACTAGTCATTCGAAAAGTTTAGAATGAGACTTTTCCATGTCCATGTTTATCCTTCATGTGGCTTCATCCTCACCATGGTGCTTCCAAAGAATATTTACCATCTCACTCTTTTTATTCCTAAGCTCTTTCACCTTGGTATTCAATATCCACATATGTGACTCAGGGTATGTCAACCTCACTTGGAGCTCTATCAATTCAATGTCGAACACATGGGCTGGATCCTTCACATAGCGCTTCAGATTGGACACATGGAATACATCATGCATCATTATATACCGTGGTGGTAAAGCTAGATAATAAGTGGCCTCTTAAATTCATTATAGAACCTCAAATGGGCCCACATATCAGGGACTCAGTTTTCCTTTATTTTTAGACATAGTTGTAAGGGGTCAGATTTTCAAAAAAAAAAAACATGATCACCTATAGTAAAGTGCAAATATGTCCGGTATGCATCAGCATATGACTTCTATTTATCTTGGGATCTCTTTAGGCTTTGCTTGATCAAAGTGCTCTTATCAGTATACAACTGTAGTACTGCTAACCTAAGCAAGGTTCTCTTACTGACATCATCCCAATGAAGTGGTGACCAACAGGATCTCCCATAAAGAGTGTCACATGGAGGCATCCTAATACGGTCTTAGTAACTGTTGTTATAAGCAAACTCAGCTAATGGAAGGTATTTGTCCCATGATCCTCCCCAATTTAGCACACATTCTCTCAACAGATCTTCTAAGGTTTGGATCGTTCTTTATGACTATCCATCAATCTAAGGGTGATAAGTTGTGATGAATTTCATCCTCATACCAAGTTCCTCTTGAGCTTGTTTCCATGACTTTGAAGTGAACTTAGGGTCCCAATCAGAGATAAATGAAATTAGAATGCAACTAGACTATGTATCCAGTATAAAGCTCGTCTAAGTTTTCCACCTTGGTAGTGGTATTCTAGACAAGGAAGTGTGCTAACTTTGCTAGGAAATCCACTACAACCCATATTGCATCAGGACCTTTTCTTGGCTTAGGAAAACCCACCACAAAATCCATGGTGATATGGTCCCATTTCCACTCAGGAATCTCAATCATTTGTAGTAATCCACTAGGTTGTTGGTTCTCAACCTTCACCATATGGCATGTGAGACAACTAGCCACACATGAGACTATGTCTCTCTTCATTCTTGACTACCAAAAGTACCAATGCAGGTCCTTAAACATTTTAGTCGTGGTGGGGTGTATGGAGTACTTTGATCCATAAGCTTCTTGCAAAAAATGATTCTTCAAAGGTGAATCCTTACGAACCCAAATACGAATTTTATATCAGATTCCATCATCCACACCCACCAAGAGGTATGTTTGAGGCTTCACCATCAAATTCTTCATCTTTGCCAACTATATGCTGGCTAATTGGGTTGTTATAAGCTTGGTCAACAAGCCAGGCTTGATCTGGGTATTGGCAAGATGGATCCTATCTACCAAAGGCTATGGATCTCATTGAGCAAAGTTATGCAGTCTCTTCCACTGATTAACCAAACTAGTTGTACAACTAAGACATTTTTTATTGAGGGCATCATTTACCACATTGGTCTTAATAGGAGTGGTAGGCTATGGTGTAATAAAAATCGTTTAGGTAATCCATCAAACATATTTGTCACAAGTTCAGGTCCTTCTGATTCAACATCTATTTCAGACTCTTATGGTCAGTGAGGAAGTCAAAGGTAGCCCCATATAGATAATGTCACCAAATCTTCAAGGCATAGACAATAGTTGTGAGTTCCATATCATGAGTCAAATAATTCAACACATTGTGCTTGAGTTGTCTAGAAGAAAAGGCGGCCACATTCTTGTTCTTATCTAACATGCATCCTAAGCCAATATTTGATGCATCAATGAAGACGACAAAAGAATCATTACCAGAGGGTATGGTCAACAGAAGGGATGAGGTAAACTTTTCTTTAACTCCTTGAATTGTGCTTCACACATATCAGACCAAATGAACTTCTCATCCTTCTAAGTGATTCTGGTTAATGGGAAAGTAGTATTTGAGAAATCATTTATCATTCGTTAGTAATACACAGCCAATCTCAGGAAGCTACAAATCTTGAATGCATTCTTAGAGGATAGCCATTCTCAAAAGGTCACTACCTTGGTAGGGTCCATGAAAATGGTTCCACCAGATATAATGTACCTGAGGAACATAACTTGGTTTATCTAAAATTCACACTTCAAGAATTTTTCATAGAACTTGTGTTTTTTTGCCATCAGAGTAAACTAGGATTCCATCTGTAAACACTATGAAAAAGGTATCGAGGAAGATATGGAACACACTATTCATAAGGTTTAGGAACACACTTGGATCATTAGACAACCCAAAAGGCATAACCAAAAACTTGTACTGGCCATAGCAGATTCAGAAAGTGGTTTTGGGGATATCTACACTCTTAACTCGCAACTTGTGGTATTTGGATGTCAGGTCAAATGTCGAGAAGAATTGAGTAGTTTTGAGTTGATCAAACATGTCATCTATGCATATTAGAGGATACTTGTTCTTAATGGTAGCTTCATTAATCATTCTATAGTCTACACACATGTGAAGCTATCCATCTTTCTTCTTTACAAAGGAAAATGGTGCTCCCCATGGAGATGAGTTGGGTCTGATGAATTCCTTGTCTAGTAGTTCCTATAGTTTCTTCTTTAACTCAAGCAACCCATCGGGAGGCATCTTGTAAGGTGTCTTGGAAATTAGGTTTGTCCCGAGAGCTAGCTCTATGAAGAAGTCCACTTCTCCTCCAGAGGTATGCCTATAAAATCATCTGAGAATCAATCAACATAGTCCTTAACTACCTCTATTTCCTCTAAGGGGCGCACCTTTGTCCTGACTTGGTAACTACTGGTAGGAATGCTAGAAAACTATTGGCAACCCTTGTTGGGAAATCGAACAGCCAGATAAGGCAGTAGAAAAAAAAAATTAAAGCATGATTCCCTAATCAGAAAGATTGTGTCAACAACGATGTATCTAGGAAGGAAGGTAACAAGAGTTATTTCTGGTCCTGGATCAAGTCCAGCAACAACTCTTGATCCAGTAGTGTGCTTATTCTCAAAGCAGAAACACTCCAATAGTCATCAACAATGGCCTCCTAGTGCAACACCATGGACGACAGTTGAAGGAGTCCTAATAGTAACAAAAAATAGCCTCCAGCCTCTAGTGTAGTCCATGTTGTCCATTGGGAACTCTACATTATGCTACCAAAGCCAACGGGAAGGATTTGTCCCTTCAAAGGTTAATCTACCAGGATTGATTCACTCCCTCACAATTATCTTTCCCTTGTTGTTCCTCCTTTTGACGGTTAGAACTTGACCGTTCTCTCTATCGATTACCACAATCAGAGAGTACAACAATTGTTAGAGCTTATTATTGTGTCTAGGAAGCCTTGAGTACCCCTCTATTTATAGGAGAGACATGGGTCATGGTTTGCAATTGTTTTGGGAGTCGAAGAGATGAAATTTAAAAAAAAATAGAAACTACAAATGGTGAACCAGTCGGTTCACTATCCAACTGATCGGTTCATCTCTTAAACCGAACAGTTCATGTACTTTTCTCTTTAGATTCAAATTGGCATTTGATATTTTATCAATGCAAAACATGATGTCAGCATCAAATCCTTGATCCAATCAAATTGATCATTGAACCAGACAACCCAGATGATGAACCAATCAGTTCACATCATGAAATGGTCGTTTCATATCATGAAGCGGTCATTTTACTTTTGAAAATGTCATTTCACAAGTGAAATGGTCGTTTCATATGTGAAATGGTTGTTTCGTATGTCCATCTCAGGAAAATATTCAGCCAATGTTGTTTCCAATTGACCTGACACTCCAACTGATCAATTCAACACTTGAACTAGTTGGTTCGAAGTCCATCCAGTAAATTTTGAGACTCATTTGTTTAATTGAATCAATAAAAACTTTTAGTAATCAAGTTAAACATCATACAAAAAATGAACTCCTATTTCCAAGTGTATCCAATGGGTATGACCCTATAGATCCCAAATTACTTTGGCAGTGAATGTCCATAACCAACTCATGAAATCATAAGGAATGTGAGGTATCTAGAAACACATCATTTCTCCCAAAGTAATTTGAAAAGTTGGAGAACAACTTCAACCTACAATCTATGATCAATGTTACTGTGATCGTATAGTTCCTTTGTCTCTAATATCTGGATTGAACTCGAGGCATGGAATCATCATACTCTCAACGTTCAATCCATGTTCCTTGAACTAGAGAAGACTGTCTAAGATGCATGTGAGTTCACATATCATATATTGAGTCACATGAGTATGGCCATACATTTCCCAGTCTCTCTTATCAAGTGGCCTGGATATCAAACTCATGTAGGAGGGACAAATACCATCTACATCGCTCACACTCTATCCCCATGTGTCACAGTGTACCCAAGCATCACCTTTATGGAAACCCTTATGCAAGGTCAAGTTAGCTTATGTCAAAGAAATGGACAATATGTAATGAGTATAATGACTTCACATCTAAGAACAACAACCACCACTATCACTATGAGAGTTGATTCTGACTACCATTCCATGGTATCCACGTATCATTCTCAAGGTGGGTCAGTCTGATACATGTTTTCTTGACTTTATATCATATATCATGACTATTGAGACTTTGTCATCAGTCAACATACACTCTAGTCTTATGTACTATTGTTGTCTATTTTGCTTCCACAGTAATATTTGACTAGGGACATGTGACAACCTGGTTTTTCTCTTGCATTTAATTTATGTACATATTGACTCACTAGATACTCTATTGTACTTAAAAACCTCCCTCACCCACACCTTATGACCTTAAGTCACTTCATATTCAATTGATGAATTGATTTTTATTAAATATCATGTTATACCTATATATGACTCTAATTTGGGTTTCGAAGTAAGTGTTATGCTTCTTGTGTATCACCAATTTGCAATATTATTTGATCCCTTTTAATGAACTTTTCTTGATGTTAAATGTATTTCACAATGTAGGGGATTCAATTATGAATCCAACGGCCAAAAATTACCTCAATCGGGATCAAAAATCACAAGATATGGCCATTTGGAGTTTGTTATTTTTTATCCTTATTTTAACTTGGATTTAGCTTGATTTGATTCTTTTAGGCCCAATTGGGCATGCACGACCTAATTAAGGGGAGGTGCCCCTTATCCTTTGCTCTACCTTTAACCCGCCATATACACCATTCCTATGGACCAATCATAGCTATCCTTCCTCTCGAGAAACTCGTATGGCCCTTGGATTTAACAACTAAGGATCTTTCCTCGATCCAACGGTCCCTAAGTCACCCCCAAGCTCTATACTACTCATCAGTGCAAAGGTTGTCGGAGTTCTACCTACTCCACAATTTTTCACCTCCTTTTCACACCACCTTCCCCCAAATTTCCGCTTCCTTTTCCTACCCTTTCCCCTCTCTTTTTCCCCTCTTTCGTGAACCTTAACACTTCTTTTCTTCTCTCATTCTTCCTCCAATCATGGGCACCGCCATGGAGTCCAATTTGGGGCTTCTTGCCCTGCTCTTTCTCTGTGATGACCGCTATCAAAATGACAACATAATCGCACAGAAATACGTGGAAATAATCATTACAAGTGGATTATATAAAATCACTAAAAATAAAAACATTTTTGCCAAGACATCCATTACCGGGAAATTCTTTTCAGAAAGAACAAAACTATATATACATCATGGTTCACTTTGTATATACATTGTTCCATCACCTTGTAAGGATATGAGATAATAGTTTCTTTTCCAAAACATAAGCAAAGCAACATTATGCATCGAGGTGTACAAGCCAAAATCTCAGATCGATTATAAAACTATTTACGCACTATCTCCCAAAGGACCTGAGAATATATGGATGGCACATAGGAGTTTATATCTACAAGACACATAATAACACATTTGACCTGAGATGTTACAGTTGTTCTTGTTGCTGTTGCCTGCTCTCAGCTGCACAATCCCTACCTCTTCATGCACGTCCACCTAAAAATTTGTGGAACCCACAGAGTGACACAACAAGTCCCAATGAGAGATATAACTCTTCTCTAATAGTATTACTATCATATTTAAACTTTAATAAATGAGATTAGAAGAAACATATATTGATTAAATAAGTATAACTATTGATTATATGCAGAGAAGAGCAGTCCCATCATCTTATTAGTTCATATATCTACAATTGAGCAATAGATCATTAAATCACTTTTAAAAGGAATATGAAGAACATGTACAACTGTTATAAACTAAACAGTATAAAAACAAAGCAAATCCTCAACCAATGTTTTTGTATTTGATCCTTAAACAAATACACTATAAGGATGATTACATCTTTAAACATTCCATCGTATGCCCTATAGAGATGGGAATATACCTTCCATCTCAAACTGACCACTACAGAGTTAGAATCAGTGCTATATAGGTCTGTAGAAGAGACGGAATCCACGACCTCTCCTTTCTCAGTGAGTATGAGATTATTGGTAGTGACATTATAAGTCAATCTACATTTTAGCTACCCTAGCATATAGAGGCTCTTCCCTATAGAGATACAGTGTGTATCATGTTTTCTATTTAGGGTATGACCTACGTCAATCCTACTTATATATATTGAGTCATGGCCTATAGCCATACTGTTCTCAGGGTATGGCTTCACCGCCAATCATGATGTTGCATTAGAGCTACGGCCTACAACCGCACTCCTTTTAGGAAAATGGCTCAAGGCCAAATCCTGGGGTTTGAAGGAAGCAAGGAAATTATCATCTTGCACCCTCACATATTCAACAATATGTGCTCCAAGTAAAACGCATTTCACCATTCAACAAATCCTGACACTGAATGATTCTATGGCCAGTGCAACTACATTTTTAGTTCACTTGATAGATTAAGTGTATTACAACATCTTTCAACATCAATCAAGTTACAAGCATGAATTATAGATAAATGATATATAGAAAGGTGTGACATATTTTCAAGAGATCTTGTATCAATTGGTATATATCTTATTACACTCATCGTGGAATCTCAGTCCCCTATACACTTTTATTGCGAATATCATCCCTTCAACATTATCATTATCATGATCATATGTTTTGAGTATTAAACCCTTAGTTCATTATTGAACAGCATCACCTCTCATTAGGAAATAACCAACTCTAGGTCATCAGACCCATATGTAAATCATACTTGTTGTACATGTTGGTATGTATTTCCTGAGAGCCAATCATGGGATGATTGGTGGGATACATTAAGATTGATTTGATAAACATCAAAGGCAAGCTTCCAATTCTTTCTGGTTCAGTCATATGAGATAGTGATAGAATAGATTGAATGTCTAGAGAATGACAATACTCAATGAAGTATGCTTTCAGGTTCAGGACCTGAATGATGAGATCATACGGATGCTAAGAGTTTGTACATTCTTGTTATGTCCCTAGTCGGATGTCATTGTGGAAGGTAGATAGACAGAAATGACACACAAGACTAGATTGTGGTGTTGGTTGATGACAGAATCTCATTAGTCATGATATAGAGATATCAAACCAAACACATAGGTACTTGTTAGAGAACAAGTGTACCGGACAGACCCACCGTGAGTTTGACACATGGAACCATGACATGGTAGTCAAAATCAGTACTCACAGTGATGGTGGTGAGTGTGATTCTTTGACCTAAAATCACAACACTCAACACATGTCGTTGGGCACACTTTGACATCATCAAACGCAGTCCTGAAACATGGGTTGTTATAAAGGTGATGATTGGGTGGCTTTGACACATGGGGCTTTTGAGGGGTGAGTGATAGATATGGGATTTGTCCCTCCTAAGGGAGTTTGATATCCATGGCCACCTGATGAGCAGGATTGAGAAAGGCGTGCACGCATGTGTGAATCAGTATGTGATATTGATGTCATACTTATCTCTTCCAATCTACTCTGAAATCAAGAAAGTGAATGAACGTTGACAGGATGACTGTTCCGTGCCTCGAGTTCATTCGGGACATCAGTGGCAAAGGAATTATACATTCACTGTAACACCATTCACGGATTGAAAGTTGTTCTCCAACTTTCTATTTCACTTGGGTAGCACTGATGTGTGACTAGGCACCACTCTTTGCTTGTGAAGTCACAAGTGTTATGGACTTTCACTGCCAACGTGAAATGGACCTATAGGGTCACACACATAGGATTTAACCTGTAAGAGGAGTTTTGTCCACAAACAATGTTTAGATTGATTACTAAAGGAGTTTAGTAGTTCAATTAAACACTCAATTAATTGATAGCTCATTGTCATAATGTTCAAGGTGTTGGATACATTGATTGGAGTATCAGATTGATTGAAACTGCAATTGACTGATTAAGTACAATCTGCACTCCCAACCGATCGGCTGAGCTTGGTGAACCGATCAGTTCAGATGGTAAGTCGATCGGCTCATGGACAGGGTGAAACGATTGGTTCAAGTGTTGAAACGATCAGTTCAACTGGTCCAACCGAGCAAGTTGGGAAAGTAGGATTGGTGAGAAATTTCTTTTCGTTTCACTTTCCCAATTTGATTGGAACAAGGATTGGTATTAGGTACCAATTAGAAACAAAAGAAGAAAAGTCAATCGGGAACTGACCAGGACCACGAACCGACCAGTTCATAAGTGAACCGACCGTTTCATGGGTCCCAACCGATCGGTTGAGGTGTCAACCGACCGGCTCAGATCCCCAACCGACCGTTTCATAAATGAAACGATCGGTTCAGGTTGCACAGTTGGTTGTTTTTGTGGAAAATCTCGAACCCTTCAACTCCTGCTTTAGTCCCACATTGCTCAGGATAGAGAACCCTGTCCCATGACCCTCCTATATATAGGGGTATTGGGGGCTTCTCAAAGTACAACTCAGTACAACCAGTTGTTCTATAAAGTTATCGTTCTCTCTGGTTTTGGTAACCGAGAGAGCCCAAGCAAGTGCTACCCGATAAGGGAGTCACAGTAAGGGAAAGACAACTACAGAAAGCGACTGGTGGCAGGAGAGTGTGTCAGTGACTAGTACACTGACAGGAGGGTGTGAATCCTTCCAATTCCTTGTGGGACAAGGAGATTGGAATTCCAGGTGGTATGTGTGGACTACTTCAGAGGCGGGAGATTTCTACCACTTGGAGGACAGTTGTCAATCCCGACAGTCCCGGTAAGACCAGGAGTCGACAGTCCCAGTGTGACTAGGAGCTGCACAGACACCGTCCAAGATCAGAGGTGAAGACCACGCAAGTCGTGAGGTATTGCCGTCGAGCAAGCCTCGGGATAAGGTATGATTCCACAAACCATCCCTTCCTATTGTATAGACGTTGACGTGTTTCCTTGTTCTGGGTTTGGGGAGGAGAATTTTTTTTCTATTTCCGCTACCTTCTGTCTCCCCTAAAACCCAACAGTACAGGTATATCACATGGCTCACAAGGCCTTATATAATATATATTATGCTAAATCATCATAGCTCAAAGATGGCTATGTTCATCATTTCATAAAACCTGCATGATTAGGATTTCATAGCAAATTCTATATCAAATAAATATCATATCCATGCCATCAAAAGAATAATTCAAATTGAAACCATCTCATAATTAGGGTTAGGGTTTTCCCTTGCAACTCACTTAGGGTTTTTCAGTGGATACTTATCAATCAAACCCTAATTCACATCATAAGAACCATATTATTGCCATAGGTGTTCAAGCATACTTCATAAAATATCATCAATTGATTATCAACTTGAAGTATTATCTTTCTCATGTGAGTAGTATAGGTTTCTCTTTCTTCCTTACTAGGATATTTACTTCAACATACTTATTACATTGATTTGACCTTCTTTAAGGTTATCAACCTACACTTATTAAAGTGTATTCATCTCATTAAATTCATGGTATATTCATTGATTCTATTCAAGATGTATCGGCCTACACTCATCAAGGTGTATCAGCCTTCACTCATTATGGTGTATCAACCTTCATTCCCATCTTTGTATCGGCCTAGAAACATTCACTTGTGTCGTCCTAGACACATATACTTGTGACGGGCAAGACACATCTACTTGTGTCGGCCAAGGCATATCAAATGATATCGGTTTAGAGATTCATAGAGTAGTATCGTTTGTATGGTGCTTGACGTATATCGGCTATTGAGTATTCTTATTAGGGCATCGACCACATCATCCCATTGGATATCAACCTCACCTTCAACTAGGGTATCGGCCACTATATCAACTAGGGTGCCACAATAATCAATTAGTGTATCAGCCATACCATCAATTAGGATATCAACCACTATATTAACAAGTGTATCGGCCTCTCCATAAACTAGGGTATCATCCTCTCCATCAAATAGGGTATCGACCTCTCCATCAACTAAGATATTGGCCACCTCAACATCAGCTAAGGTATCAGCCTAGCTAACCCTTTGAGTATCGGCCATTGCTCACTATGGGGTGTCAACCTCAAGGGCTTTGTATTACATCAGGTGATCCCTCATTTAACACCTTAGTTCTTTCACCTATTGGCCCCACCACTACTTGGTGTATCAGCCAAGACCTTAAGGTATGTGTTTCCCATACTTTACACTAGTATTTCGGGCTAAGGGTGTCATCCATCACACATGGGTTGGGCTAAAGGGATATCGGATTGTGAGTGCATCAGATTAGGGTTCGGATTGACCACGTCGGCCCCTACACTCCACCAAAGTATCAGAATGTGATATTCTATCTTCACTGGAAATCTTCTGGTCATGTCAAGATAATTCCTTTGAGGCATATCGTTTTTAGAACATCTAACATATTGCCCTAACAACAACATGTTGCTTTAAAGCATCACAAGTCATATCGGCCTTCCATGTGACGCTGCAAGTATGTATTTGTCGACTTGGATATATTCTACATATCGACCTACCTTATTCTTAGCATTTAGGTGAAAGGTTAAAGAATATAAGAGGATAGTAGTCCTACTCACGAAATCAAACCAAAAATGTAGGAATTCATATGTATCAGTTTTCATACCTATACCCTTGTATCGGGTTAGGGATTCCCACAAACCAATATCGGTTTGTGCATATCGGTTTCATCATATTCAAGCTCAACCTCTTCGTCCATTACTAATCTAGCTTATGAAAAAAAGCCTCATATATCCATTAGAACTCATAAAACCATCATTTAAATAAGGAAAAGGAATCACCAAGTATTGCATTATATAAGGTGAATAATAATAAAGTTGAGTTCAAGATATATAGCCCTCCTCAAGATCAACTCAAGAGCTTCAAGATCCAAAGATCCACGTTCCCAAGGTTGAAGATGACTTATCAAAAGTCCAAGACTCGATCACAAAACTTCTTTATGAAAGAAGATATCATAGTTAGCAACTTGTTGAAGAAAGAAGAGAAGGAAAGAATCATGATCCGAGAAGCATAGTCTTTCCAAGGTTGAAGAAGATCATGGCTTCACCTTAGGTAAGATGCTCAGCCTTGTCTTTTCTCCTTGAGCTCCTAGGGTCTTCCTCCAAGAAAGAGATGGTAAAGGAGTCAAAAATTTTACTAGGAGCTTAAAAGAGAAGTATATATAGTTGAGGTTTAAGAGAGAGAGTATGTATAAGGTGTCATCACTATGTACACTTTAGTGACACGTGTCTATGCATGGTGGTTTCATGCAACCATAATTATATTTCCATGAAAAACTCATAAGTATAATCCATAGATAGATATCGGCCATTTGGGTATCTGTCTTAATAAGATATCACCACTCAATTTCACTTTATATGCAAATCGATATTACTTTTGCAAGGAACATGCAAACTGATATGCTTCACACACTGGAGGTACTTAGCCCATCATGAACACTTTCAAAGGATAACAAACTGATATGGGACATCCTCTATGAATTCCAAGTTGATAGGCACTCCCATATGCTTCACAACTCGACACAACCTCATCTAGGGTTCAAAACACTCAACACTACTTTGGTTTTTTTACCACAAAGAGTGTTATCATTCAACCAAGTCTCAAACAAGGAGCCCCCTTCTTTCTATTTCCTCTAGTTGTTGCTAAGAGAGAGAAGGGACATTGTAGAGGTGATAATTTGCACATAAACCCCTCATTTGGGTAAATTACAATCTTTACCAAAGTTATCATATAAAGCACAAACAATTTGCAAATAAGTTCAAAATTGAGAAATAAACTCTTTCTCAAGTCTTAATTACTTTTCGAAAGATTAAGACAAGATTATAAGTAACTTACTTAGGCAAAGCTTCTAGGGTTATCCCAAAACCCAGGTTAGGAGTGTTACAAGTTTTCAACCCCTAACAAGGATTTTGTCCCTGAAATCTCAAGAGAAAAGAGAAGGGTACTTCCTCCTCATCTCTTCGTCCAGCTCCCATGTGGCTTCTTCAATGCCACAATGATGCCAAAAAACTTTCACAAGCACATGTCTCTCTTTTTCAACTTCTTGATTCTTCTGTCAAGAATCAACACTGGACCTTCCACATAGGATATATCATCATCTAGATATGCCTCTATAGGTTGTAATACAAGCTCTGTTTCAGGGTGACATTTTCTCAACATAGATACATGAAATACTAGATGTAGTCTATGTAACTCAGGTGGTAGTTCCAACTTATAGGCTACCTTTCCAACACATGATATGGTCCCATAAATATAGGAGCCACCTTATACTTCTTCCCAAATCTGTGAACACCTTTCCAAGGAGAGACCTTGAGATACACTCTATCTTCAACTTGGAATTCTAAAGGTCTATAGCAATTATCAGCATATGACTACTGTCTATCATGTGCAACCTTCAACTGTTGTTGTATTACTTTAATCTAGTTTGTTGTCTGTTGTACAAGTTCAGGACCAATAAGTTGGTATTCTCCTATTTCATACCAACATAATGGAGATCTACAATTCCTACCATACAACACTTCATATGGTGTCATATCAATGTTGTTTTGATAAATATTATTATAAACAAACTCTATCAAGATCAAATGTATATCCCATCTTCCTACAAACTGAAGAACACATGCCCTAAGCAAGTCTTCCAAAGTCTGTATAGTCCTTTCAGATTGTTTATCTATCTGAGGGTAGAAAGTAGTACTAAACTTTAACTGTGTACCTAAAGATGTATGTAATCGCTCCCAATAGTGGCTTGTAAACTGAGGACCTCTGTCTAACACAATTGTTGTTGGGACTTCATGCAACCATACTATCTCATCTACATAAACATGTGCAAGTTTCTCAGCAGTGTATGTTGTCTTAACAGGAAGAAAATGTTTCAAATTTGTCAACCTATCCACAATCACCCAAATGGAATCCTGACCTTTAGTTCTTCTAGGCAAACCAACTACAAAATCCAATGTCACATGATCCCACTTCCACTATGGTATAGGTAATGGTTGTAACATTCCTACCAGCTTCTAGTGCTCATCCTTAACTTGTGGACACACTAGACATCGCATAATAAACTTAGCTACATATTTCTTCAAACTAGGCCACCACTACATATATTTTAGATTGTAATACATTTTGGCACTTCCTGGATGCAAATCATACATAGATGAGTGATATTCTTCCATAACTATCTTCCTTATGTAATTAACATCAGGTATCATGAGTCTACCATGGTAAAAAACTGTTCCATCTTCTGACTGATGAAATCCATCCCGCTTCTCACTACCATATTATGATCCAATCTGCTGTACCACCATATTTTCTTCTTATGCTTCTTTGATCTATTGTCTCAGTGTAGGTTTCACTTGCATTTGTGCCAAAAATCCAGCTAGCAAAGATACTACCAACTGTACATTCATTTGTCATAAGGACTAGCATATCCCTCTTATGACACACCGGAATTCAACTATGCTTTATCTATGCATGAAGATGACAACTCTCTTCTTAGTGCATCTACCACCACATTAGCCTTTCATAGATGATAATCAATCGTACAATCATAATCTTTGATTAGTTCCATCCAGTGATGTTGTCTCATGTTTAATTCTTGCTGCGAAAAGATGTACTTTTGATTCTTATGGTCTATGAAAATCTGACACTTCTCCTCGTATAGGTAATGTCTCTAGATTTTCAAGGCATGAATCACTGCAGCCAATTCCAGATTGTGTGTAGGATAATTCTCATTGTGTTTCTTAAGTTGTCAAGAGGCAAAAGAAATCACTCATTTATCTTGCATCAACAAAAAACCATTCTAGAGTTCTTCTATAATGGGAGGTTAGTGAGAGAAAGCTCCAACTTCTCTCTAGTAGCATCCCAAGGGTTTCTTCATCCCTGATCCCACTCCTCCCGTCCGGTGAGTTCCTATCAAAGACCCTGTCCTGCCTGGTGACCGATACACTGGAAGGTAAACAAAGGTTTGGCTTTCTCACATCTTCTGAACCCGCACTCTCTCCCTCCTCTTTACTTCACTTCCCAATTTCAGAGGCCAAGGACACATCTAGTGCATCTTTGATGCTATCTCAAGGCTTTATGGTGACATGCAAACCATTTAATCACAACTGTTAGTCTTCCACATCTGGTGGCGGCTGAATCAAACCACTTTCCTGGTTGTTCAGGATCTACTTCACCCTGAGACTTTCTTTGTGACACCCCCTTTCTGAGATTCCCTCCTTCTACTGACCTTTCTGTCGGCCTCACACTCCCCTCTCATCGGTCTCTTTGGGGGTGTTTCCCTGTGCACCGGTGGAAATATTCTCCCTATCCAGACCATCATCCCAGTGGATATCTCCGCCACAATCACATCATGAGAACAAGAGGTTTGTTTACCTTGGCCAAGTGCTTAAACAAGCACACCTAGGCTGTTCGAGGAAAATCATCAATCTTTAGAAGTGCTCTTAAGCAAAGGAAACCCTCGGTTTCATCTAGCCACACTTGGGGACATCCTTCTCCACCTTCCATGGATTCTCGTTTCACCTTCATGGAATACCAACTCTCAAATCCCGCATACTCAACATGCATCCCTCTCCCTAAAGCATGGATATACCACAAGTTTGACATCTCTCTAGGATCCTATGTGGTTAACTTGGGCCACCGATCTTTCTCGATGATGGTCACCTGGTCATCTCCGAACGACCATCATTGGAAAAATAGAGCATCAACCTTACTCATCTTTGAGGGTTGGGCCCAGTTGGTTGCTTAACTCCAACTTAAGCCAGAATGGGCCATCTATATCAAACCTTCAGGAAATTGAACATTCCTGGCTTGGATAAGAGATTTCAACGCTGATACACCACCTGAGATGACACATCTCTATGAAATGAAAGACGAAGAGAGTTCATCTTCTTCGAACTCGGTCGATCATCTATTTGTCCGGGACATCCATCAATAGTCGATCGGCTCCAAGCGTTGGCCCATCTCTATCTTCTCCAGTCTAGAGGAGGACGATGATGTTGATATAGTGACAACACCACTTTACTCAAACTCCATCGCTTCCAGGTATCACCTCTTTCCCCCTCCTATCAGCTCTAAGACTACAAACCCTTCTCTTGACATGCATCATAAAACCCTAAACCCAATATCCACCCCCAAGATATATATCATACCAAAAGACACCTTTCTCCTAAATTTTACTTTTCCCCTTCTAGGACAGGAAAAATCTATATACCTCATAAACAAACACTTGGAAAAAAGCTCCACCCCCCAAACCTGGCAAAAAGCCCCTCCCAGACGACCTTTTCGGGCCCTCATCTGCTATTTTGGCAATAGCAGACACCATTTGGCATCTAGATGTCCTTCTCATTTAACCTGTTTCAGATGCCAACAAAAAGGACATACCAGAAAAAAAATATTGGGCTCACCTCCCCCAGTTAAACACCGACCATCTGCTGCCTCAGAGCGGCATTTCCCTAGATACTTCTCTGAAAAAGCCATGACTTTCAAAGAAAACCAATGGGTTCCCAGAAAGGGTGTTTCTGAATACAGACGCCTTCCCTACCTCTCACCCCGACTCACCAAAAATACTTTTGCATGCTTAGCTTATCTCCCACCCAAGCATGCAGATCTCCTCACAACCTCTTCAAAGCATATATACACCAGACACAATCCATCCACAAAACCTTACCACAAACCCTCAGTTTTTAAACCGTCACCACCAAAACCCAACACACACATTGCTCCCACCATAGATTACACTTCCCTCTCCAACTCCACATCACTGGTTATGGAAGCCCCAGGGCATATGGAATATGCCATTGCCCTTGACTTGCATGTAAACTCCATGAGACTTCTTAAGGTCCTAACTTTGAGGAGCATTCTAGTCTCCATTGAAAACAACCTCGATAACAACCGGATTAACATCCTAGATGTCACCCGAGCCCTAGCTCTTCTAATCCCAGGACAGACGATCCTCAAACCCAAAATCTATTCCCCTACCTAGTTGATTTACACAGTCCTAGAAGGAACAAAAATTGAACATCTATTCAACCAGGTCCTCACCATTCCTTGTAGATCAAGCTTCATTCAAGCGATATTAACCAAATGGTCGACTAATCTGGGGGCCTTCCCAATGCCAACAGGAGGCTCTGATTGGGTTTTCATTTCAAACCTCCCACCCCACCTCTGGGAAGCTGAGAACTATAGGGGGATAGCCCACTCTATTGGGGCCACTCTACAATACATCATCCCTAAAACCTTACACCCTACTCAATACATCAAAGCCTTTTGCCTCTTTGCTGTCAAAGCAGCCATGTCTTTACCCCCAGCCATCAATATCAAAATAGGAGAATCCATTTACAACATCAAGCTGTCATCCGAACATCCTTCAGATTACAAAACATCCTTCTCGGACCTTTCTGTCCACCTACCCTCCTGGTTCTATCCAAACAAAGACAGAAAGGCCCCAAACCCTACTCACAAGACAGGTGAAAGACACCTTGTGTGGGAAAGGAAAAATTACAAAACTACTTCCTCTGGTCACTCAAATACTCCATCCAACCACAAGAGAACCAAATCCTCCTCTCCTCCCAAACCCAGACTAGCCTACACACCCACCAGCATTAAATCCCCTTCTCCGCCACCTTCCAATGAAAACACCAATGCTCTTATCATTAGCCCAAACACCTTGAAAAAGCTCAAAACAGCCATACTAAAAGAAATTAGAACTTCGCAGAGTCCACAGCTGAAGAGCACATGATAAGGAGAAGAAGTCAGCAAACTCCCAAAGATAATGTTGCCCTGTCCTAAAGGGGCAAATAAGAAACATATCATCAACCGACAGGGATCAGGTACATCCACAAATTCTTCTTTTAGCACATCATGCACAAAATCTTATATTCTGGATGATTCTTCTTCTCCTTTAATCAATACTTTAGATCGAGATCTCGATAACATAGAAGAACTAGTATCTTGGTCTAACATTTCTAGTTTCACAAAATTTTCTAGCAATATTGGAATAAAATTTGATGATGATGACAAGGCAAATAAAGTTTTATATGATATAGAACTTTTCATGGGATGGACCAACCAAAGGAAATGGGAAACCACCAAAGTCAACTTTGACTTACTTAAAATCCAATAGTATGTTTATGGACTCCCCATTTCAGTAATCATTTTATCATATATGAGAATATCAACATGGAATGTCTGTGGGGCTGCAAACCTCAATAGATGAAAGGAAATCTGTTCTCATATTTACAAAAACAAAATCGACCTCATCACTATCGAGGAGACAAAAACTTGTCTTTCCCCTTTTTCCCTTAAAACCATTGGTGGCAATAGAATAACATATTGGATCCAAATTTACCACTCTAGATTTAGAGGAGGTCTCGTAGTGGGTTTCAACAACCAATCTTTCATCCCTACTAACTCCTACATCTGTGACTTCTCCATAACCATCACTATCAAAAACACAACTGATGGTTTTAGTTGGAATTTCATAGGGGTTTATAGAGAACCTGGACATAATAAGACTGCTTTCCTAACTAAATTAGAAACTATCATGTCTTCTTTCTCCAAGTCTCCCTCAGTCCTAGGTGGGGACTTCAATCTAATAACCCAAAATTCAGATCGATACAACCCAACTAGCTCATCACAACCCATGTCTGCTTTCGAAAAACTTTTTAGCAACCTTCTCACTAGACATGATTTAATTAAACTTAAACCATCAAATGCCTCCTTTACTTGGTCAAGAAATCAATCATTTGCCAGATTAGACCACTTCATCTGCTCCCCCACTTGGGAAGACCAGCACCCCTCTCCACTGTTCACACATCTCACTGAGCCTTCTCATACCATTTTCCCCTTATCCTTGATACCACCACCGAACCATGGGGGAAAAGACCATTTCATTTTGATAACCACTGGCTCTCATTAGATAAATTTTGTCTCAAATGTGTCGAGTACTGGAAGCAGGCTGACCCCAGACCACAAACCTTGGACTCCATATCCTCAAAAACATAAAAAAAAATCAAAGCCCACATAAAAAATGGAAACTTTGTAACCCAAATAAGCTATCTGAAACTCTCAAAGACCTTGAGCAACAATTCCTTTTTGTTGACAAAGACCCTGCAGTTGACCCAGCTCTAGTGCTTTCAATCAAAGCCGACTTGGACTTCACAAAAAATTGCATTGACACAAAATGGATACAAAGAGAAAACATCACATGGGCTAAAGAAGGAGACAAGAACTCAAAGTTCTTTAAAAAAATGTGCAACAATAACTTCCAAAAGAATGCCATCACACACTTACAGATCAATAATAGAACCACAACCCACAAATCTACCATCACAAACCATATCACAGATCACTTCAAAAATATCTTTAACACCAACCACCAACCCTCTTGTCTAAATAACTTGGTTTGGCCTATGATATGTTCCTAAAAACTTGACCATCCTCAGAGGAACTGGACATGGCCATAAAAACCTTAGGCTTAAATAAATCACCTGGCCCATATGAACTAAACGTTGAATTCTACCTTGCAAATTGGAACCACTACAAAGTAGACTTCCTAGCTCTACTCAAGGCTATTCATGACAGCGAAAATGTTTACAACATCATCAAACACCTAAATAGAACTTTCATCGCTCTCATAAAAAAAACCAACCAACCCAACCTCATTACCCAATTTAGACCCATAAGTCTCATCAACACCTCCTATAAAATCATAGCCAAGACTTTAGCAAATAGAATAAAACCTCATATCAACAAAATCATCCCTCTCAACCAAAATGCTTTCCTCAAAGGAAGAAGTATTCAAGATGTCTACCTGATGGTTAACGAAACTATACATCTATGTTATAAAAATAGAACACCCTTACTATCCATCAAATTGGACTTTGAGAAAGCTTTTGATTACATCAATTGGCAATGTATCACCAAAACGCTCCATGGCTTTGGCTTTCCCAATAAATAGGTCAACGGGATTCACGCTTACATCTCCACAAATTATTTCTCTACTATCATAAATGGTGTCCCCTTCGGATATTTTAGAAATACAAATGGCCTTAGACAAGGGGATCTTCTCTCTCCGTATCTGTTCATCATTGTCACTTCCATTCTCTCCCGCATGATACAACTAGACAAAGATAATAGACTGATACAATCACTTATGGAATGCAAAGAGAACATTATATAGTTCGCAGATGATACCATCATCCTCACCTCTCCAGAGGACTCCTCTATCCTCAACACCATCAGAATAATAGGTATCTTCTCCTACATCTCTGGACTCAAAATAAATCTCCATAAGTCATCCATCTTTGGAGTTCACATTGACTTCTTAGAGTTGGCCAGATTTAGGGAACTCCTTAGATGCAAGGTCGAAGACTTCCCCATACAATACCCAAGACTCCCCATCACCCCCCACAACATTACAAATGCTACTTGGAAACCCATCCTTGAAATAATCAATAGAAAACTCTCATCTTGGACAAATAACTTCCTCAACCTCACTAGATGACTTACTCTCCTAAATAGTGTCATCACACCCATCACCACTCATTATCTTAGATGTATCCCCCTCCCAACATAGACCAGAAAGCTCATTGATAAAACTCGTAGAAAATTCCTCTAGAACAACCATATTCCTTCCTCCATCTCTGGATGTCACTACCATCTTGTAAATTGGGACACTATTGCTGCACCAATTGACCAAGGATGTTGGGGTATTCTTAACATAGACACCCAAGCATTATGTCTTATCACAAAAAGCATCAACAACCTGGCCAAAAAAAGAGGAAAATGTGGACCCGTCTCATAAATTTCAAATATTACCAAAAATTCCCACCCTGGCACAAAGTGCCCAAAAAGTCTGCCTCAACTCTCTAGAAATATATCAACAAAAACATCAAAAAAAAACCCATATCATTAACACCCCCCCACACACTCCCATCTAAAAATCTCCTTTTGGAACGACCCATGGTTAAAGAATAACGCTATCCATAATCTGCACACAAATTGGTCCCTACCTAACAAACACACAAAGATCAACACCGCCAAAGCTCTTAACCAACTGACCAGTAATAGATCAAATGCGCTCAGAAGTTGTATTCTCATACATCTCAACCCAGACTGCCTCTCCACCATGATCCAAACACTCGAACAAAATTCATCAAATCAAATTACCTAAAAATGGGGTAACACATACTCTGTGAAGAAAGCTTACACTTATCTCTCCTATAGAGGTTTGTCCCCCCACCTCCAAAATCTAGAAGCAAAAGTAGCAACAAAAACATAAAATCTTTCTTTGGCTACTTCTACATAACAAGCTGCTCACTGAACAAAACCTCATTAAGAGAGGCTTCAACGGCCCCTCTAGATGCTCTCTATGCCACAAAAACACAAAATTGGTGGACCACATTTTCTTCAACTACAACTTCTCACTCAATATCATCTCACATTTTATTTGACAATTCCATCTTGATCTCTCATCAGCAAAATTTCCTTTAGATCTCTCTCCCAACAGGTCCTTCACTTCATTTAGTGGTGATGATCTCTTCATCACCATTAGTTGGAACCTTTGGCTTGAGAGAAACAACAGATACTTCAACAACATGTCAAGACTGAAGCATATCATCATCTCACATATTAGTGCAGACCTTCATATTCTCACCATGTGCAGGCAAGCAGGTACTGGAGGGGATTGAGGATTCTAATGATGGCAAATCGGAGACCCATTTGCTTAGTGACTTGAAGGCGATGGTTGATGACGAGACTGGTGTTAGTTTGCTGCTTCAATAGTAACGATGATGCAGTTTCTCCTAGTTCTGAAAAAACTCTTTTGAAGTCTTTGATGCTCTATTCCTAGTACATCTTGCTTATTGTCAATGAGGCTTGTTAAGGGGTGCCTCCCCCATGAAACTTTCTCATTTCAGCATCTACCCTGCTCAATCAAACTTCAGTTTTGTACCGACTGGCTCAGTAGGTGTTTGCTTGCTTTGCCTTTTTAATATATGCTATGATCATTATCAAAAAAAAATCTTGCATCAACAAACATCCCAAACCATTATTTGAAGCATCACAAAAGATAATGCATCATTTCCCTTGCTCAGGTAAAACTAATATCGGTGTACTGGTCAACTTTTCCTTCAATAACTGGAAAGAGAATTGACGCTTGTCATTCTAGACAAAAGGAACATCCTTCCTGGTTAACCTAGTTAGGGTGAATGTGACAAAACTGAATTCTTGATGAACTTCATGTAGTAACCTACCAAACCTAGGAAACTGTGAATCTTTGTTGGTGTCTTGGGATGTTCCCATTCTAGAACAGACTCTACCTTTTTAGGATCAACACAAATACCTTTAACAAATATGATATGTCCTAGAAAAGATACTTTTGTCAACCAAAACTCACACTTGCTAAACTTAGCATATAGCTAAAACTCACACTTGCTAAACTTAGCATATAGCTTGTGTTGTCTCAACAAAGTCAATGCTTTTAACGAAGATGTTGTTCAGGTTGTTGGCTATCTCAGATGTATATTAGGATGTCATCTATAAGGACCACTATGTAACTAATCAAGGAATGGCTGGAACACTCTATTCATCATATCCATGAATGTTGTTGGTGCATTATTTAGTCCAAACGACATAACTATAAACTCATAATGACCATACCTTGTCCTAAAGGTTGTCTTGGGTATGTCATCTTCTTTAATCCGTAACTGATGATATCCTGACCTCAGGTCTATCTTAGAAAATATTGTTGCACCACGCAACTAGTCAAACAAATAATCTATCCTTGGTAGAGGATACTTGTTCTTTATTGTCACTATGTTCAACTGTCTATAATCTGTACATAACCTCATATATCCATCCTTTTTTCCTTAAAAAAAGTATCGGAGCACCCCACGGCAATGTACTTGACTGGATAAAACCTTAATCAAGTAATTCTTGCAACTATTTCTTTAATTTTGCCATCTCAGCTAGTGCCATCCTATAAGGTGTCTGGGCTATTGGTTGTGTACCAGGGACTAGATTGATCTCAAAAATCAATCTCTCGAGGAAGAGGAATAACAAGAAATTCCTCAGGAAACACATCCTTAAACTCCTTGACAACTGGAACTTCTGGAATACTACGACATTCTACCTTGGTATCCACCACATGTTCTAAGAATGCCTCACACCCATGTCTCAACAATCTCTCATCTACCCTTGCTGATACTAGACATGTCTGAAGAATCTTCTGATCTCCTTGAAAGATCCATGTCTCATCACCGTATGTGAGCATAGCTTGCTTGGAACCACAATCCAAGACTACCTTATACTTTTTCAAGGTGTCCATCCCAAGTATTACATCAAATCGATGCATCTCGAGTGGTATAAGATCCACTTGAATGTTGTGTTCTGAGAAAGAAAGAAAGAACACAGGGGGAACATACCTTCTGTAACACTATGGAACCAACTAATGGAGTTTCTAACAGCAAGTTATCCACTCTACGACTAATAGGAAAAAAGCAATTATGAATCACTTCCTGAGTGATAAAGGATAGTGTAGCACTCGGGTCAATCAAAATAGATATGAAGCAAGATGAAGACATATCAGAATGAAATAATTCCATCTGACCTGTCACAACTCATGGGCTGACTACTGCTTTCGGCTGACTCATAGCATAGAATCTCGTTGTTTCCTACTGCCGACCACGTTCTCTATTACCTTGTGCAGATGAACCTACTTGAGACGTTTGTCCATGTCCTCATCCTCTTGCACTACTACTAAGTTGTTGCCTCTAAGAGCCTTGTTGAATCTGCCTCAATTGTTGAGTTACCTCAATATCTCTTACTGCACACTCTATCTTCAAATGTCTTGTTTGCCCACACTTGTAGCAAATTCTAGTCTCATGTTGTGGTCTAGACTACCCTATCACTGACATTGATTTCATACTCTGGGCTCATGTAGGTGGAAAATTACGGCCTCTACCCTTAGTTGATGTCCACTACGTCTGAGCACTGAACCTCTGTGGTGCTGACAGCATAGAAAACCTTGGTTTCTTGTAGCTTCTGGACCTCTATCCTTGGAACTGGGTAGACCTCACATTTCTCAGTTACTGACCTTTCTATCCTCCTAACCAATTCCACAAACATAGCAAATCTCTCCTTATTCTCCAAAGAAGTTGCAGGTGTGGTCAACTCGGCATTTAGACCCTTTTCAAAACACTGAATCCTCTCTTGGTCTGTAGTAGCCATGTGTGGACAAGACCGTAGAAGCTCCATGAACTTAGCTTCATACACATTAATCTTCATAGGCTCTTGCCTAATCTATTCAAACTGATAGATTTTATCATCCATGTACGTATGAGGAAAGTACCTATTAGTGAACTCACATCAGAATTCCTCCCATCCAACCTCAACATTAGGCCATTTCTCCTCTCTGATGGCCCACCAATGGCTGACACTTCCCTTCAATAGGTACACAAGATGCCTAACTTTGTCAGTTTTCGGGATGCTAAGGATCTTAAAAGCTTTTTCTAACTCAATGAGCCATAGATATGCATATGTTGGGTTAGTTGTTCCAACATATTCTATGGCTCCCACACGGCATATCCGTTCAAAAGTCTTACTAGAACTCAAAGATTCATTAGGAACTGGTGCCCTAGGGGGTGGTGTTGGTATCATGACTTCCATATGTGTTACTGTTGCATGATCTGCCCAAAAAGAGCATGGAAAGCAGGGTTCTCCAGCATAGTCTGATCCACCTGGGGATTCTCAAGAACTTGTTCTTCTCTCACCTGTTCCCTTGTACCTTTTCCTATTTTAGCAATGTTGCTTTTAGAAACATGTTCTTCATGTTCTCTAGACATCTTTGAGATTTACTTCTTCTTCTTCTATATAAGCAGAAGTCGATATAAGATAAACTAGAGGAAACTAGAATAGACACAATGACCTTAATCCTATGTCCCTATAGACTCAAAAAACCTAAAGCTCTGAGTATCGAAATTGTGACGACCGCCATCAAACTGACAACATAATTGCACAAAACTACGTGGAAATAAACATTAACAAAGGATTACTAAAATCAATAAAATTAAAACCTTTTTGCCAAGAGATCCATTATCAAGAAATTCTTTTCAGAAAAAACCAAACTATATATACATCATGGTTCACTTTGTACATATATTGTTCCATCACCTTGCAAGGATATGAGATAACAGTTGCTTTTCTAAAACATATGCAAAGAAACATTATGCATCGAGGTCTACAAGGCAAAATCTCATATCGATTATAAATTTTTTTATGCACTATCTCCTAAAGGACCTGAGAATACAAGGACGACCCATAGGACTCTATAACTACAAGACACATAATAGCACATTCAGCCTACTGTTATTGTTGTTCTTGTTGTTGTTTCCCGCTCTCAACTACATGACCTCTAGCTCTTTATGCATATCCACCTAAGAAGTTGTGGAACCCACGGGGTGAGACAACAAGTCCCAGTGAGAGATATAACTCTCCGCCAACAGTATTACTATTATATTTAAACTTTTATGAATGAGAGAAAAAGAAACCTATATTGAATTAAATAAGTATAATTGTTGATTATATGCAAAGTAGAGCGGTCTCATCATCTTATTATTTCAGTTATCTACAACTGAGCAATAGATCATTTAATCACTTTTAAAAGGAATATGAAGAACATGTATAACTATT
Organism: Alisma plantago-aquatica; assembly: GCA_963693085.1. Taxonomy (NCBI): domain Eukaryota; kingdom Viridiplantae; phylum Streptophyta; class Magnoliopsida; order Alismatales; family Alismataceae; genus Alisma; species Alisma plantago-aquatica. Next base: position 273,247,964 of record OY856413.1, on the reverse strand, counting down.
ATAAACTAAATAATATAAAAACAAAGCAAAGCTTCAACCAATGTTTCCATCTTATGCCCTGTGGAGATGGGAATATACCTTCCATTTCCAAATGACCACTAAAAAGTTAGCATCATTTCCATATAGGTCTATGGAAGAGCCAAAATCCATTATAACTCCTTTCTTGGTCAGTACGAGATTATTGGTACTGAAATTATAAGTCAATCTACATTTTAGCTAGCCTGGCATATAGAGGCTCTTCTCTATAGAGATACAGTGCATAGCATGTTCTTTATTTACGGTATGACCTATAGTCAATCCTACTTATATATATTGAGTCATGGCCTGTAGCCATACTCTTCTCAGGGTATGGCTTTACCACCAATCCTGATGTTGCATTAGAGCTACGGCCACAACCACACTCCTTTTAGGAAAATGGCTCAAGGCCAAATCCTGTGGTTTGAAAGAAGCAAGGAAATACTCGTATTGCACCCTCACATATTCAAAAATATGCACTATGGGTAAAACTCGTTTCACCATTCAGCAAATCCTGACACTGAATGATTCTATGGCCAGGGCAACTACATTTTTAGTTCATTTGATAGATTAGGTGTATTAAATCATCGTTTAGCATCAATCAAGTTATACACATGAATTATAGATACATGCTATATAGAAAGGTGTAACATATTTTCAAGAGATCTTGTATCAATTGGTACATATCTTGTTACACTCATCATGGGATCTTAGTTCCCTGAACACTTTTATTGGGAATCTCATCCCTTCAACATTATCATTATCATGATCATATGTTTTGAGTATCAAACCCGCAGTTCATTATTGAACAATATCACCTCTCATTAGGTAATAACCAACTCTAGGTCATCAGACCCATATGCAAATCATAATTGTTTTACAAGTATATCACATGTCTCACAAGGCCTTATATAATCTGTATTATCCTAAATCATCATAGCTCATACCTGGCTATGTTCATCATTTCATAACACCTGCATGACTAGGATTTTATAACAAATGTAATATCAAACAAATATCATGTCCATGACATTAATAGAATCATTCAAATTGAAACCCTCTCATTATTAGAGTTAGGGTTTCCCTTGTAACTGATTTAGGGTTTTTCATGTGCAACTTTATCAATCAAACCCTAATTCACATCATAAGAGTCATATTATTTCCATAAGTGTTCAAGCATACTTCATCAAATATCATCATTTGATTATCAACATGAAGTATTACCTTTCTCATGTGAGTAGTACAGGTTTCTCTTTTATTATAACTAGGATATTGACTTCAACATACTTATTACATTGATCTAACCTTCTTTAGGGTTATCAACTTACACTTATTAAAGTGTATTCATCTCATTACATTCATGGTGTATTCATTGATTGTATTTAAGATGTGTCGTCCTAAACTCATCAAAGTGTATCGGCCTTCACTCATTAAGGTGTGTCAACCTTCATTCCAATCTTTGTATCATCCTAGACACATTCACTTGTATCGGCCTAGACACATATACTTGTGTCGGACAAGACATATCTACTTGTATCGGCCAAGGCATGTCAAATGATATCGGTTTAGAGATGCTTAGAGTAGTATAGTTTGTATGGTGCTTGAGGTATATCAGCTATAGAGTATTCTTCTTAGAGTATTGGCCACATCATCCCATTATATATTGGCCTCACCTTCAACTAAGGTATCGACCACTATATCAACTAGGGTATCAGCCACACCATCAACTAGTATATCGGCCATACCATCAATTAGGATATCATCCACTATATCAACTAGTGTATCGACCTCTCCATAAACTAGGGTATCGGCCTCTCCATTAACTAGGGTATCAGCCTCTCCATCAACTAGGATATTGGCCACCTCAACATCATCTAAGGTATCGGCCTAGCTAACCCTTTGAGTATCGGTCATTGCTCACTATGGGGTGTCATCCTCTAGGGTTTTATATTGTATCGGGTGATCCCTCATTCAACACCTTAGGTCTTTCACCTATTGGACCCACCACTACTTGGTGTATCAGCCAAGACCTTAAGATATGTGTTTTCCATACTTTACACAAGTATGTCAGGCTAAGGGTGTCACCCATCACACATGGATTGGGCAAAGGGATATCGGATTGTTAGTGTATCGAATTAGGGTTAGGATTGACCATGTAGGACCCTACACTCAACCAAAGTATCATAATTTGCTATTCTATCTTCACTAGACATCTCTTGGTCATAGAAAGCTAATAACTTTAAGGCATGTCATTTTTAGAACATCTAGCATATCGGCCTAACAACAACATATTGTTGTAAAGCATCACAAGTCATATCAACCATCCATGTAATGGCGCAAGTATGTATGTGTCGACTTGGATATCTTCTAGATATCGACATGCCTTATTCTTAGCATTTAGGTGAAAGGTTAAACAATTTAAGAGGATAGTAGTCCTACTCATGAAATCAAACCAAAAAGATAGGAGTTCATATGTATCGGTTTTCATACCTATACCCTTGTATCGGGTTAGGATTTCCCATAAACCAATATCGTTTTTTTCATATCAGTTTCATCATCTTCAAGCTCAACCTCTTTGTCCATTACTACTATAGTTTATGGACAACAGCCCAATATATCCATTAGAACTCATAAAACCATCATTTAAATAATAAATTTGAAGTAGAAAAGGAATTACCAAGTATTGCATGATAGAAGGTGAATAATAATAAAGTTGAGTTCAAGTTATATAACCCGCCTCAAGATCAACTCAACAGCTTCAAGATACAAATATCCACGTTCCCAAGGTTGAAGGTGATTTATCAAAAGTCCAATACTTGATCACAACACTTCTTATTGAAAGAATATATCATAGTTAGGAACTTGGTGAATAAAGAAGAGAAGAAAAGAATCATGATCCGAGAAGCATAGTCTTTCCAAGGTTGAAGATGATCATGGGTTCACCTTAGGTAATATGATAGGCCTTCCCTTTTCTCCTTGAGCTCCTAGGGTCATCCTCCAAGTAAGAGATGTCAAAGGACTTGAAAGTTTTACTAGGAGCTGAAAAGAAAAGTATATATAGTTGAGGTTTAACAGAGAGAGTATGTATAAGGTGTCATCACTGTGTACATTTAAGTGACACATGTCCATGCATGGCAGTTTCATGCAACCATAATTATCTTTCCATGCAAAACCCATAAGGATAATCCATAGATAGATATTGGATATTTGGGTATCTTGCTTAACAAGATATCACCACCCAATTTCACTTTATATGAAAACTGATATTACTTTTGCAAGGAACATGCAAACCGATAGGCTTCACCTACTTGAGGTGCTTAGCCCATCATGAACACTTTCAAAGGTTAACAAATTGATATGGGACCTCGTCTATGGCTTCCAAGTTGTTAGGCACTCTTGTATACTTCATAACTCGACACAACCTCATCTAGGGCTCAAAACACTCGACACTTCTTTGGTTCTTTCATCACAAAGACTGTTATCATTCAACCAAGTCTCAACCAAGGCACCCCCTACTTTTTATTTCCTCTAGTTGATGCTAAGAGAGATAAGAGACATTCTAGAGGTGATAATTTGCACATAAACCCCTCATTTGGGTAAATTGCAATCTTAACCAATGTTATCATATAAAGCACAAACAATTTGCAAATTAGTTCAAAATTGAGAAATAAACTCTTCTCAAGTCTAAATTACATTTCAAAAGATTAAGGCAAGGTTATAAGTAACTTACTTAGGAAAAGCTTCTAGGGTTATCCCAAAACCCAGGTCAGGGGTGTTACATCCTCGATCATGACTGATAACACTGGTGGCTTCGTGGAAGCTAGACGGAACCGACATTCCACCCTACTAGTTTGATCAATGCTTGGTGTTTCACCATGGCCTCCACTATGATGGCCATGCCGCCACAAGAAGATACACAAATGAGCAGCTCCAGAAGGGATACAGATGAATGTGGGGCACACTAGACCGGTGGTCGGTGTCTGGTGGAGTTTGGGGGTGGCTGGTGGCCATCAGACGACATTAGCAAGAGATGAGGGGATCTGTCGGCTTGGGTGCAAATCCTACTTGCGGCTCAGATCTAATCCTTAGGTCCATACCTAAGGGTCAAGAATCCATCTTTTTCAAACTGATCTTGAAATACTCATGTCTCCTAACTCCCTTGTCCATTTTTGACACTTAATATATGAATTTTGATTCACTCGACACGATCTATTCAATGAACCTATTTTTAGAGTCTAATTCCATTTTTAACACATGTTATGATAAAAACTTGATCTCTTTTATTACATTCAATGGTGATTAATGCCAAATTATGATCATATAATAAACCCACTTTCTTTTGAAGGTCCAAATCAATAACATATCATGTCTTGTGTCTTTGATTCAATCCTTATCATGTTTTATCCTATTAATGACCCTTATTAATGGAGGAAATCATGAAACATGTATAATATGGCATGCTAAATGATCTTTAGATTGATGCTCAACTTTATTATATGCACCCAAATCTTTTATTTCTCTAAATTAGTCAGCTTGGTTATGCTAAGTGTCTGGTTTGACTAAAGTCTTATTCTATGTTTTCCTTTACTAACTCGTATGATGTAAGGACCCACCTTTGTGCACTATTATGCCCTAGTTATGATGTTCAAGTACTTAAATGTTTGGATCCTTAATCCTTGTCGTCATGTGGATCTCTAAATGGTCAAATCCCTATCTTTACCTTCAAATAAGATCTTTTTATGGCTTGTGAAACTAAATGCAATGCAATACACTCATGTGCTCTTTGTTTATATATGACCTACTTATGACACCTAACATTTTTTTAAGAAAATGTTAATTGTTGGGCTCAGACATTTCTAGATTATACTCCAATGTTAGCTATTCTATCTTAATGACTCTAAATAAGTAGAGTCATCATGCTTTAGATCTACATCCTAACTTGTTCTACTTAATACCTCTATGATTTGGATTTATGACCTAGTTGCATGGAATTGATGTTATACGACTAAATATGGTCTTGCATGATCAAACCATGATGTTAGCAAAAATCTAATGCTTTCTTAATTATCAAATCAGACTTTATCTCTATATTGTATTACTCTTAAATGTGGATGGTTCACTTAATATAGGACTTAATGTTAATACTTGTGCTATGTTGAATTGATACATGCATGTTTGGAACTTTGGAAATGGTGTTTGATCTAATTGAAACATAGGACTGGGGTAGCATCCACACGCCTCATATGATGTTTATCTTAACAAAATCCCTTTGAACTAAGACACCATGCTATATCTTTTCTCTATGAGGTTCTCTTGGTTTGGATCGACTCTAACAATCTTACTCAAGGGCCTTATTGTTCACTCATAAGGTACGCTTAATTTTTTGACCCTATTATGATATTGGATTGTTTGTATGTATGCTCATATGAATGCTTGGATAGTTAATTTCTGGTTTGACCTACTTGTTCCATGTGATTCATACGTTCATTTTGCATGAAATATGTTGAACAAATCTTGAACATAATTGAACTTGTCCAATACACAAACCTAGGGTATTTGCTTGTATACTTGGGGTAAGGGCATAATGTTGGCTGTCTTACTTGAGATGTCAAGATAATGTGGACCATGTCGATAAAAGGTTTCACTAATCAGGAGTGCCCTTACGAACCCTTCCAATAAGAATCTGGTCAATGTCCATAATATGTTGTTGAGTATAATGGAAATACTCCTATAATATGTTTTGTATAAAACAATGTCATTAAGCGTTTCACACCTTGTTTCTAATTATTTTTGAATATGATGTCTCTACCCAAGAAACTTTTAATACACTCTTAAATTGTTTACATACCTTTTTATAGGATACTTAATGCTTTTAGCATTAATATATTGTGTTTATCAAATTTCATAGTTGCCATAGATCCGTTGCACTTTGCACCCGAATGAAACACCAATAGGTTATGATTGAATATAGAAATTTATACATGCTTCTCTATCCCACTTTGGTATCTTGTTATATCTTGTTATTACTGCTTATTCAAATATATTGCATGTGACGCCCTTTGCCACATAAGCGATATTACTCAAAACAAAGCATGGAATCATCACTAATAATCATATTATGACTAAATAGGGTAAATTAAAACCATTCTCAACACAACATCTCAATTGAAATATATCACATGCAACCCTCAAACGCTGGCCATTTGTATTTCATATAAGACAAAAGATCTTACATATCATGTTCCAAGGTTGTCAAGCCACCATTGTTACACATTACCACTTGTTTAGATATACATGCCATTTCTATACACTCATGGCATAGAGCCAAAATCTATGTGTCGATATACAAAACAAAAAATCTCCCCAAAGACCTGAGAGTATAGGTATTGCACATAGGACTCTACTATAAAACACCAGTATCATATCCAACCTTCTGATGGCTACTTCTCTCCTTGTTGCTTAGCATCGGCTGCACGACCTCTACCTCCTCATGCACGACCACCTAAAATATGTGGAAACCCATGGGGTCAGACAAAACATCCCAGCGAGAGATATAACTCTCCGCCAACATCTATTATAAGCACAGTAATACAACAAAGTAGGTAAATAAGTATCTAACATTGTTTAAGCAGTTTAGCATTTATAACTGAGCAGTAGAACATTTTATGCTTTTAGAAGGAATATGAAGAACATGTGTAACTGTTATAAACTAAACAGTTTAAGAAATAAGGCATGGGGTCATTCAATGTGATTCGTAGTTCACCCTATGTGAAACTATGTGTCATTCTACACACAGATGCCATGGTCCACTCGCTTTTGGATGTGTATCCATTAGGAGTGTGGACTTAGTGTAATAAATGGCTCCATGACAAATGGTATCATAGAAAATCGCATAGTCTTATATATATGGTTAAGGTATAACACATCTTAAGAACCCAGGGAGGACTAAAATCCTTTCCTCAAAGTTTAGAGAGTCTTCTAGCATCTCATCTCTTCTTTAAGGATTACCTAAGACACCAAAGTAGACGATGATGATGAGTTAGATTTCTTGTCTTCTCATGTGATTCTTCTCTCATGACTATTAATCACATGAATTCTTGATTTTGGGTAGCGTATGCATGGGAAAACTAAAATTCACTTGAAATCATGAAAGTTTATCAAGAGGAGATGTAAGAAAGTACTCTTAAAAATGATTTACTCATGTATAAAGTTTATGAAACTCGATGTTACCTGATTAGATATAAGTGGTTTCTATGTTTGAGGTAAATTCTTGATATGGTGAAATAAGGTGGAACTCATGTTTTACACCTCATGTTTGATGAGGTCCCTATTGATTAAAGCCAAGTTTCCCTATTGTTGACCAAACCTCAAACATAGTTAAGCAAACTTTTCCCCTATTTAACATGTACAAGGATCATGCCACGAAATGAGCATGTCTTTGGAAACCTAGATCATGATGTGAAGACTTGTTAAAAGAGGAAAATCCCCTATTGACCATTATTCCTCTTTGATGACTCAATTTGAATAATATGATGGACCTAAACCTTAATCTTGCACTATTATGCTCAAAATCTTGAGTTCTAGATTTGACTTGTCAATTTCCAAAGTAATCCTTTACCTTGACCATGAAATCATGGGAATGCAATTATGACCTCAAACTCACAAAACCTTGAAATATGGTTATCATATTAATGATCTCTATGTTTGACTCATGATCTTATGAAATACGATTTGATCATTGATACTCACCCTATTTGGATATGCTTGATGACTCATGACTAATATGGACTAATGTGCTAGATTAGGGTGTTAGTTGACTTATGACTCCCCTAACCTAGTTCACACATCTATTTTGACTACCTCTAAATGTTCATCTTGTTGAATATTTAGAGTTCAGAAAGGTAACCCCTTCCCCTAATTGTTGATCCTTGACCTAAGTCTCTAATAGGTCATACCTATAATGGTATTGATACTCAATCATCAGTCTCGTTTGATCTTGAAATATTGTGAAGTTGACTATAGTGGTTAAGTTCCTAGAAATACTTATGCCTAAATCATTCATCAAACTGGAATACCATGAAAATGAACTCGATGTTGATTCTATGAAATGTTGAATAATGCTCGAAATGTTGCTCAATTGTTGCTCGATTTTTATATATGGTTGAACGGTCACCCCTAAGGTCAAAATAGGAATATAAAATCAAGCTTCGAAATGTTTGGACCTATGACCTTGATTTCCAAACTCGAATCTCATTGATTCATGAAATCTCAACTCGCGGTTATTGATCTTGGTTTGACTTGACTACTATCATTGCCCTTTCTAGATCTTGAGATCACCCTCGATATATGACTGATGACTTTCATGTTCCCAAATCTCAAAATTTGAAATGATGATAATGTTAACTCGCTCGATTTATTACTTAGGGTTGTGCTCCATGTGGACTAGGGTGGACCCTTCCATTAATTTTGAGCATGAAATCATGATGTTGAAATATGATGTTTGTCTCAAATTTTTGAAATATGAATCTCAATCATGGATGTATAACCCTAACTAGGCCAATGTAGAAGCTAGAACCGTAAATGTTGGAAATGAAAGTTAGGCATTACTCTTGAACTCTAGTTGATTGACTTGAAATGTGATCTCTCCAAATTTTGTCATTATAAAGGATAATCTCTCCAAAATTGAGACTCATGTGTTGATACTTCCAATTTTATGATCTATGTGATTATATGTTCACCATGATGCTCGATTATTCAGTTTTAGAGTGAAATGGATATTATAAGTAGCTATGATACCTTCTGAGAATATTATGACAATGTTGATGTTGAATGAGAAAACTCAATCTGGATTGATGACTTGAGTTAATTTTGGGGACAAATTTTCTTTTAAGGTGGGGAGGATGTGATAACCTGATTTTTTTTTGCGCATTCAATTTGTGTACATATTGACTCATTAGATACTCTATGGTACTTAGCAACCTCCCTCACCCACACCTTGATGACCTTAAGGCACTTCATACTCAATTCATGAATTAAGTTTGATTAAATATCATCTTGTACTATGTGTGACTCTAATTTGGGTTTCGAACCAAGTATCATGCTTCTTATGTATCACCAACTTGAAATCATATTCGAGCCCTTTCAATGATTGTTTCTTACTGTGAAATGTATTTAATGATGTATATCATTCAATTACAAATCCAACATCCCAAAAATTGCCTCAATCAGATTCATAAATAACAAGATATGGCCATTTGAAGTTTGCTGTTTTTATCATTGTTTTAACTTGGATTTAGCTTGATTTGAGCCTTTTAGGCCCAATTGGGCGTGTATGGCCCAATTAAGGGGGAGGTTCCCCTATTCCTTTGATCTTCCTTTAATCTGCAATCTGCACCATTCCTATGGACCAATCACAACTAGCCTTCCTCTCTAGCAATACATCTGGGCCTTGGATCTCACAACCAAGGATCTTGTCTCGATCCAATGGTCCCAAAGTCACCCCCAAGCACTATACTTCTCCTCATCACAAAGTTTGCCAGATCTCTACCTACTCCATGTTTTGGTGCCTCCTTTTTGCACCATCTTCCCCCAAACTACCGCTTCTTTTGCCAACTCATTTCCTAGCCTTTACCCTCTCTTTTCCATCTCTTTTGCGAACCCTAACACTTCCTTTCTTCTCTCCTTCTTCCTCCAGCTGTGGGTGCTGCCATGGAATCCGATTTGGGGGCTTATTTCCCTACTCTTCCTTGACCATGATTGACAACACTGGTCTCTTCATGGGAGCTAGACAGAATTGGAATGCCACTATGCTAGTTGGATCAAGGCATAGTGCTTTGCCATGGCCTCCACTCCAATGACCAAGCCTCCATAAGAAGCAACACAGGAGAGTGGATGTGGAAGGGAAACAGACAAACACGAGGCATGCTAGAACAGTGGCCAGTGTTTGGTGGAGTTTGGTGGTGGCTAGTGGCTAGCAGACGATGTGACCGGGAGATGAGGTGTGATAGGGAGCAATCAACCTAGGTGTAACTCCCAACTAGGGTCCAGATCTAAACCCTTAGATCAAGATCTAAGGGTCAAGAATCCATCTTTTTGAGGTGATATTCAAATATGCATGTCTCCTGATCCATCTTTTTGAGGTGGTCTTCAGTTACTCATGTCTCCTAACTCCGTTGGGCATTTTTGATGCTCAATATATGAATTTTGATGTACTCTACATAATCTATCCAATGAACCTAGTTTTAGAGTCTAATTCCACGTGTACCTCCTATTATGGTAAAAATTACATCACTTGATCTCTTTTATTACATTCAATGGTGATTAATGCAAAACTATGATCATATAATAAACCCACTTTCTTTTGATGGTCCTAATAAGCAACATATCATTTCTTGTATCTTTGATTTGAACCTTATCATGTTTTATCCTACTAATGACCCTTATTAATGGAAGAAACCATGAAATCTGTGTAATATGGACTTTGATGCTAAATGATCTTTAGTTGATGATCAACTTGATTATATGAACCCAAATCATTTTATTTCTATAAATTAGTAATTTTGCTTATGATAAGTGTCATGTTTGAGTAAAGTCTTATGCTATGTTTTCCTTTAGTAATTGATATGATGTAAGGGCCCACCTTTGTGCACTATTATGCCCTAGTTATTATGTTCAAGTACTTAAATGTTTGGATCTTTAATCCTTGTTCCCATGTGGATATCTAAATGGTCAAATCCCTATGTTTACCTTCAAATCAGATCCTTTTATGCCTAGTGACACTAAATACAGTGCAACACACTCATGTGCTCTTTGTTTATATATGACCTACTTATGACACCTAACATGAATGCTATTTTAATTGTTGGGCTTGGACCTTGCTAGATCATACTACAATATTAGATATTCTATCTTAATGACTCTAAATCAGTATAATCATCCTTCTTTAGATCTACATCCTAACTTGTTGTACTTAATACCTTTATGACTTGTGTTTATGATCTAGTTGCATGGAATTGATGTTATATGACTAAATATGGTCTTGCATGATCAAACCATGATGATATCAAAAATCTCATGCTTTCTTAATTATCAAATCACACTTTATCTCTATCTAGTATTACTCTTAAATGTGTATGGTTCACTTAATCTAGGACTTAATGTTGATACTTGTGTTATATTAAATAGATACATGCATGTTTGGAACTTTGGAAATGGTGGTTGATATAATTGAAACATATGACTAGGGGGGAACATCCACATGCCTCATATGATGGTTATCTTAACTAAACCCTTAGAACTAAGACATCATGCTATATCTTTTCTTTGTGAGGTTCCCTTGGTTTGGATCATCTCTAGCAATCTTACTCAAAAACCTTATTGTTCACTCATAAGGTACACTTATCTCTTGACCCTACTATGATATTATCTTGTTTGTATGTATGCTTGTATCTAATTCTTGGCTAATTAATTACTTGTTTGAACTGCTTATTCCCTATGATTAGTACGTTCATTTTGCTTGAAACATGTTGAACAAATCTTGGACATAATTGAATTTGTCCATTACACAAACCTAGTGTACCTACTGGTATTCTCGGGATAAGGGCACAAGGTTGGCCATCTTACTTGAGATGTCAAAATAAGGAGGACCATGTCGATAAAAGTTTTAGCTAATCTTGAGCACCCTTACGGACCCTTCCAATGGGAAGTTGGCCAATGGCCATAATATGTTGTTGAGTATAATGGAAATGCACCTAAAATATGCTTTATATAAAACAATGTAATTAAGTGTTTCATGCTTTGTTTCTACTTATTATTCAAATGATGTTTCTAGCCAAGAAACGTTTATTATACTCTTATGTTATTTGCATGCCTTTATAACATACTTAATGCTTTAGCATTAATATATGGTGTTTATCGAATTTTGTAGTTGACAAAGATCTGTTGCACTCTATATTTGAATGAAATAGCAGTGGGTTATGATTGAATATATAAACGGGTACATGCTTCTCTATCCCCTTCTGGCATCTGGTTATATCATGTTGTTACTGCTTATTTATATATATTTCATGTGACGCCCTTTTCCACATAAGCAAGATTACTCAAAACAAAGCACGGATTTATCACTAATAATCATATTACCACTAAACAGGGTAAATTAAAACCATTCTCAACACAACATCTCAACTAAAATATATCAAATGCAAGCCTCAAACTCTGTCCGTCTGTATCTCATATATGCCAAAAGATATTAGATATCATGTTCAAAGGTTGTCAAGCCACCATTCACTACTACAAAAACATCATTCAGTGGCGCTTTTAGTGGAGTCGGTTATTTAGGAAAACTGACTCCTATTTTACATAGGCGTCGGTTATTTATACTCACCGACGTCTATATTCGAAGACCAGCCAGACACGGGTACCGCTTTGTATTCAGCGTCGGCCATTTATAACAGACCGACGTCTAAAAGTAGCCCGCAAAAATCAATTTTCGAGCGAACTTTTTTCGTCTCCTACATCGTCGGTTTGGTAACTATTAACCGACTCCTATGTAAATGAAAATTTGCGCGAAAAATTAGGGTAAAGGTTGCATTGTTGGGCGTCGGTGTATTACTATCAACCGACGCCTTTAGCAACCTAATAGACCCGCGCGACGCCCGTTAGGCACCTACCTGTTCCATTGTCTTCATCGCTAGCTGCCGCGCTGCTCGATCGCCCGCCTGCCGGTTCTCGCCGTCGCCGACGCTGCCCGTGCTTCCTTGCCTCGCCGTCGCCGCCGACGTTGCTACTGCTGTGCGTCGCCGCCGACCTTGCTACTGCTGCTGCTGTTCGTCGCCGGCGCCGCCCACCTAGCTTCTTCCAACAGAGCCGCCGCCCTAGCTTCTTCTCCGGCGCCCTTCTTCTCCGGCGCCCTTCTTCTCCGGCGCCATTCTTCTCCGCCGCCCCTGCTGCTGCTGCTGTCCGCTCGTCGCCACCCTGCACCGCCGCCCTGCTGCTCCAGCCACCTGCTGCCCGCGCGCGCGCCCTGCTGCTCCATCCGCTGCGCCGCCGCCACGCCTGAGAACCGGCGCCGCCGCCACGCCTGGTGCCCTCCTGCTTGCCCACCTGCCTGCCCTAGCTCCTTCCTTTCTTCCTGCTGACACCCGGTGTCCTGTTTCTACAACACTGGTTAGTTTTACTGATTTCCTTGCTGTTAGTTTTACTGATTGCTGTTTTACTGCTTTTGTTGATTAGATATGTATAGAAGTTCCTTATCAATATATTTTTTTATATACACATACATGTAATTTTGTATAAAATTCATGATGTAGTGTGATCTTAAATCCTAGAGTGCACCCCTTTTGTCTACTATTTGATATCCTTGATTTTATCTTCTATCCTAAATAAAATTAAGGGACCCATGATTAGAAAACAATTCCAAACATGGCACCCACACTAATTGGAAGGAAATAAAATATGATTATTGAAATGCACATTTGTGATGTGATACCTTTTTTAGGATGCATATATTAGATTCAACCTTTGAGACATCCTTTTATGAGTTCCAATACAATTAGGGTTTCATTTCATTGCCATTGTATGTATTATAATATTACATCTTTCACATAAAAATTAATTAAATTGAATCCTATTGGAACCCTAATTTAAATCCTAATTTGATTTAAACTTGTCCATTCTAGCATCATTTGATTTGATTAAACCCTAACATTGTTTAAACCCTAACATCAATTGTGATGAAACCCTAACATGTACATATCTATTATTGTGTTTGTTGGCCTAGAAACCCGTCCAAGATTTACTCATTAGGAGTAAATCTTGGATAGTCCCCGGTTTGGGACTGTTCTTGAACACCTAATCTCACTTAGGATGTAAGTGTATAATGTGTATTGAGTTTTCGAGAAAATTTTGGTAGCATTTCCCCGTTTGTTCTCTAAGTACATATGTACTTAGAGAACAGCGGGGAAATGCTGCCGAAATTTTCTTGAAAACCCAATACACATTATACACTTACTAGTCAGATTAGGTGTTCAAGGATGGGATAGGTGGTACACATTTATTATATATAAGAATGACATCACATGTGTTTGTTGGCCTAGAATGTGAACAATCATTGTTTTTTATATTACTTGTACATTGATATAAATTAGAATGAACAATCACTAAATTATATATTGTTTGTATGGAGTCCGGCTTCATTGTAGATATCTATTATTGTGTTTGTTGGCCTAGAAACCCGTCCAAGATTTACTCATTAGGAGTAAATCTTGGATAGTCCCCAGTTTGGGACTGTTCTTGAACACCTAATCTCACTTAGGATGTAAGTGTATAATGTGTATTGAGTTTTCGAGAAAATTTTGGTAGCATTTCCCCATTTGTTCTCTAAGTACATATGTACTTAGAGAACAGCGGGGAAATGCTGCCGAAATTTTCTTGAAAACCCAATACACATTATACACTTACTAGTGAGATTAGGTGTTCAAGGATGGGATAGGTGGTACACATTTATTATATATAAGAATGACATCACATGTGTTTGTTGGCCTAGAATGTGAACAATCATTGTTTTTTATATTACTTGTACATTGAAGGATTGCTAATTGATAAAAGATCACAATTTTAGAGACATGTATGTTTATACAAATGCTAAATGTTTTCCTTATTCTAGTTGATACAAATGCTAAATGTTTTCCTTTTTAATGAAATTTTCAGATGGCTCACCATGATGAGAATGATGTCCATGATGAGCATGAAGTCCATGATGAGCATGCTGTCCATGACGAGCATGGCAAGGATACCAACGTAAGTTCTAAAAACATATCCCGTATTTCTATAGAATTCATTATCTTCTAGTTATGTCATATATCCTGTATTTCTATATTGGCTTAATTCGGTGTGTTTATTTTTGTCAAATTTTAGGTTGATGATGCACAGCTACCCACTGAAGCAATTGAGCAACTTGATGCGCAGCAACAAAAACTTAACAAGAAAAGGGGTATCACTCTGTTGAAAAAGTTACTTGCACTGAGTGGCAGTGGATCCAAATTGGTTGTGGAGTTTGATAATGGAGGGAATGCAATTGGAGTGAACCGTAATAATTTTATAAACTATCTTGGGGTTGTCACTCGAAGCCATTGTGGTGTTAAGTATGATAATTGGCATAAAGTTCCTCAGGCGAAGAAAGACTTGATATGGAAAGATTTATGCGTGAGTTATTATTATTTGCAATTCTATTTTGTAGATTACAAATTCTATTATTTGCAATTATATTTTTGGTACTAGTTAATAACATTTCTATTTTACAGAATCTGTTTGCATTGGATGAGATGTTGCATCGTAAAAGTGTGATGCAACGCGCTGGAAAGATGCTTAGGAATTACAGGACAAATCTGAACAGAGAATACATAAGAAAGGGTGATAAGAAGAAGAAGTCAGCCCTTGAACAATGGAACTTCTTGGACAAAGAAGATTGGGACAATTTTGTTGCTTCAAGAAAATCTGAAGAATTCAAGGTATTAGGCGTCACTCCCATTTTAATTAATATACATTGTATTCACCTATTCAAGATTAACATTTAGTGCTACTAACCTAATTATAAATGTGCATACTAACTAGGCCCTCAGTGACGCACAAAAAGCAAGGCGTGCACTGAATGTACATGACCATACTATGGGTCCAAAAGGCTAAGCAAGCATTCGCCAAAGACTACAGGCGGAGTCTGCGGCTACTCAGGAGTCTGCGGCTACTTAGGAGTCTGCGGCCACACCCTTGCCTCGCCATGATATCTGGATAGCTGGCAGGAAAAACAAGAAGGGTGAAATAAAGAAGCCCGAAACTGCTGAGGCGGCTGCAAAAATGGTAAAATACAACTCTTAGAGCAATCATTTGAATATTGATTATTTGTGGTGTTAACTTACCAATTTTTGTTTATGGTGATTAGCGGGAGCTGCACGAGCAGAGGAAACAAGGCACGTTCATCCCTCAGGGCACAAGGGATGAATTGACAGTTGCTCTGGGTAACCCAGAGCATCCTGGACGTGTTAGAGGTGCCGGCGCTGGTGTGGGCATCAAAGCATTCTTTGGGCCATCCCAGCGCAAACCCAGAGCGGGACTTTCTCAAGAAGAGGTAACATATTCTATTTTTAGAATGTTACTGCAAAAGGAAATTCATTAATAAAAAGCTAATATTTGTTTTATCCATGTATAGGAGAATAAGAGAGTCGAGGATATAGTTGCTAAGAAGCTCAACGATGTGGTTGCTGAGAAGGTCAAGGAAGAATTGCTGCGGTGGCAGGCATCTCAGGCTTCCAATCAGCCTATGCCGACCCACTCTTCTCCTGGTGCACAGACTGCAAGTAATCCTGGAGACCCATCGCCTAACATGTCTGCTGTAAGTATTGTTTATGACATTGTAGCTAGTCTTTTCAAGATGATATGTTTTCAAGATGATATGTATATATGTATAACATTCTTTACGTAAATTTGTAGGCATTGAAGCCATGCCGCTTAAGAATGGAAAACTATGTTGTTGCAGAGGCGCAAGCTTACCAGTCCCTTCCTGGGGCAACATTTCATGGGACTCCAATGCCGCAGGGCTACATTCGTGTGAGCCCGATACATGTATTACCTGATTGGAGGGAAGTTGAGTTGCCATATGCCCACCCAGATATTGATACACTTGGTGAGGCAGAAGGCGGGGTCATATTGTGGCCCAAAGCAGATGTCCTCTACACGACTGAAATTGTAAGATAAATTTACATTGATTTAGACTGTTAATGTGTATATATGATGTCAACTGATCTGAAATTATATATACAGGTTAAAAAGAAGACACCAGGAGCACCTAGGCCTCCACCTCCAATTCCCGCATTACCAACTTGGGTTCCAACTGACCTACCATACCCGTTAGGTCCTGCTTGTAGGGGAATGGCATGTTGGCTACGGGCACATAATATACTTTGCCCTATAATTGTTTCTTTAGATGCAGATTATGCAGGTCAATCATACGACAGCTCTTTATTTATACAAGATATTATTGAGCTGTTTATGTATGATTGGTTGAATACATCAATGATAGATACATGGATAAGGTGAGATCTTGTTTATACATCCATATACCTTGTGTAAGATCCGGTGATCTAGTTTCTTATATATTAATGCATACGTCTATATGTTTTGCAGCTACTTAATCGAAGATCATTGCAAACAATTTGCATATGATCATGTGGGATTTTTTATTCCATCATTGATTAGTATGGTAGCTAAAGACCCTGATAGTGTTCAACAATACTGTATAGATGCTTTTACAATTTTTGGTCATCAAATGAAGACGATAATAATAGCTCCATTCAATGTCAAGTAAGTTTGCTTTATTTATAATTTGGACTTAAGAAAATTCCATTATTATTTTGCATTTTGAGTTATTAATTGTTAACTTTTTACCTCTAGTGGTAGACATTGGGAGTTACTAGTTATTGTCCCCGGGACGTTCACTGTTTATTATCTAGATCCCGCAGGAAGTACATTAAACACTAAAATTGGACACGTAATGAGAATGGCATTATTCTGGTGAGAAATATTTCATTTTTTATATCCGTTAACATCTTTTATTACATTACTATTTACTTATGCAACTTAGTGTGTTATATTAACATGTAGGGGTTTAGATGCATTCAAAAATGCTGGAGGAAAGGTCCCAAGGAAAAAGAACCAGCCATTGTCTTAGGAGAACGTAAAAGTAAGTTCCCGACTCCCCGACTCCAATGTATATATTATTGATGTGAATTGTGCTTAGTTGTATTATTTTGTATGTTTCAATTTATAGTGCGCTACACAAGACAATGGCTGGGCATGCACATACTATGTGATGCGATTTATGCAGATGATTATCAAACATGCCGCATTGGACATCGATACCATACATGAGGTATTATATATAGTCTCATTAGTTAGTATGAAATATATCAATCTTATTTTTATATTATTACTTATATATATACATCATTCTCTTTGCAGGTGTTTAAAACTGACCACACTATAGGCAAACGCTTAAAAAATGTACATGCTCCATATACGAGGGAAGCATTAGATGAAGTAAGAGAAGAATGGGCAATAGCTGTACAAACAGTGGCAACTGTAAGATATAATTGGGATGTTGATAGTGATGATGAATGATACTTTGTAAATGAATGTTTCGGAATGTTAAAACATGTATTTGAATGATTCTATATGTGTGAACGTGACAATTGAATTGATGTCTGAATGTATCTACTTGTGTGAATCGTTTTATGTTAATTTTGCAGGTTTGTGGCCTGTTTGTAGGCTGATATCAATGGATGTCGTAAACCTGCAGTTCAGAAAACTAAACTGCAGGTTCTCATCCTGCTGACCAGCCACAGCAGGCCTGCAAACAGATTTATAATAAAAAAATAGATATAGGCGTCGGTTATTTACAGATAACCGTCAGCACAGACTTACAACGTCGGTTTTTTGTTGAACACCGACGCCAAAAGTGTTCGCGCTACAGGAAATGGGAGTCATCTAGGACACTTTTCTGCGTCGGTCCTTTAGTATATAACCGACGCAGAAAGCGTCCTAGATGACGCCGTTTTCTGTGGCGCGAACCCTTTTGGAGTCGGTGTTTTATAATAAACCGACGCCTTTATGTTAAATAGGCGTCGGTTTTTTAACCGACGCTGAAGTGTCCAACCTTTTAGCGGCGCCCACATAGGCGTCGTTCAGAAACCGACGCCAAAGGGGGTTAAACAACTGACACTAAAAGGCACTTCTGTAGTAGTGATTGTAACACATTACCACCTGTTTAGATGTACATGTCATTTCTGTACACTCATCGCATGAAGCCAAAATCTAAGTGTGGATGTACAAAATAATAAAATATCCCCCAAAGACTTGAAAGTATAGGGATGACACATAGGACTCTACTACAAAACACCAGTAGCATATACAACCTTCTGATAGCTAATGCTCTCCTTGCTGCTCAACATATGTTGCTTGACCTCTACCGCCTCATGGATGACCACCTAAAAGATGGGGAAACCCATGAGATGAGGCCAAACATCCCAGTAAGAGATATAACTCTCTTCCAACATCTATTATAAACATAGTAATACAATAGAGTGGGTAATAAAGTAGTTAACATTGTTTAAGCAGATCAGAATTTATAACTGAGCAGTAGAACATTTTATGCTTTTAGAAGGAATATAAAGAAAATGTATAACTATTATAAACTAAACAGTTTAAGAAATAAGGCATGGGATTATTCAATGTGATTTATAGTTGACCTAAACAAATATACTACATAGTTGTGTTATTTTTTATTAATGCCCTGAGGATTTGAGGCGTACCATTCAAATCCAACTAAACATTGCTAAGTCTAAATGAGTACCATACAAGATCTATGGAAGAGCCGGACTGCATGATCTTCACCTGTACTACTCTATCAGTTCAAGTCTGCAATGAAGTGACATAATAGTCAGATTGTAAAACAGCAACTTATAGTCAAAGATATAGTCTTGTAGATAGAAACTCATAGTCAAAGCTATGATCTTATGAAACAACTAGTCTACCTTGGTACATGGAACATCTCTAGAGAATAGTCTCACGCATGGCCATTCTAAAAGAGACATCTTACAATTTTACTGTTGTCTTTAAAAACATAGAGGCATGACCAAATTCATCCTCCATAACATAAATCTAAGGATACAAGGAGATTCCTTGACTTGAACCCCGCATATTCAAAATATGTGCTCCGAGTTTCTAGTAGGAGTTACATATTTTACCATCTAGCAAGATACTAATGCTAAAGATGGATCTATGATATAGGGAAACTACATGATCAGGGTTTCACTTGATTAGTTACTGCGATTGGGTATCTTTTTAGGCATCAATCAAGTTACAACGTATAAACCCTAAACAAATTTTACAAAGATAAGGGTTGGGTACAACTTCAAAAGATATAAAACGTACAATGTAAAAACTTGTCACACCATCACATGATACTTGTATCACTGCTATTCACAAGGCCATCACCAATATGAGATCACTATGAGGTATAAATCCCTCAATCACATCTCTAGAGGGTTTCACCTCAAACTAGGCACAAGGATTTTATCAGGTCATTAGACATCACATAATTCTTGCACATTCAATATCACATTTATCTCAACAATGATCATAATCACCACCCTATATTATGTAAGTATCATCATAGTATTCACATAGCTATGTCATTCATCTAACCTACAAAGTTAGGGTTACACATGTAGGAGCGAGAAAACACTATTACATAATAATAACTTCAATCAAGTTCAACAAATGCATTTCACATCTCAAGATTAGGGTTAGAGTTTCATATGTAGCTGATTAGGGTTTCATGACATTATTCAATCACCAAACCCTAATTTCATCACCTTCCACATGTTTGGAGTATACAGATTTAAGAACTATTATTTGTCTAAGTAGTCATATCCACATCATCATGTCTAGACTATTAATCAAGTGTTATGGTTGATAGGGTAATAAGGGTAGTGACCAACATGGTATAGCGATCATGTGTATATATGTTTGTAGATGTATCGACACATTCATCAACCATAGTGTTTGATCGTAACACATATAGGTGTCATGACTGAAACACACACCAACTACAACCTATTATGACCATCACACAACTTGGGCATGTGTTGTGACCACTACACAAACTTGCATAAGTGTTACGACCAACACACCTCAAACCATCTTGACCACAACATCATCCAAATAGAGTACTAACCAAGAAGCAACGCTACTGTAACGTCCCAAGATTTGAGGCCTCGGATAACATGATCATAAAAGGAATGATTGGACTACCCATATCACCAAGGTGCACCTCCTTTTCTAGGAGCCCATCAATAAAGAACTCCATGGTTAAGCATGCTCAGCTTGGAGTAGTACAAGGATGGGTGACCAGTTGGGAGAGCACATGGGTGAGGATAACGCACGTAGTTAAGGCTAGTGGTGGTTTGTGGGGCCAGTCGTCATTCTTGAAACTCTACTGGAGCCTTAGGTAGTGGGCTCAGGCATTACAAATGGTATTAGAGCCAAAACCCCTCCAGTAGGTGGGGCCCACATGGGCATGTGGCATGCCATTCTTGAGTCATGCGGTCCAGGCATGTAGGAAAGGGTTGTCCATGGTGACGTGCCACCCTTGCGCTAGTATTCCGTGATTGGCAGTTGGGTGTCCATGGGCCATTCTGGGTCTGCACTGAAATGGGGAAATATTATGAGGCCATATAATTGAGCCTTGACGAAGACATCAAGAGTCTAAGTGGGGGAGATTGTAACGTCCCATGATTTTAGACCTCGGATAATATGATCTTAAAAGGAATGATTGGACTACCCATATCACCAAGGTGCACCTCCTTTTCTAGGAGTCCATCAATAAAGAACTCCATGGTTAAGCATGCTCAGCTTGGAGTAGTACTAGGATGGGTGACCAGTCGGGAAGTTGACCCCGGCTTGCACATGGGTGAGGATAAAATGCAGTTAAGGATAGTGGTGGTCTATGGTGCCAGTCATCATTCCTGAAACTCTACTAGAGCCATGGGCAGTGGGCCCATGCGTTACAGCTGTGTTGCGACCAAAAACCCTTAGTTTAGGGTTGTTGCGGTTGAAAAAACCACCCACGAGTGTGTTTACCAAGAGGAAGACTAACGGTTGTAGTGACCTTAAGTCATCCATACACCCCACTCCAAAGTTGAAACAAACTATGGTCTAAAAAGAAGATCAAATTCAGGAATACCAAACGTCAACTAAGTGTAACACTCTAAGCAAAGATGTTCATCTAACCCTACAACTTGTGCCATAGAAGGTCACCTTAAAGATCATGACTAAGGGGATAGAAACCAAATTTCTTATGCATGCAAATAGAACCAAAACCTCCTATTATTCAAGGTAGATGAGTCATAAATAAGATAATATAGCTCCATACATAAAGAACAATAGATAAATCATCAATTCCTTAATCACCACAAGAATCAGGTATAATGATTTAGGGTTTATATGAAAGAGTAATCTTCTCAAAAATACTATAGAATTTTAAACCCTAAAACATAATTACATCTTCAAACATATCAAGGACACATTTTATAGATTAGAATAAAAACATATAATGAGGTTTATGGTGCAAATAATAGAAGGGGAAAATTTATCTAACCCACCTTTAATTTGAAGATCAAACTCCAAGATCACAAACTCCAAGAGATAGAAAGAAGTCCCAACTTGGTTCAATCTTTTGGCCACAAGATCACCTTCAAAAGAGAAAAGAATGTCATGGTCAAAGGAGATCTCATGAAATGGAAAAACTCAAACCACATATCGATTTAAGAGAGAAAGAAGAGGTCTTCTTCTCACTCGGGTACCACCATGTCAAAAATAGTCTCCGACCCTTGTGAAGAAGAGATCTCCAAAAAAATCCACCATGGATGGTCCATAGTCTCATGGCCGAGAAGGAGGAATAAGATGATAGGGTTTTTAGAAAAGGGGAAATGTGATCAAGAGAAGGAGATCACTTACCAAGAGAAGAACCACCAAGAATCACCATCAAAGGGTTGATGAAGAACAAGATCTTCCACAAACAAAGTTGGATCTGTCACCCAAGCTACAAGATTAGACCTTCTTTGCTCCCAAAGCTCCAAGAAAGATCACATGAGAAAATGAAGAGAGTAGGGCCGAAATAGAGATTGCAAGTGAAGAGGAGGGATTATATACACAAGGTAGGAGATAAGTAAGAGGTTATTAGGGGTCAACATAAGAGGTTATGAAGGGATACATGCCCACCAAAGAAACAATTATACTTCCACATAGATGCACGCCTTAAAGGGTGATGTTTATCCAAAAAGTGTAGCAACCATCTAGGTCAGCTACCACCCTTTTCTTTGGTCAAAACACCTATATGCACTTGTAGGAACCAACTCACTAGGTCACCATATACACACGGTCCATACACTTCACTAAACGACAAACATTTTTGACCCACCCATCTCTAGGTCATCGTGGTCAAAATAACAACACCTAAGGTATGTGTTGTAGTCACTACACTCACCCAAGAGTGATGTATTGGTTGCAACACTCAAACCCTAGCAAGGTCACCACATCAACAAGGCAAACCCTAGAAACCCTAATATCACTATGTGATGTCTCATCACCAACCATGATTCAAACAAGGCACCCTGTAGCATAATCTTCTCTCTCATGATGGTAAGGCACAAGAAGCATTCTCAACATGTGACAAATTTCATGATAACCTTTACTCATGGGTAAATTGCAAAATAGCCCAAACCAAGTACATGTTAATAAGATAGCTCAAACATCAATCAAAATGGACCCAATGGAAAACATAAGCATTCCACATGTTATTAGGGTATCACACGAGATTTGATTAAGATTTAGGAATACATTTTTCAAGAAAACACAATTAAGCATAAAACTAGGTTAGGGGTCTTACAACCAGAAACCCCTAATAGGGATTTTGCCCTCAAAATCCTACACAAAAAGAGACGGATACTTCTTTCACATCTCATCCTCAAGATCCCATGTGGCTTCCTCAATGGCATGATGATGCCAAAAAACCTTGACTAACATGATACCCTTATTCTTCAACTTCTTGATCTTATATCCAGGATTAACACGGGTCCCTCGACATAATACACATCATTATCTAGCTCTACTTCAATAGTCTGAAGATTCAATTCCATGTCAGGGTGACACTTCCTCAAAATAGAAACATGCAACTATGGTGGAAGCTCCAACCTATAGGCCACCTTCACAAAATGTGCAATCATAGGATAAGGTCCCATATAATGGGTAGTTAACTTACCCTTCTTTCCAAACCTTCAAACACCTTTCCAAGGAGAGACCTTGAGGTACACAATGTCTCCCACTTGGAACTCTAAAGGCCTATGATGGTTATCAGCGTAAGACTTTTGCATGTCTTGTGCTGCCTTCAGCTACTGTTGAATCACTTTGATCTTTTCAATCATATTCTACACAAGATCCAGACCTAGAAGTTGATATTCGCCCATATCATACCAACATAATGGATATCTGCAATGTCTCTTATACAACGCTTCATATGGTTCTATGTCGATGTTCCTCTAATAGCTATTGTTGTAGGAAAACTCTATTAAACTGAGGTGGATATCCCAACTGGCCAAAAACTACAACACACGGGCTCTCAATAGATACTCCAAAGTCTATATTGTCCTCTCAAACTATCATTGTGTCTGTGGATGAAATGTAGTGTTGAACCTCAAATGTGTACCCATCTTTGGATGCAAACATTCCCAAAAGCAACTAGGGAACTGAGGACCTTTGTCTGACACTATAGTAGATGGGATACCATGTAGACATACTATCTCATCGACATACACATGTGCAAGTTTCTCAACCGTATATGTCATCTTCATAGGAAGAAAGTGTAGTGACTTAGTCAACATGTCCACTATCACCCAGATGGAATCAGGACATGTGGTTGTCCTTGGAAGTCCAACCACAAATTCCATCATATTATGATCCCATTTCCACTGTGGTATAGGCAATGGTTGTAAAGTCCCTATAGGATTTTGATTCTTAGCTTTAACATGTTGACACACTACACACTTAGCTACAAACTCAACAACATCACACTTTAACCTTGGCCAATGGTATAGATCTTTCAAGTTCTGATACATTTTGGTGCTACCTAGATGTATAGCTTATATGGAAGAGTGAGCCTCTTCTAGAACAAACGTCCTCATACTATTAACATCTAGCACAACTACCTTGCCATTATAACATTGTCCCAATCTCAAAATCATGGAAGCCATCACGCTTCTAACTGCCCAACTCTGCTTGAATCTGTTGTATCCCAGTATCATTCTATCGTGCATCTTTGATCTGCTGACTCAATGTCGGCTTCACTTATAACTATGCCAATACACATGCTAACATAGACACTTCTAACTATAATTCACTGACATAGGGAAACCAACATATCTCTTTTATGGTACTCCAAAGCACTCAACTATGCTTGTTTAGTGGATGATGATGAAGAAGACTGTTGGTATGTATGCCCTGAGAGCCAATCATGGGATGATTGGTGGGATACATTAAGATTGATTTGATAAACATCAATGGCAAGCTTCCAATTCTTTCTGGTTCAGTCATATAAGATAGTGATAGAATAGATTGAATGTCTAGAGAATGATAGTACTCAATGATGTATGCTTTCAGGTTCAGGACCTGAACGATGAGATCATACAGATGCTAAGAGTTTCTACATTCTTGTTATGTCCCTAGTCAGATGTCATTGTGGAAGGTAGATAGACATCAATGACACACAAGACTAGATTGTGGTGTTGGTTGATGACAGAATCCCATTAGTCATGATATAGAGATATCAAACCAAACACATAGGTACTTGTTAGAGAACAAGTGTACCGGATAGACCCACCGTGAGTTTGACACATGGAACCATGACATGGTAGTCACAGTCAGTACTCACAGTGATGGTGGTGAGTGTGATTCTTTGACCGGAAATCACTACACTCAACACATGTCGTTGGGCACACTTTGACATCATCAAACGCAGTCTTGAAACATGGGTTGTTATAAAGGTGATGATTGGGTGGCTTTGACACATGGGGCTTTTGAGGGGTGAGTGATAGATATGGGATTTGTCCCTCTTGAGGGAGTTTGATATCCATGGCCACTTGATGAGTAGGATTGAGAAAGGCGTGCATGCATGTGTGAATCAGTATGTGATATTGATGTCATACATATCTCTTCCAATCTACTCTGAGATCAGGAAAGTGAATGAACGTTGACAGGATGACTGTTCCATGCCTCGAGTTCATTCGGGATATCGGTGACAAAGGAATTATACATTCACTATAACACCATTCACGGATTGTAGGATTGAAAGTTGTTCTCCAATTTTCTATTTCACTTGGGTAGCACTGATGTGTGACTAGGCACCGCTCTTTGCTTGTGAAGTTAGAAGTGTTATGGACTTTCGTTGGAAAAGGACTTGTAGGGTCACACACATAGGATTTAACCTGGAAGAGGAGTTTTGTCCACAAACAATGTTTAGATTGATTACTAAAGGAGTTTAGTAGTTCAATTAAACACTCAATCAATTGATAGCTCAGTGTCATAATGTTCAAGGTGTTGGACTGATTGATTAGAGTATCAGATTGATTGAAACTACAATTGATTGATTCTGCACAATCTGCACTCCCAACTAATTGGCTCATGTGATGAACCGATCGGTTGAGCTTGGTGAACCGATCGGCTCATGTGGTGAGTCGATCGGCTCATGGACAGGGTGAAATGATTGGTTCAAGTATTGAAACGATCAGTTCAACTGGTCCAACCGAGCAAGTTGGGAAAGTAGGATTGGTGAGAAATTTCTTTTCGTTTCACTTGCCCAATTTGATTGGAACAAGGATTGATATTAGGTACCAATTAGAAACAAAAGAGGAAAAGTCAATCGGGAACTGACTAGGACCACAAACCGACCGGTTCAGAAGTGAACCGATCGTTTCATGGGTCCCAACTGATTGGTTGAGGTGTCAACCGATCGGCTCAGTTCCCCAACCGACCATTTCAGAAATGAAACGATCCGTTCAGGTTGTGCAGTTGGTTGTTTTTGTGGAAAATCTCGAACCCTTCTACTCCTGCTTTAGTCCCACATTACCCGAGATAGAGAACTTTGTCGCATGACCCTCCTATATATATAGGGGTATTAGGGGCTTCTCAAAGTACAACTCAGTGCAACCAGTTGCTCTGTAAAGTTGTCGTTCTCTCTGGTTTTGGTAACCGAGAGAGCCCGAGCAAGTGCTACCCGATAAGGGAGGAACGGAAAGGGAAAGACAACTGCAGAAAGCGACTGGTGGCGGGCGAGTGTGTCGGTGACTAGTACGCTGACAGGAGGGTGCGATTCTTTCCAATTCCTTTTGAGACAAGGAGATTGGAGTTCCAGGTGGTCCGTGTAGACAACATCAGAGGCGGGAGATTTCTATTGTTCATAGGACAACTATCAATCTCGACAGTCCCGGTGAGACCAGGAGTCGTCAGTCCCAGTGTGACCAGGAGCTGCACAGACACCATCCAAGACCGGAGGTGAAGACCACACAAGCCATGAGGTATTGTCACCGAGCAATCCTCGGGACAAGGTATGATTCCACAAACCATCCCTTCCTATTGTATAGACATTGACGCATTTCCTTGTTCTGGGTTTGGGGAGGAGAAAAGTTTTGTTTCCGCTGCCTTCTTTGCCTCCCCTATAACCCAACAAAGACTTCCTTCTTAAAGTATCTTCTACCATGTTCACCTTCCTTAGATGGTAATCTATGGTAAAATCAAAATCTTCAATCAGTTCCATCTAGTGTCATTGTCACATGTTCAACTCCTTCAAAAAGATGTATTGCAGGTCATTATGGACGGTAAACATCTGACACATCTCACCATATAAGTAGTGTCTCCATATCTTCAAGGCATGGGCCATAGTGGCCAATTCTAGATCATGCATTGGGTAGTTCTATTTCTTAATATGCCGTGAAGTGAAAGAAATCACGTTCTTATCTTGGATCAGCACACAACCCAGACCATTCTTGGACGCATCACAGAAAACAATATAACTCGTTCCATGCTCTGGTAGCACTAACACTGGTACACTGGTCAACCTCTCCTTCAGAAGATGAAAATGACACTGACATTTGTCATCCTAGACAAATGGCACATCTTTTCTTGTTAGCTTTGTTAGGGGTAATGCCACTGCATTGAAGTTCTTGAAGAAACTCCTGTAATATACTTCCAAACCTAAGAAGTTGTGGACCTTCGTAGGTGTCTTTGGTTGTTCCCACTCCAGTACTCACTCTACCTTCTTTGGGTCTACATAGACTCCTTTAGAAGATATCACGTGCCCTAGAAAAGACACTTTGTAATGACCCCACTTCCCGGTAACCCCCAATCAAGGGAGACCAAGAGGTCGGAGGCATTAACGCAAAATTTAGGATCAATGGTTTAACAATTTAATCAAAAATAATTATTAAATTCTACTAACTAAACCTAAAATCCGGTATAAAATATAACTTTTGCATACCTTTTCAAAATAGGATCTAAGACTTCTATCCACATGTGAAATCTATCTATCTAATCCTCCTTTGTATTACTTAACTTCATCTTCACATATTCTGTTTTACTATTTGTCCTTTTTAGATAATACCTAAAACCCCAACAAACAAAATGTCAGTTAGCATAAATGAATATGTCGATATGTGGGGACAAACAAAACAACACAGATATAATCTAACAACATAGTCATGTCAATTAATTGTTAAAAATACAAGATTACATTTTCAGTATGACTCCTCAACCACTTTTACCACCTATGGGATACCCTCTCTAGGGTTAAGTCCTTGCAAGTGACTTTAAGGCTACCTTCTCCATCTTGATCTTGGTACCTGGGATCACCTCTCTAGGTTCCATGTGGTTTTCCCTCCAGGGCTTGGTCCATTATCTTACATCCAGAGGGGTATGTAGGTTCGAGCGAGTCACACACATTTATACTTTGTGATAATCATATTCACTTTAAGCATTGCAGTAATGAAACATCCAAGCAGTTTAAATACATTGCAATCGATAAATCCTTGAGAAATGCCGAGAAAAATAATGTGTGTACTCATAATTAACCACATACCTAATTTATAGATTTCACAAGCATTAAGAAATTCCAGCCAAGAAAGCAATCCAAGAAATCGATTCAATAATCATGGAATTCCTAAAAAGCATATATACTCTATTTAATAAACACTTTATCAAGAATCTACTTTATTGACTTGGATTCACTTTCTAGGGTTTCAAATCCGAATTAAGGTTTCATTAGGGTTCCTTTAGATCTATTTACAGCTCTCCTCTTTTATATCCACAAAACCCTAAAACAGCAATCTTAGGTTTAAAACCCTAATTACTCACATATTTACATTAGAGCCTTTTTATCATCTACTAGGCTTGAGATTAACCTAACATCATTTTTATATAAAGGATCTCAAATTAAATCTCATTAAAACCCATTAACACTTAGATTAGGGTTTCTAAGCCCATTAATGCACATTATCATATCAAACCCTAAATTAAGCTATCAAGCATATGAATTATCTATTTAGACACCCAAAACGCCTTTTTATTAACAACATGTTAATATTCTTATTAGATCATACCTCTTAATCTTCCCAACTTCACTAAACATCAAATTAGGGTTTTCTATGCATTGAAGGTAGCAATTTTAGTTACTTTTCGAATTGCAAGCATAATCAGGCTTCAATTTTATTTTTAATGGATTCCTAGAATTTTTATGCTCAATTTTCATATATAACATGTATTGATTAGACCTACCAATAATTAGTTATGATTTTTGAGATATAATTACCTTTCAGCCAATCGATGGTTGCCACGTCAGCCTTGCGACTTCCTTAATATACTCGAGTCCATGTGGATCTTAGCTGGACCAATGATTGTTCAACACTTCAGTGGTTCGCTCAGTGGGTCTAGGCTTTAAGTTCTCAATGAAAACCCATTATGAAACGACCGTCTCGCGAAAACATGATTAACTAATGCGGAAGCGTTCATCAAGTAGCGGATTAGCGAAAATCACTAAAAATTAAAACTTTTTACAAAGAGATCCACACATAGGAAATCCTTTACAACAAGAACCATTGTATAACATTTACATTCTGGTTCAAACATATATAACCTGTACCATCTCTTTTCAGAGACTACAACATCAGCTGCCTTATGAACATTATATACAGACAGCATATGAATCTCGAGGCATCAAGCCAAAACCTCAGTTTGATATATCAAAAACACTGACTGAAAACTCCCAGGACCTGAGAGTACAGAGACGACACATAGGACTACTATCTATATGACTTGACAGTCAGTGCCTCCACCTGAGATCTCACTGCTGTCCAAGCTGTTGCTTTCCTTTTCCTGCAAAAGAGTATCTGCCTCTTTGTCCGCGTCCACCTAAAAATGTTGGATCCCACGGGGGTGAGACAATTGTAAATTGCCCCAGCAAGAGATATAACTCTCCGCCAGAAACATTATTATTGCATCTTAAGAAGATAAATATAGGCAGATGATAAGCAGTTTAAAGAATTCTCTTAATAAGGAATAGGAAGAACATGTATATCATTTATCCTCCATATTATACCATCATGTCAAACTTCTCTTGTGACACTCATTATCTTGATATGTCACCCATGAGACATTCTTGTTTCAACTTATTGGCCTTAGTCAGTCTGCTAAACAAATAAGGGATTACATCTACCATGTACTCATATATCATTAATACAGGCATTGGGTTATTACCAATCCTGTGTCATCATTACAGGCATTGAGCCTCTGCCAGGTATTGGACTCTTCCAAACCTGATTACACTGCCAGGCATTGGTCTTTAACCAACCCTGATTACAGGCATTACACCTCTGCCAGGTATTGGATTTCTCCAAACCTGATTACACAGTCAGGCATTGCACTCTAACCAACCCTGATTTCACAGCCAGGCATTGGACTTTAACCAATCTTGATTTCACAGCCAGGCATTGGACTTTAACCAACCCTGATTTCATAGCCAAGCATTGGACTTTAACCAACCCTGATTTCATAGCCAGGCATTGGACTTTAACCAATCCTGATTACACAGCCAGGCATTGGACTTTAACCAATCCTGATTACACAGCCAGGCATTGGACTTTAACCAATCCTGATTACACAGCCAGGCATTGGACTCTAACCAATCTTGATTACACAGCCAGGCATTGGACTTTAACCAACCCTGATTACAGGAATTAAGCCACTGCCAGGTATTGGACTTTAACCAAACTTGATTACACAGCCAGGCATTGGTCCGTAACCAATCCTGATTACATAGCCAGGCATTGGACTTTAACCAACCCTGATTACAGGCATTAAGCCTCTGCCAGGTATTGGACTTTAACCAAACCTGATTACACCGCCAGGCATTGGTCCGTAACCAATCCTGATTACACAGTTCATGGAATTTAATTCCTTTAACTCATCATTGATCATCACATACTACTTTCTTAAGTTACCAGCTTATCTTGGATTAAGGTATTTCCCATCTTAATCCTTTCATCCACTAACCTATCACTCTTACCATAAAGTGCATAGGTTACACATAAGAATGGTCCAACTATCTTTAATGATATGGACTCATCTCAGATTAAGGGATTGCTTACAATAAGCTTGCCTATAATCAACCACAATAAATGTTTCACCTTTATAAGGCCATTCCTTCTATCTCATCATTAGGGTTTCCTTATACCCTTATTTAAAATTAGGATTATAATTCATTATCATATTTCCCAAGATTAGGGCTTTATGTATTATGACTCCACATTAGAGTCTCACATACCTTCCCCCTTCTTAGGGCCTCTCATCACAACATAGCATTAGAGCTTCATGTGATGTTAACTCTTAATTAGGGTTTCTCATGGAATCACCCTCAATTAGGGTTTCTCATGGAATCACCCTCAACTAGGGTTTCTCATGGAATCACCCTCAACTAGGGTTTCTCATGGAATCACCCTCAACTAGGGTTTCCACCTTAGTCACCCACAATTTGGGTTTACTATGCATCTCCATTAGGATTTCAGTCAATTGTCCATAATTAGAGACTCACTATTCATCCCAATTAGGGTTTTACATCTCATTTCCCTAAATTGGAGTTTCACACATCACTACCCTGACTTAGGGTTACATCCTCACCCTGGATTAGGGTTACATTTAGAATTGCCCTCAATTAGGGTTAGAACCCAAAAGCCCTGTCAACTAGGGTTTATATTCATGATTAGGGTTTCATGATCTCTCTTCTTAAGGATCATACACTTAATCATCACATGAATCATATTCATGTATGAATTCATGTTAACATCATCTCAAATTGATTAGGTCATATCAACCCTTCAATCAAGAGCATACCACTATGATCAACGTAGTGTATCAAGTCATTGGTCCAATAAGCAATTAGGGATTCATTCCTTAATTGGTACTAGCCCCTTAGGTATTGTTAAGGTTTCAACCTTTGTACCTTCTTTGTTTATCATTACTAATCATCATTGGGTCAATGGATCATTCATCATCTTAATTCTCAAGAGATTCAATCACATTGGACCTCCATTACATAAAGCATCCAATTGAATTAGGGTTTCCAATGTTGATTCCTTCAATCATTGGATTCATGGAACCAGTCATCAATTGGACCTACCCTCATACTTCAATTGAGTTTAATAGGTCAACCTTCAACTGATTTGACCCTCAATTTACCCTCAATTGGTCATCAATTAGAGTTTGATTCAATTGAATTAGGGTTTAGAATTGATGATTCAACAACACTAATCAATGTAAGACTAGTTACTTTGAAACCATTGAACCATCATCCAAATTGGGTATGAACTGACCCCAAACGGTCTTGAGGTCGTTTGGATGACCTACAAACGGTATTGAGACCGTTTTCCCATCAAATCACTCAAAACCAAGCCATCCAAGTAGGGTTTGGATTATTGAAGTGCTCACCAATTCAGCAATTTATTGCAGATCAACTTGGTACCTTTAGGCCTTCAAACACCTAACCATACTCAGCCCTAGACCTCCAAACGGTCTTGGGTGACCACCAAACGGTCTTGAGACCGTTTGGATGAGCTCCAAACGGTCTTGAGACCGTTTGGCCCATCCATCCTTTGGATTCTAGTGAAAAATCATCAAGGATTGGTCTATCGAGTTGATCAACAAATCAGCACTTCATTGCAATATGATTAGTACCTTTGGACCTTTAATTGGTCAACTATACTTGACCCCAGACCTCCAAACAGTCTTGGGGTGATCCCCAAACGGTCTTGAGATCGTTTGGGTGATCCCCAAACGGTCTTGAAACCGTTTGGGCTAATCAACCCAAAATCTCAACTTAACTCATTGGAATTTCAGCACTGTTTTCAATTAGGGTTTGCCTAATTGATTAGCCTTCAACTCATGATTATTTTGGAGTTAACCCCTCAAATTTGGAGGGTCATTAGTCGACATAATTAGGAACAAGATTCCCAAACGGTCAACGCTTGGTCAACCATCTCAAACGGTCTTGAAACCGTTTGCTCAACCAGGTCAAGTTAATCAGGTTGAAAATCAGCACATAATTCAATTTGATTGCCTAATTGATTGGCCTTCAACTCTCTATTCCTTTGGAGTTAATCCCTCAAATTTGTAGGGTTATCAGCCTACATAATTAGGAACAAAATTCCCAAACGGTCAACGTTTTTTCAACCATCTCAAACGGTCTTTAAACCGTTTTCTCCCAAACGGTTTCAAACCGTTTTCCCTTAAACGGTTTGCTGAAACCGCATAGCCAATCAAATTAAAACGATTTGGAGTAGCTATCAAAACGGTTTTGCTTGGTAATTTTCTTTGGATAAGCATCTAGGATGATGTCATCATCCCCTTCCTTCGAAAAACCAAGAACAGCACCGTTCTTGATGGAAATTGCAGCAAAGAAACAAGAGTGTATCAAATTGAAGAAATCAATCAACAAAGCATAGAGAATTGATGCAATAGCAATGTTTAAGGGTTTGAGTTATAAAACCCACCTCCAATTGAGCTCCAAAGCTCCAATCTCACGCCATTAATGGTGGATTAAGCTCTTGCAACTCCCCCTAGGCTCGTACTCAAGCTTTTGATTGAAAAAGTTGGCTAGGGTTGAAGAGGAGATCGAAATAAGAAGGAATCCATAATTTATTTTTGATTTCCACCATGAATTCAAGAATAACGAAGGTCAAGGGCTTACCCACAGGTTGGGGACGTGCTCCCTGCTCCTCCCTAGCTCCTTGGTTGGTTTTGCAAGCAAGGGGAAGAAGAAAATCCGAAAAAGGCCTTGGTTTGGGCTTGGAAATGGCACTTTTATAAAGAAATTGATGAGAGAGAAAATGCATTATTAAAATGCATTTAATTCCAAAAACATGACCGCCTCTTCCCCCTCAAATTCCCCTCAAAATCCTTAAGGACGAGGCAACTTCCTTGCCTTTAATTCTCCTTCATTATCCTCAATTCAAAGAAAAGCAAATTAAGCACCTTAATGCTTATAATATAATATCCCACATGTGAGTGGATATTACTTTTCTTTATAAAAAGGTGAGTGGAATTTCACCTACTTAAGATATTTTCGTTCCTTATCTTGTTAAAGGAACGTCCATCCTTATTCAAAATCAACCAATAACATTTTGGTTGAAGGCCCTTTAATTAATACATTCAGTTTTGCCCTAAATTAAATTAGGGTTTCAATTAGGATTAAATCTTGATTATTTTAATATCAAGATTCTCTCTCCTCAAACTTAATTCAAATGAGATGCCCCTCTCATTTATTTTCTCTACCTGATGCCAAGAAACATTAAGGACCTTATTGAAGTGGTAATTTGCATATTGAACCCTAGATTTTGGGTAAATTGCACATTACACCAAAACTAGGTTTTCATGCACAAGGATTGCTTTACAAGCTTAATCTTGGTGTCCAAGCTTGTGGAAACCATACCACTACATCATGTTCATTATTATGATGTCTCAACATCAGAGGAACATCTTATCATGCAATATTTGCAATTTAACCCCTCAACTTGGGTAATTTGCACTTTAGTCCAAAATAAGCAAACATTGCTTCAACATAGTTCAAACAGGACCAAAATTGAAACATAGGTTCCTTTTGAGCCTTAATTACTTTTCACAAGATGAGATTAATCATATAATCATCTTTCTTAATCAAAACACCTAGGGTTAAAGCATAACCCAGGTCAGGGATGTTACAAATTATAAACCCCTAACAAGGATTTCGTCCCCGAAATCCCAGATAAAGGGAACAAATATTATTCATTCATCATATCATCATGTATCTTCATAACACCTCATTGTTATGTAGACATCATAGAACTTTGATCAGCACAAAGTTCCTTCACACAATATTCTCATAGAGTCAAATGAGAACTTATCTTAAAGACATATTTAGTTGTTATGTTTATGCAAAGCATAAACCCCTAACATATGATGTTCATATCATTTTATATAATCAGACTGATTTCATAGTTGACCATTCAAGGTAGCCAATCTAAACCATCTGATAATTCTCAGATACCAGAATCTCTTACCTTGGTATCAGTCGAATGTGTTGAAAACACATTATATTCTCATCTTTCTTTTATCATATTTACAACTTTATAGAACAGGGATCACCTCCCTTGTTCTCTTTCTCATCATATGAGGGTCATACTTTTACTTCCTCATATACACATACTGATCTAAATTCCTATCAGATCCTTCTTTCTTGTTCTTAAGATATGATACATTTATCCATATCATATTTCCAATTTCATGATACTCTTTAGATTGTATCAGAATGATTGCTTGATCAGGGCAATCAAAAAGATATCAATCTAAGAGTTTCCATACTCACTTTATCATCAATAGTTGTACACCTGATCA
Source organism: Alisma plantago-aquatica (assembly GCA_963693085.1). Lineage (NCBI taxonomy): Eukaryota > Viridiplantae > Streptophyta > Magnoliopsida > Alismatales > Alismataceae > Alisma > Alisma plantago-aquatica. Next base: position 273,212,378 of record OY856413.1, on the reverse strand, counting down.
GGGTTTACAAGTACTGAGATCAAGTAGTATGCACTTACATGTTATCATATTCCTTACTTTTCATATTACCATAACATAAGATTTAACATCCCTGGATTTTATCCAGGCATCTCTTCTATACCCTTCCTCTTTCATGGAGGTAAGATCAATATAGAGCATTTAAAAGAATACTGAACAGAATTCAAATTCTAGTTCTCATCATTTCTTCCCTATATAGCAACCAATGGGGAAAACAATATCAACAATCCTCCTTTTTATAACAAAAAGGGTTTAGTGTACTCAACATGTACACATTTATAACATACCTTGTACTCATATCATGGTCTTACTAGTCTTATTACTGAAGCAAAAACTAAGCCATAGAATCGTACAGGTGAAAGGTTAAGACCTTTGCACTTACTTAGTGGCTACTTCCCTGGTACACTAGGTATTTATTGCACTATTTGTACCAAAAACCTTGGCTTTTTAGAACCATTAGGCAAATGTCTCTAGAATTATAGAGACCATTCCCTACTTCTCAGCTTATTGCCCCTTCTTGGGCACTACCATCACAGATTTATTATCTGTCTGAACTCATGGCAGAGTCCACTTTCTTGCCATAAGTTAATCTTTTCCACATTTTCCCTTGTTCCCACATGACTAATTCATTCAGGAACTCTTTTAAAGCTCAAGCTTTCTGTATTAAGGACTGATAACCTAGGTTATAAGGCTAGCATCCAGTTCACTTAAATGCATTATTATTGCCCTAATCTGCCCAATAAGAGCATGATCATAGGATTCTCTATCATGATCAGGTCTTAATGGGGATTCTCAGGCACTCATTCTATTCTTGTCAGATCCCTTGCACCTCTTCTTGATGCAACAACATTGCCCTTAGCAATGTGTTCTTTGTGCTCTCCAGTCATTTTAAAACTTTACCCTTTCTCTGCACAAGCAGAAATCATTATAGGGTATACTGGAGGACACGAACACAGACTCAACAACTTAGTCCTATGTCTCTGTAGACTCAACGAACCTAAAGCTCTGATACCACAATTTGAAACGACCGTCTCGCGAAAACATGATTAACTAATGCGGAAGCGTTCATCAAGTAGCGGATTAGCAAAAATCACTAAAAATAAAACTTTTTACAAAGATATCCACACATAGGAAATCCTTTACAACAAGAACCATTGTATAACATTTACATTCTGGTTCAAACATATATAACCTGTACCATCTCTTTTCAGAGACTACAACATCAGCTGCCTTATGAACATTATATACAGACAGCATATGTATCTCGAGGCATCAAGCCAAAACCTCAGTTTGATATATCAAAAACACTTACTGAAAACTCCCAGGACTTGAGAGTACAGAGACGACACATAGGACTACTATCTATATGACTTGACAGTCAGTGCCTCCACATGAGATCTCACTGTTGTCCAAGCTGTTGCTTTCCTTTTCTTGCAAAAGAGTATCTGCCTCTTTGTCCACGTCCACCTAAAAATGTTGGATCCCATGGGGGTGAGACAATTGTAAATTGCCGCAGCGAGAGATATAACTCTCCGCCAGAAACATTATTATTGCATCTTAAGAAGATAAATATAGGCAGATGATAAGCAGTTTAAAGCATTCTCTTAATAAGGAATAGGAAGAACATGTATATCATTTATCCTCCATATTAAACCATCATGTCAAACTTCTCTTGTGACACTCATTATCTTGATATGTCACCCATGAGACATTCTTGTTTCAACTTATTGGCCTTAGTCAGTCTACTAAACAGATAAGGGATTACATATACCATGTACTCATATATCATTAATACAGGCATTGGGTTATTACCAATCATGTGTCATCATTACAGGCATTGAGCCTCTGCCAGGTATTGGACTCTTCCAAACCTAATTACACTGCCAAGCATTGGTCTTTAACCAACCCTGATTACAGGCATTACACCTTTGCCAGGTATTGGATTTCTCCAAACCTGATTACACAGCCAGGCATTGGACTCTAACCAACCCTGATTTCACAGCTAGGCATTGGACTTTAACCAACCCTGATTTCACATCCAGGCATTGGACTTTAACCAACCCTGATTTCACAGCCAGGCATTGGACTTTAACCAATCCTGATTACACATCCAGGCATTGGACTTTAACCAATCCTGATTACACAGCCAGGCATTGGACTTTAACCAATCCTGATTACACAGCCAGGCATTGGACTCTAACCAATCCTGATTAGACAGCCAGGCATTGGACTCTAACCAATCCTGATTACACAGCCAGGCATTGGACTTTAACCAACCCTGATTACAGGCATTAAGCCTCTGCCAGGTATTGGACTTTAACCAAACCTGATTACACAGCCAGGCATTGGTCCGTAACCAATCCTGATTACACAGCCAGGCATTGGACTTTAACCAACCCTGATTACAGGAATTAAGCCTCTGCCAGGTATTGGACTTTAACCAAACCTGATTACACCGCTAGGCATTGGTCCGTAACCAATCCTGATTACACAGTTCATGGAATTTAATTCCTTTAACTCATCATTGATCATCACATACTACTTTCTTAAGTTACCAGCTTATCTTGGATTAAGGTATTTCCCATCTTAATCCTTTCATCGACTAACCTATCACTCTTACCATAAAGTGCATAGGTTACACATAAGAATGGTCCAACTATCTTTAATGATATGGACTCATCTCAGATTAAGGGATTGCTTACAATAAGCTTGCCTATAATCAACCACAATAAATGTTTCACCTTTATAAGGCCATTCCTTCTATCTCATCATTAGGGTTTCCTTATACCCTTATTTAAAATTAGGATTATAATTCATTGTCATATTTCCCAAGATTAGGGCTTTATGTATTATGACTCCACATTAGAGTCTCACATACCTTCCCCCTTCTTAGGGCCTCTCATCACAACATAGCATTAGAGCTTCATGTGATGTTAACTCTTAATTAGGGTTTCTCATGGAATCACCCTCAATTAGGGTTTCTCATGGAATCACCCTCAACTAGGGTTTCCCATGGAATCACCCTCAACTAGGGTTTCTCATGGAATCACCCTCAACTAGGGTTTCCACCTTAGTCACCCACAATTTGGGTTTACTATGCATCTCCATTAGGATTTCATTCAATTGTCCATAATTAGAGATTCACTATTCATCCCAATTAGGGTTTTACATCTCATTTCCCTAAATTGGAGTTTCACACATCACTACCCTGACTTAGGGTTACATCCTTACCCTGGATTAGGGTTACATTTAGAATCGCCCTCAATTATGGTTAGAACCCAAAAGCCCTGTCAATTAGGGTTTATATTCATGATTTGGGTTTCATGATCTCTCTTCTTAAGGATCATACCCTTAATCATCACATGAATCATATTCATGTATGAATTCATGTTAACATCATCTCAAATTGATTAGGTCATATCAACCCTTCAATCAAGAGCATACCACTATGATTAACGTAGTGTATCAAGTCATTGGTCCAATAAGCAATTAGGGATTCATTCCTTAATTGGTACTAGCCCCTTAGGTACTGTTAAGGTTTCAACCTTTGTACCTTCTTTGTTTATCATTACTAATCATCATTGGGTCAATGGATCATTCATCATCTTAATTCTCAAGAAATTCAATCACATTGGACCTCCATTACATAAAGCATCCAATTGAATTAGGGTTTCCAATGTTGATTCCTTCAATCATTGGATTCATGGAACCAGTCATCAATTGGACCTACCATCATACTTCAATTGAGTTTAATAGGTCAACCTTCAACTGATTTGACCCTCAATTTACCCTCAATTGGTCATCAATTAGGGTTTGATTCAATTGAATTAGGGTTTAGAATTGATGATTCAACAACACTAATCAATGTAAGACTTGTTACTTTGAAACCATTGAACCATCATCCAAATTGGGTATGACCTGACCCCAAACGGTCTTGAGGTCGTTTGGATGACCTCCAAACGGTCTTGAGACCGTTTTCCCATCAAATCACTCAAAACCAAGCCATCCAAGTAGGGTTTGGATTATTGAAGTGCTCACCAATTCAACAATTTATTGCAGATCAACTTGGTACCTTTAGGCCTTCAAACACCTAACCATACTCAACCCTAGACCTCCAAACGGTCTTGGGTGACCACCAAACGGTCTTGAGACCGTTTGGATGAGCTCCAAACGTTCTTGAGACCGTTTGGCCCATCCATCCTTTGGATTCTAGTGAAAAATCATCAAGGATTGGTCTATCGAGTTGATCAACAAATCAGCACTTCATTGCAATATGATTAGTACCTTTGGACCTTTAATTGGTCAACTATACTTGACCCCAGACCTCCAAACGGTTTTGGGGTGATCCCCAAACGGTCTTGAAACCGTTTGGGCTAATCAACCCAAAATCTCAACTTAACTCATTGGAATTTCAGTACTGTTTTCAATTAGGGTTTGCCTAATTGATTAGCCTTCAACTCATGATTATTTTGGAGTTAACCCCTCAAATTTGGAGGGTCATTAGTAGACATAATTAGGAACAAGATTCCCAAACGGTCAACGCTTGGTCAACCATCTCAAACAGTCTTGAAACCGTTTTCTCAACCAGGTCAAGTTAATCAGGTTGAAAATCAGCACATAATTCAATTCGATTGCCTAATTGATTGGCATTCAACTCTCGATTCCTTTGGAGTTAATCCCTCAAATTTGGAGGGTTATCAGACTACATAATTAGTAACACAATTCCCAAACGGTCAACGTTTTGTCAACCATCTCAAATGGTCTTGAAACCGTTTGCTCCCAAATGGTTTCAAACCGTTTGCCCTTAAACGGTTTGCTGAAACCGCATAGCCAATCAAATTAAAACGATTTGGAGTAGCTATCAAAACGGTTTTGCTTGGTAATTTTCTTTGGATAAGCATCTAGGATGATGTCATCATCCCCTTCCTTCGAAAAACCAAGAACAGAAACCGTTCTTGATGGAAATTGCAGCAAAGAAACAAGAGTGTATCAAATTGAAGAAATCAATCAACAAAGCATAGAGAATTGATGCAATAGCAATGTTTAAGGGTTTGAGTTATAAAACCTGCCTCCAATTGATCTCCAAAGCTCCAATCTCACGCCATTAATGGTGGATGAAGCTCTTGCAACTCCCCCTAGGCTCGTACTCAAGCTTTTGATTGAAAAAGTTGGCTAGGGTTGAAGAGGAGATCGAAATAAGAAGGAATCCATAATTTATTTTCGATTTCCACCATGAATTTAAGGAGAACGAAGGTCAAGGGCTTACCCACAGGTTGGGGACGTGCTTCCTGCTCCTCCCTAGCTCCTTGGTCGGTTTTGCAAGCAAGGGGAAGAAGAAAATCCGAAAAAGGCCTTGGTTTGGGCTTGGAAATGGCACTTTTATAAAGAAATTGATGAGAGAGAAAATGCATTATTAAAATGCATTTAATTCCAAAAACATGACCGCCTCTTCCCCCTCAAATTCCCCTCAAAATCCTTAAGGACGAGGAACTTTCCTTGCCTTTAACTCTCCTTCATTATCCTCAATTCAAAGAAAAGTAAATTAAGCACCTTAATGCTTATAATATAATATCCCACATGTGAGTGGATATTACTTTTCTTTATAAAAAGGTGAGTGGAATTTCACCTACTTAAGATATTTTCGTTCCTTATCTTGTTAAAGTAACGTCCATCCTTATTCAAAATCAACCAATAACATTTTGGTTGAAGGCCCTTTAATTAATACATTCATTTTTGACCTAAATTGAATTAGGGTTTCAATTAGGATTAAATCTTGATTATTTTAATATCAAGATTCTCTCTCCTCCAACTTAATTCAAATGAGATGCCCCTCTCATTTTATTTTCTCTACCTGATGCCAAGAAACATTAAAGACCTTATTGAAGTGGTAATTTGCATATTGAACCCTAGATTTTGGGTAAATTGCACATTACACCAAAACTAGGTTTTAATGCACAAGGATTGCTTTACAAGCTTAATCTTGGTGTCCAAGCTTGTGGTAACCATACCACTACATCATGTTCATTATTATGATGTCTCAACATCAGAGTAACATCTTATCATGCAATATTTGCAATTTAACCCCTCAACTTGGGTAATTTGCACTTTAGTCCAAAATAAGCAAACATTGCTTCAACATTGTTCAAACAGGACCAAAATTGAAACATAGGTTCCTTTTGAGCCTTAATTACTTTTCACAAGATGAGATTAAGCATATAATAATATTTCTTAATCAAAACACCTAGGGTTAAAGCATAACCCAGGTCAGGGATGTTACAAATTATAAACCCCTAACAAGGATTTCGTCCCCGAAATCCCAGATAAAGGGAACATATATTATTCATTCATCATATCATCATGTATCTTCATAACACCTCATTGTTATGTAGACATCATAGAACTTTGATCAGCATAAAGTTCCTTCACACAATATTCTCATAGAGTCAAATAAGAACTTATCTTAAAGACATATTTAGTTGTTATGTTTATGCAAAGCATAAACCCCTAACATATGATGTTCATATCATTTTATATAATCAGACTGATTTCATAGTTGACCATTCCATGTAGCCAATCTAAACCATCTGATAATTCTCAGATACCAGAATCTCTTAACTTGGTATCAGTCACATGTGTTGAAAACACATTATATTCTCATCTTTCTTTTATCATATTTACAACTTTATAGAACAGGGATTACCTCCCTTGTTCTCTTTCTCATCATATGAGGGTCATACTTTTACTTCCTCATATACACATACTGATCTGAATTACTATCAGATCCTTCTTTCTTGTTCTTAAGATATGATACATTTATCCATATCATATTTCCAATTTCGTGATACTCTTTAGATTGTATCAGAATGATTGCTTGATCAGGGCAATCAAAAAGATATCAATCTAAGAGTTTCCATACTCACTTTATCATCAATAGTTGTACACCTGATCAGGGTTTACAAGTACTGAGATCAAGTAGTATGCACTTACATGTTATCATATTCCTTACTTTTCATATTACCATAACATAAGATTTAACATCCCTGGATTTTATCCAGGCATCTCTTCTATACCCTTCCTCTTTCATGGAGGTAAGATCAATATAGAGCATTTAAAAGAATACTGAACAGAATTCAAATTCTAGTTCTCATCATTTCTTCCCTATATAGCAACCAATGGGGAAAACAATATCAACAATCCTCCTTTTTATAACAAAAAGGGTTTAGTGTACTCAACATGTACACATTTATAACATACCTTGTACTCATATCATGGTCTTACTAGTCTTATTACTGAAGCAAAAACTAAGCCACAGAATCGTACAGGTGAAAGGTTAAGACCTTTGCACTTACTTAGTGGCTACTTCCCTGGTACACTAGGCATTTATTGCACTATTTGTACCAAAAACCTTGGCTTTTTAGAACCATTAGGCAAATGTCTCTAGAATTATAGAGACCATTCCCTACTTCTCAGCTTATTGCCCCTTCTTGGGCACTCCCATCACAGATTTATTATCTGTCTGAACTCATGGCAGAGTCCACTTTCTTGCCATAAGTTAATCTTTTCCACATTTTCCCTTGTTCCCACATGACTAATTCATTCAGGAACTCTTTTAAAGCTCAAGCTTTCTGTATTAAGGACTGATAACCTAGGTTATAAGGCTAGCATCCAGTTCACTTATATGCATTACTGTTGCCCTAATCTGCCCAATAAGAGCATGATCATAGGATTCTCTATCCTGATCAGGTCTTAATGGGGATTCTCAGGCACTCATTCTATTCTTGTCAGATCCCTTGCACCTCTTCTTGATGCAACAACATTGCCCTTAGCAATGTGTTCTTTGTGCTCTCCAGTCATTTTAAAACTTTACCCTTTCTCTGTACAAGCAGAAATCATTATAGGGTATACTGGAGGACACTAACACAGACTCAACAACTTAGTCCTATGTATCTGTAGACTCAACGAACCTAAAGCTCTGATACCATAATTTGAAATGACCGTCTCGCGAAAACATGATTAACTAATGCGGAAGCGTTCATCAAGTAGCGGATTAGCGAAAATCACTAAAAATTAAAACTTTTTACAAAGAGATCCACACATAGGAAATCCTTTACAACAAGAACCATTGTATAACATTTACATTCTGGTTCAAACATATATAACCTGTACCATCTCTTTTCAGAGACTACAACATCAGCTGCCTTATGAACATTATATACAGACAGCATATGAATCTCGAGGCATCAAGCCAAAACCTCAGTTTGATATATCAAAAACACTGATTGAAAACTCCCAGGACCTGAGAGTACAGAGACGACACATAGGACTACTATCTATATGACTTGACAGTCAGTGCCTCCACCTGAGATCTCACTGCTGTCCAAGTTGTTGCTTTCCTTTTCTTGCAAAAGAGTATCTGCCTCTTTGTCCGCGTCCACCTAAAAATGTTGGATCCCACGGGGGTGAGACAATTGTAAATTGCCCCAGTGAGAGATATAACTCTCCGCCAGAAACATTATTATTGCATCTTAAGAAGATAAATATAGGCAGATGATAAGCAGTTTCAAGCATTCTCTTAATAAGGAATAGGAAGAACATGTATATCATTTATCCTCCATATTATACCATCATGTCAAACTTCTCTTGTGACACTCATTATCTTGATATGTCACCCATGAGACATTCTTGTTTCAACTTATTGGCCTTAGTCAGTCTTCTAAACAGATAAGGGATTACATCTACCCTGTACTCATATATCATTAATACAGGCATTGGGTTATTACCAATCCTATGTCATCATTACATGCATTGAGCCTCTGCCAGGTATTGGACTCTTCCAAACCTGATTACACTGCCAGGCATTGGTCTTTAACCAACCCTGATTACAGGCATTACACCTCTGCCAGGTATTGGATTTCTCCAAACCTGATTACACAGCCAGGCATTGGACTCTAACCAACCCTGATTTCACAGCCAGGCATTGGACTTTAACCAATCCTGATTTCACAGCCAGGCATTGGACTTTAACCAACCCTGATTTCACAGCCAGGCATTGGACTTTAACCAACCCTGATTTCACAGCCAGGCATTGGACTTTAACCAATCCTGATTACACAGCCAGGCATTGGACTTTAACCAATCCTGATTACACAGCCAGGCATTAGACTTTAACCAATCCTGATTACACAGCCAGGCATTGGACTCTAACCAATCCTGATTACACAGCCACGCATTGGACTCTAACCAATCCTAATTACACAGCCAGGCATTGGACTTTAACCAACCCTGATTACAGGCATTAAGCCTCTGCCAGGTATTGGACTTTAACCAAACCTGATTACACAGCCAGGCATTGGTCCGTAACCAATCCTGATTACACAGCCAGGCATTGGACTTTAACCAACCCTGATTACAGGCATTAAGCCTCTGCCAGGTATTGGACTTTAACCAAACCTGATTACACTGCCAGGCATTGGTCCGTAACCAATCCTGATTACACAGTTTATGGAATTTAATTCCTTTAACTCATCATTGATCATCACATACTACTTTCTTAAGTTACCAGCTTATCTTGGATTAAGGTATTTCCCATCTTAATCCTTTCATCCACTAACCTATCACTCTTACCATAAAGTGCATAGGTTACACATAAGAATGGTCCAACTATCTTTAATGATATGGACTCATCTCAGATTAAGTGATTGCTTACAATAAGCTTGCCTATAATCAACCACAATAAATGTTTCACCTTTATAAGGCCATTCCTTCTATCTCATCATTAGGGTTTCCTTATACCCTTATTTAAAATTAGGATTATAATTCATTGTCATATTGCCCAAGATTAGGGCTTTATGTATTATGACTCCACATTAGAGTCTCACATACCTTCCCCCTTCTTAGGGCCTCTCATCACGACATAGCATTAGAGCTTCATGTGATGTTAACTCTTAATTAGGGTTTCTCATGGAATCACCCTCAATTAGGGTTTCTCATGGAATCACCCTCAACTAGGGTTTCTCATGGAATCACCCTCAACTAGGGTTTCTCATGGAATCACCCTCAACTAGGGTTTCCACCTTAGTCACCCACAATTTGGGTTTACTATGCATCTCCATTAGGATTTCATTCAATTGTCCATAATTAGAGATTCACTATTCATCCCAATTAGGGTTTTACATCTCATTTCCCTAAATTGGAGTTTCACACATCACTACCCTGACTTAGGGTTACATCCTTACCCTAGATTAGGGTTACATTTAGAATTGCCCTCAATTAGGGTTAGAACCCAAAAGCCCTGTCAATTAGGGTTTATATTCATGATTAGGGTTTCATGATCTCTCTTCTTAAGGATCATACCCTTAATCATCACATGAATCATATTCATGTATGAATTCATGTTAACATCATCTCAAATTGATTAGGTCATATCAACCCTTCAATCAAGAGCATACCACTATGATTAACGTAGTGTATCAAGTCATTGGTCCAATAAGCAATTAGGGATTCATTCCTTAATTGGTACTAGCCCCTTAGGTACTGTTAAGGTTTCAACCTTTGTACCTTCTTTTTTTATCATTACTAATCATCATTTGGTCAATGGATCATTCATCATCTTAATTCTCAAGAGATTCAATCACATTGGACCTCCATTACATAAAGCATCCAATTGAATTAGGGTTTCCAATGTTGATTCCTTCAATCATTGGATTCATGGAACCAGTCATCAATTGGACCTACCCTCATACTTCAATTGAGTTTAATAGGTCAACCTTCAACTGATTTGACCCTCAATTTACCCTCAATTGGTCATCAATTAGGGTTTGATTCAATTGATTTAGGGTTTAGAATTGATGATTCAACAACACTAATCAATGTAAGACTAGTTACTTTGAAACCATTGAACCATCATCCAAATTGGGTATGACCTGACCCCAAACGGTCTTGAGGTCGTTTGGATGACCTCCAAACGGTCTTGAGACCGTTTTCCCATCAAATCACTCAAAACCAAGCCATCCAAGTAGGGTTTGGATTATTGAAGTGCTCACCAATTCAGCAATTTATTGCAGATCAACTTGGTACCTTTAGGCCTTCAAACACCTAACCATACTCAACCCTAGACCTCCAAACGGTCTTGGGTGACCACCAAACGGTCTTGAGACCGTTTTGATGAGCTCCAAACGGTCTTGAGACCGTTTGGCCCATCCATCCTTTGGATTCTAGTGAAAAATCATCAAGGATTGGTCTATCGAGTTGATCAACAAATCAGCACTTCATTGCAATATGATTAGTACCTTTGGACCTTTAATTGGTCAACTATACTTGACCCCAGACCTCCAAACGGTTTTGGGGTGATCCCCAAACGGTCTTGAAACCGTTTGGGCTAATCAACCCAAAATCTCAACTTAACTCATTGGAATTTCAGTACTGTTTTCAATTAGGGTTTGCCTAATTGATTAGCCTTCAACTCATGATTATTTTGGAGTTAACCCCTCAACTTTGGAGGGTCATTAGTCGACATAATTAGGAACAAGATTCCCAAACGGTCAACGCTTGGTCAACCATCTCAAATGGTCTTGAAACCGTTTGCTCAACCAGGTCAAGTTAATCAGGTTGAAAATCAGCACATAATTCAATTCGATTGCCTAATTGATTGGCCTTCAACTCTCGATTCAATTGGAGTTAATCCCTCAAATTTTTAGGGTTATCATCCTACATAATTAGGAACACAATTCCCAAACGGTCAACGTTTGGTCAACCATCTCAAACGGTTTTGAAACCGTTTGCTCCCAAACGGTTTCAAACCGTTTGCCCTTAAACGGTTTGCTGAAACCGCATAGCCAATCAAAATTAAACGATTTGGAGTAGCTATAAAAACGGTTTTGCTTGGTAATTTTCTTTGTATAAGAATCTAGGATGATGTCATCATCCCCTTCCTTAGAACAACCAAGAACAGCAACCGTTCTTGATGGAAATTGCAGCAAAGAAACAAGAGTGTATCAAATTGAAGAAATCAATCAACAAAGCATAGAGAATTGATGCAATAGCAATGTTTAAGGGTTTGAGTTATAAAACCCGCCTCCAATTGAGATCCAAAGCTCCAATCTCACGCCATTAATGGTGGATGAAGCTCTTGCAACTCCCCCTAGGCTCGTACTCAATCTTTTGATTGAAAAAGTTGGCTAGGGTTGAAGAGGAGATCGAAATAAGAAGGAATCCATAATTTATTTTCGATTTCCACCATGAATTCAAGGAGAACGAAGGTAAAGGGCTTACCCAAAGGTTGGGGACGTGCTCCCTGCTCCTCCCTAGCTCCTTGGTTGGTTTTGCAAGCAAGGGGAAGAAGAAAATCCGAAAAAGGCCTTGGTTTGGGCTTGGAAATGGCACTTTTATAAAGAAATTGATGAGAGAGAAAATGCATTATTAAAATGCATTTAATTCCAAAAACATGACCGCCTCTTCCCCCTCAAATTCCCCTCAAAATCCTTAAGGACGAGGCACCTTCCTTGCCTTTAATTCTCCTTCATTATCCTCAATTCAAAGAAAAGCAAATTAAGCACCTTAATGCTTATAATATAATATCCCACATGTGAGTGGATATTACTTTTCTTTGTAAAAAGGTGAGTGGAATTTCACCTACTTAAGATATTTTCGTTCCTTATCTTGTTAAAGGAGCATTCATCCTTATTCAAAATCAACCAATAACATTTTGGTTGAAGGCCCTTTAATTAATACATTCATTTTTGCCCTAAATTGAATTAGGGTTTCAATTAGGATTAAATCTTGATTATTTTAATATCAAGATTCTCTCTCCTCCAACTTAATTCAAATGAGATGCCCATCTCATTTTATTTTCTCTACATGATGCCAAGAAACATTAAGGACCTTATTGAAGTGGTAATTTTCATATTGAACCCTAGATTTTGGGTAAATTGCACATTACACCAAAACTAGGTTTTAATGCACAAGGATTGCTTTACAAGCTTAATCTTGGTGTCCAAGCTTGTGGAAACCATACCACTACATCATGTTAATTATTATGATGTCTCAACATCAGAGGAACATCTTATCATGCAATATTTGCAATTTAACCCCTCAACTTGGGTAATTTGCACTTTAGTCCAAAATAAGCAAACATTGCTTCAACATTGTTCAAATAGGACCAAAATTGAAACATAGGTTCCTTTTGAGCCTTAATTACTTTTCACAAGATGAGATTAAGCATATAATAATCTTTCTTAATCAAAACACCTAGGGTTAAAGCATAACCCAGGTCAGGGATGTTACAAATTATAAACCCCTAACCAGGATTTCATCCCCAAAATCCCAGATAAAGGGAACAGATATTATTCATTCATCATATCATCATGTATCTTCATAACACCTCATTGTTATGTAGACATCATAGAACTTTGATCAGCACAAAGTTCCTTCACACAATATTCTCATAGAGTCAAATGAGAACTTATCTTAAAGACATATTTAGTTGTTATGTTTATGCAAAGCATAAACCCCTAACATATGATGTTGATATCATTTTATATAATCAGACTGATTTCATAGTTGACCATTCCAGGTAGCCAATATAAACCATCTGATAATTCTCAGATACCAGAATCTCTTACCTTGGTATCAGTCGCATGTGTTGAAAACACATTATATTCTCATCTTTCTTTTATCATATTTACAACTTTATAGAATAGGGATCACCTCCCTTGTTCTCTTTCTCATCATATGAGGGTCATACTTTTACTTCCTCATATACACATACTGATCTGAATTCCTATCAGATCCTTCTTTCTTGTTCTTAAGATATGATACATTTATACATATCATATTTCCAATTTCGTGATACTCTTTAGATTGTATCAGAATGATTGCTTGATCAGGGCAATAAAAAAGATATCAATCTAAGAGTTTCCATACTCACTTTATCATCAATAGTTGTACACCTGATCAGGGTTTACAAGTACTGAGATCAAGTAGTATGCACTTACATGTTATCATATTCCTTACTTTTCATATTACCATAACATAAGATTTAACATCCCTGGATTTTATCCAAGCATCTCTTCTATACCCTTCCTCTTTCATGGAGGTAAGATCAATATAGAGCATTTAAAAGAATACTGAACAGAATTCAAATTCTAGTTCTCATCATTTCTTCCCTATATAGCAACCAATGGGGAAAACAATATCAACAATCCTCATTTTTATAACAAAAAGGGTTTAGTGTACTCAACATGTACACATTTATAACATACCTTGTACTCATATCATGGTCTTACTAGTCTTATTACTGAAGCAAAAACTAAGCCATAGAATCGTACAGGTGAAAGGTTAAGACCTTTGCACTTACTTAGTGGCTACTTCCCTGGTACACTAGGCATTTATTGCACTATTTGTACCAAAAACCTTGGCTTTTTAGAACCATTAGGCAAATGTCTCTAGAATTATAGAGACCATTCCCTACTTCTTAGCTTATTGCCCCTTCTTGGGCACTACCATCACAGATTTATTATCTGTCTGAACTCATGGCAGAGTCCACTTTCTTGCCATAAGTTAATCTTTTCCACATTTTCCCTTATTCCCACATGACTAATTCATTCAGGAACTCTTTTAAAGCTCAAGCTTTCTGTATTAAGGACTGATAACCTAGGTTATAAGGCTAGCATCCAGTTCACTTATATGCATTACTGTTGCCCTAATCTGCCCAATAAGAGCATGATCATAGGATTCTCTATCCTGATCAGGTCTTAATGGGGATTCTCAGGCACGCATTCTATTCTTGTCAGATCCCTTGCACCTCTTCTTGATGCAACAACATTGCCCTTAGCAATGTGTTCTTTGTGCTCTCCAGTCATTTTAAAACATTACCCTTTCTCTGCACAAGCAGAAATCATTATAGGGTATACTGGAGGACACTAACACAGACTCAACAACTTAGTCCTATGTCTCTGTAGACTCAATGAACCTAAAGCTCTGATACCACAATTTGAAATGACCGTCTCGCGAAAACATGATTAACTAATGCGGAAGCGTTCATCAAGTAGCGGATTAGCGAAAATCACTAAAAATTAAAACTTTTTACAAAGAGATCCACACATAGGAAATCCTTTAGAACAAGAACCATTGTATAACATTTACATTCTGGTTCAAATATATATAACCTGTACCATCTCCTTTCAGAGACTACAACATCAGTTGCCTTATGAACATTATATATAGACAGCATTGAATCTCGAGGCATCAAGCCAAAACCTCAGTTTGATATATCAAAAACACTGACTGAAAACTCCCAGGACCTGAGAGTACAGATACGACACATAGGACTACTATTTATATGACTTGACAGTCAGTGCCTCCACCTGAGATCTCACTGCTGTCCAAGCTGTTGCTTTCCTTTTCTTGCAAAAGAGTATCTGCCTCTTTGTCCGCGTCCACCTAAAAATGTTGGATCCCACGGGGGTGAGACAATTGTAAATTTCCCCAGCGAGAGATATAACTCTCCGCCAGAAACATTATTATTGCATCTTAAGAAGATAAATATAGGCAGATGATAAGCAGTTTAAAGCATTCTCTTAATAAGGAATAGGAAGAACATGTATATCATTTATCCTCCATATTATACCATCATGTCAAACTTCTCTTGTGACACTCATTATGTTGATATGTCACCCATGAGACATTCTTGTTTCAACTTATTGGCCTTAGTCAGTCTGCTAAGCAGATAAGGGATTACATCTTCCATGTACTCATATATCATTAATACAGGCATTGGGTTATTACCAATCCTGTGTCATCATTACATGCATTGAGCCTCTGCCAGGTATTGGACTCTTCCAAACCTGATTACACTGCCAGGCATTGGTCTTTAACCAACCCTGATTACAGGCATTACACCTCTGCCAGGTATTGGATTTCTCCAAACCTGATTACACAGCCAGGCATTGGACTCTAACCAACCCTGATTTCACAGCCAGGAATTGGACTTTAACCAACCCTGATTTCACAGCCAGGCATTGGACTTTAACCAACCCTGATTTCATAGCCAGGCATTGGACTTTAACCAACCCTGATTTCACAGCCAGGCATTGGACTTTAACCAATCCTGATTACACAGCCAGGCATTGGACTTTAACCAATCCTGATTACACAGCCAGGCATTGGACTTTAACCAATCCTGATTACACAGCCAGGCATTGGACTCTAACCAATCCTGATTACACAGCCATGCATTGGACTTTAACCAATCCTAATTACACATCCAGGCATTGGACTTTAACCAACCCTGATTACAGGCATTAAGCCTCTGCCAGGTATTGGACTTTAACCAAACCTGATTACACAGCCAGGCATTGGTCCATAACCAATCTTGATTACACAGCCAGGCATTGGACTATAACCAACCCTGATTATAGGCATTAAGCCTCTGCCAGGTATTGGACTTTAACCAAACCTGATTACACCGCCAGGCATTGGTCCGTAACCAATCCTGATTACACAGTTCATGGAATTTAATTCCTTTAACTCATCATTGATCATCACATACTACTTTCTTAAGTTACCAGCTTATCTTGGATTAAGGTATTTCCCATCTTAATCCTTTCATCCACTAACCTATCACTCTTACCATAAAGTGCAAAGGTTACACATAAGAATGGTCCAACTATCTTTAATGATATGGACTCATCTCAGATTAAGGGATTGCTTACAATAAGCTTGCCTATAATCAACCACAATAAATGTTTCACCTTTATAAGGCCATTCCTTTTATCTCATCATTAGGGTTTCCTTATACCCTTATTTAAAATTAGGATTATAATTCATTGTCATATTGCCCAATATTAGGGCTTTATGTATTATGACTCCACATTAGAGTCTCACATACCTTCCCCCTTCTTAGGGCCTCTCATCACAACATAACAATAGAGCTTCATGTGATGTTAACTCTTAATTAGGGTTTCTCATGGAATCACCCTCAATTAGGGTTTCTCATGGAATCACCCTCAACTAGGGTTTCTCATGGAATCACCCTCAACTAGGGTTTCTCATGGAATCACCCTCAACTAGGGTTTCCACCTTAGTCACCCACAATTTGGGTTTACTATGCATCTCCATTAGGATTTCATTCAATTGTCCATAATTAGAGATTCACTATTCATCCCAATTAGGGTTTTACATCTCATTTCCCTAAATTGGAGTTTCACACATCACTACCCTGACTTAGGGTTACATCCTCACCCTGGATTAGGGTTACATTTAGAATTTCCCTCAATTAGGGTTAGAACCCAAAAGCCCTGTCAATTAGGGTTTATATTCATGATTAGGGTTTCATGATCTCTCTTCTTAAGGGTCATACCCTTAATCATCACATGAATCATATTCATGTATGAATTCATGTTAACATCATCTCAAATTGATTAGGTCATATCAACCCTTCAATCAAGAGCATACCACTATGATTAACGTAGTGTATCAAGTCATTGGTCCAATAAGCAATTAGGGATTCATTCCTTAATTGGTACTAGCCCCTTAGGTACTGTTAAGGTTTCAACCTTTGTACCTTCTTTGTTTATCATTACTAATCATCATTGGGTCAATGGATCATTCATCATCTTAATTCTCAAGAGATTCAATCACATTGGACCTCCATTACATAAAGCATCCAATTGAATTAGGGTTTCCAATGTTGATTCCTTCAATCATTGGATTCATGGAACCAGTCATCAATTGGACCTACCCTCATACTTCAATTGAGTTTAATAGGTCAACCTTCAACTGATTTGACCCTCAATTTACCCTCAATTGGTCATCAATTAGGGTTTGATTTAATTGAATTAGGGTTTAGAATTGATGATTCAACAACACTAATCAATGTAAGACTAGTTACTTTGAAACCATTGAACCATCATCCAAATTGGGTATGACCTGACCCCAAACGGTCTTGAGGTCGTTTGGATGACCTACAAACGGTCTTGAGACCGTTTTCCCATCAAATCACTCAAAACCAAGCCATCCAAGTAGGGTTTGGATTATTGAAGTGCTCACCAATTCAGCAATTTATTGCAGATCAACTTGGTACCTTTAGGCCTTCAAACACCTAACCATACTCAACCCTAGACCTCCAAACGGTCTTGGGTGACCACCAAACGGTCTTGAGACCGTTTGTATGAGCTCCAAACGGTCTTGAGACCGTTTGGCCCATCCATCCTTTGGATTCTAGTGAAAATTCATCAAGGATTGGTCTATCGAGTTGATCAACAAATCAACACTTCATTGCAATATGATTAGTACCTTTGGACCTTTAATTGGTCAACTATACTTGACCCCAGACCTCCAAACGGTTTTGAGGTGATCCCCAAACGGTCTTGAGACCGTTTGGGTGATCCCCAAACGGTCTTGAAACCGTTTGGGCTAATCAACCCAAAATATCAACTTAACTCATTGGAATTTCAGTACTGTTTTCAATTAGGGTTTGCCTAATTGATTAGCCTTCAACTCATGATTATTTTGGATTTAACCCCTCAAATTTGGAGGGTCATTAGTCGACATAATCAGAAACAAGATTCCCAAACGGTCAACGCTTGGTCAACCATCTCAAACGGTCTTGAAACCGTTTTCTCAATAAGGTCAAGTTAATCAGGTTGAAAATCAGCACATAATTCAATTCGATTGCCTAATTGATTGGCCTTCAACTCTCGATTCCTTTAGAGTTAATCCCTCAAATTTGGAGGGTTATCAGCCTACATAATTAGGAACACAATTGCCAAACGGTCAACGTTTGTTCAACCATCTCAAACGGTCTTGAAACCGTTTTCTCCCAAACGGTTTCAAACCGTTTGCCCTTAAACGGTTTGCTGAAACCGCATAGCCAATCAAAGTAAAACGATTTGGAGTAGCTATCAAAACGGTTTTGCTTGGTAATTTTCTTTGGATAAGAATCTAGGATGATGTCATCATCCCCTTCCTTCGAACAACCAAGAACAGCAACCGTTCTTGATCGAAATTGCAGCAAAGAAACAAGAGTGTATCAAATTGAAGAAATCAATCAACAAAGCATAGAGAATTGATGCAATAGCAATGTTTAAGGGTTTGAGTTATAAAACCCACCTCCAATTGAGCTCCAAAGCTCCAATCTCACGCCATTAATGGTGGATGAAGCTCTTGCAACTCCCCCTAGGCTCGTACTCAAGCTTTTGATTGAAAAAGTTGGCTAGGGTTGAAGAGGAGATCGAAATAAGAAGGAATCCATAATTTATTTTCGATTTCCACCATGAATTCAAGGCGAACGAAGGTCAAGGGCTTACCCACAGGTTGGGGACGTGCTCCCTGCTCTTCCCTAGCTCCTTGGTCGGTTTTGCAAGCAAGTGGAAGAAGAAAATCCGAAAAAGGCCTTGGTTTGGGCTTGGAAATGGCACTTTTATAAAGAAATTGATGAGAGAGAAAATGCATTATTAAAATGCATTTAATTCCAAAAACATGACCGCCTCTTCCCCCTCAAATTCCCCTAAAAATCCTTAAGGACGAGTCACCTTCCTTGCCTTTAATTCTCCTTCATTATCCTCAATTCAAAGAAAAGCAAATTAAGCACCTTAATGCTTATAATATAATATCCCACATGTGAGTGGATATTACTTTTCTTTATAAAAAGGTGAGTGGAATTTCACCTACTTAAGATATTTTCGTTCCTTATCTTGTTAAAGGAACGTCCATCCTTATTCAAAATCAACCAATAACATTTTGGTTGAAGGCCCTTTAATTAATACATTCATTTTTTCCCTAAATTGAATTAGGGTTTCAATTAGGATTAAATCTTGATTATTTTAATATCAAGATTCTCTCTCCTCCAACTTAATTCAAATGAGATGCCCCTCTCATTTTATTTTCTCTACCTGATGCCAAGAAACATTAAGGACCTTATTGAAGTGGTAATTTTCATATTGAACCCTAGATTTTGGGTAAATTGCACATTACACCAAAACTAGGTTTTAATGCACAAGGATTGCTTTACAAGCTTAATCTTGGTGTCCAAGCTTGTGGAAACTATACCACTACATCATGTTCATTATTATGATGTCTCAACATCAGAGGAACATCTTATCATGCAATATTTGCAATTTAACCCCTCAACTTGGGTAATTTGCACTTTAGTCCAAAATAAGCAAACATTGCTTCAACATTGTTCAAACAGGACCAAAATTGAAACATAGGTTCCTTTTGAGCCTTAATTACTTTTCACAAGATGAGATTAAGCATATAATCATCTTTCTTAATCAAAACACCTAGGGTTAAACCATAACCCAGGTCAGGGATGTTACACATTAGTACCCCTTCCTGGCAATGGACGGGTCGGGGGTAGAAGAGTCTTTCTAGGCTTGGTCATCTCCTTCCTTCAGTCCTCTGTTTCCATGTGAGGCAATGCCATGGACAGGTCAACCACAGCACTGACTATCCCACTGTTGCTTCAACCGAACCAGGTCTCCTCAGTGCCATATTCGCCTGCTCTAGCCGGACCAAGAGAGCCTCTACACGAGGGTCATGGTGGTGGGAGGCGACATCCCCACAGGAGGTTCGCTGACCTGAAATAGGGCCGATGTAGCCCTTCTGGGTGAGGCATTCGGGGCCTCCACCTCCCTTCTCAAACATTGTGTCCTCTCCGAGAACACGCCCCATGTCTCCAGTCTCAAGGAATCAGTTGTTATCACCATGAATTGCAGAGAAGAACCCATGGTTGTGGGAAGAAGAAAGTGGCAAGTTGTGGGAGTTCTGGGTTGTTCTCGTGAAATTAATAAGGTATCTATGTTTCCCTGGGGACAGGGGTCCTAAGGGACTCCTTATATAGCTATGGGAGATAGTCTAGATGATTACCCTGTTAACCCTACTCTTCCCAAACGAACTGGGATTTGGGAACTTCCTATACATGAACGTACAACTACTGTGTAAAGGATCATTGTAATCATCTCTCTCTCCCAAATCTATAGCACTTAATTTTATGGAAAACCATCAGGGGAGTAGAGAGAAAAGAAGTGTGGAAAGTTACAGACTCTTGCACCTCATTTTCATGATCTGATCCTGAGGTGGGTGACGATCCAACCACTCTAGATCGTGGATCTAACAACCATTAGGCCAAGAAAAAAGGGTAAGGGAACTGGGTCCCTGATTTCCTATATTTAATCAAATTGTGACATTTAAAGTGACTCCTCTCACTTTAAGGATTCTTCAAAAATCCATAACTCATAAATTGTATATCCAATCGATCCTAAATTTTAAGGGAAACTCCATAATGACTTAATCCATGTGTGTAGAAAATTTGGAACTCAAACTCAAAAGTATGAGATACTTTTCTTTATAAGTATGTTACGTATTAACAAGGCATGTTTTATACATATTTTCTCTCCCTTATTTTTATATCATTAATTTGGATTCCTTTTTCCATTAAAAATCATATGGACTCGAAATCTAACCCATGATGATTCCATTATCCATATTTCCACATATTTCCTATAATTTCATCATTATCTCAAAACTCTTTCATAATAATGCTTTATTTGATTTTATCTCTTTCTTCTCCCATTATCTTTGAAACTTGGACTTCTTGGAACCCAAGAAATCCTAAAAATATGAAATCTCTCCTTGAAGGATAATTCTTAGCCTTGTAGTTGCTTCCATATCTTTCTTTTCTCATTATCTTAGTTATTCCTTTATTAATTGATTCCTTTTCCTTTTTATTTCCTTTATCTTGTTATTGGGTCCACTAGCCAACAAGGCCAACAAAATCAAACACACAAGGCTATTTATCAAATGAATTCTTTCAAGGCACATAATTCACACAAAATACATAATCATATATTTGTTGGGGAAATTGCATTTCCAACTGAAAGAACCCAAAAATTGGGGTTGTAACACACTTCCTTTAAACAAAACTCGCACTTGCTAAATTTCATGTACAACTATGTTGTCTCAACAAAGACAAATCCCGAAGTAGGTGTTTCTCATTTTGTTGACTATCACTGGAGTAGATTAGGATGCCATCTATGTAATAACCACAAACTAATCTAGATGGGGTCTGAACACTCTATTCATCAGATCCATGAACATTGTTGGTGCATTAGTTAACCCAAATGGCATAATCGCAAACTCATAATCACTATACCTCATCCTAAAAGATGACTTTGGTTTGTCATCTACCTTATTCCACAACTCGTGGTAACCTGGCCTCATGTCTATCTTGGAGAAGATTGTGGCACCTCATAACTGATCCAAGAAATCATTTATACATGGCAACGGGTACTTGTTCTTAGTTGTCATCCTATTCAATTGTCAGTAGTCACTGCACAACCTCATCAATCCATCCTTCTTCTTTACAAACAAAACAGAAGCACCCCAAGGAGACGTGCTCAGTCTAATAAAACCTTTCTCAAGAAATTCTTGCAACTGCTTCTTCAACTCTTGCATCTCCGTTGGTACCATCCTACATAGTTTTTGCGCTACAGGTTGGGTACAGAAAACCAGATTGATCTCAAAATAAATCTCTCGATGAGGGGGTACACCTAGGAACTCAACGAGAAACATGTCCTCAAACTCTTATACAACTGGAACTTCCAGAATAGCTACCAAAAACACATCACATCCCTATCTCATCCTTCTCTCTGTTGTCATAGTTGAACTAGACATGTCAGAAGAATCTTCCTATCACCTTGGAAGACCCATGAAACATCACCATGGACAAATGTTTCCACCTTAGCACTAATGTCCAAGATCACCTGATATTTCTCCAAAGTATCCATCCCAAGGATCACATCGAATCCATGCATATCAAGTGGGATGACATCCACTTAAATGTTGCATCCTGAAAAGGAAAGAACACAAGATGGACACACCTACCACAACTCAGCAAAACCAAATAGAGGGGTTTCTAGTCGAAGACTATCTCGCCTATGACAAATCGGAAAGGAACAACTAGCTATCACTTCTCTAGTATTAAAAGAGTGTGTCACACATGGGTTAACTAAAACAAATATAAAACATGAAGAAGATAAATTAAAAAAAAGAATGAAATAATACCAGTTGGCTTGTCATGACCCTCAAGTTGAGGACTCCTTTTAGCTGACTCATCACATAGAATCGAGTTGTTTCCAATTGCCACCCCCTTCCACTGCCAGCTTGCCCTGAAGAACCTGCTTGTGATGCCTGACCACATCCTACACCATTGCCACTATATTGTTTTCATTGTTGTGACCTTTGTTGACTCTACCTTGATTGTTGAGTCACATCATCTTTCATAGGGTAGAACCACTTATTATATCTGACATGTCTACACTTGAAATAGGTTTTACTCTTGTACCACAGCCTAGACGGCCCCGTCATAGACACTGATGTTGCACTATGAGCTCCTGTAGATAGAAAGCTATGACCTATACCTTTTCTCAATGTACATTGTGAGTGAACTACTAACCTTTGTTGTGACTAAGGTGTTGAACACCTAGGCTTCTTAAAGCCTCTAGAAGACTGTCCTTGGTACTGTGTAGGCCTCTTCTTGGCCTTCGCCTCATGCTTCTCCATAACTAACTATTCCACCCTCCTAATTGACTCTATAAATGTGGAAAACCTCTCTCTATTCTCTAAAGGTGACACTAGCATTTTTAGCTCAGTACTCAAACCCTTCTCAAAATGCCTAATCCTTTCCTTGTTCATTGTTGGCATATGCAGACAAAACCATAGAAGCTCCATAAACTTAGCTTCATACTCATTGATAGACATAGATCCCTGTCGGATCTTCTCAAACTATACAATCTTCTCATCTAGGTATGTCTTCAAAAAGTACCAACTTAAGAACTCCCATTAGAATTCTTCCCAACTGTTCACAACACCCAGCCTTTTCTCCTCCTCAATGTCCCATTAATGGGCAGCACTCCCCTTCAATAAATACATAGCATGCTTCACCTTGTCCTCCTCAGGGATGTTGAGGATCTTGAAGGATTTCTCCAGATCAATCAACCACATATCTGTGTCAGATGGGTTAGATGTAACAACATACTCCAACACCCCCACACGTCAAAGCCTCTCAAAAGTCTTCCCAGAACCTTTGGTTTCAGCATCGGGGACAGTTTCCCAAGGTTGGGTTGTAGGCATTCTATCTACCATGTGTGTCATTATAGTGATAGATTGTCCAAACATGGACTAAAAGGCATGGTTGGCTACATTTACTGAGTCGACTTGAGGCATCTCTGACACAGCATTAGCCCTCTCTTACCTCCTTGAACCACCTCCTGGTGTAAGAATACTGCTCTTAACATCATGTTCCTCGTGTTCTCCAAACATCTTTTCTTCCTTTCTTCTTCTTCTGCATAAGCATAAGTAATCATATAAGCTATACTGGAGGATACTAGAATAGACACAAACCCTAGTCATATGTCATTGTAGACTCAACGAACCTATAGCTCTTATACTAACCAAATTGTGACGCCATTTGCCACATAAGCAGGATTACTCAAACAACACATGGAATTATCACTAATAATCATAATACTACTAACCAGGGTAAATTAAAACCATTCTCAACACAACATCTCAATTGAAATATATCACATGCAAGCCTCAAACTCAAGCCATTTGTATTTCATATATGCCAAAATATCTTACATATCATGTTCACAGGTTGTCAAGCCACCACTATTACAAATTAACTCATGTTTAGATGTACATACCATTTCTATACACTCATGGGATAAAACCAATACCTATGTGTTGATATAAAAAACAACAAAATCTCCCAAAAGACCTGAGAGTATAGGGATGACACATAGGACTCTACCATAAAACACTAGTAGCATATCCAACCTTCTGACAGCTATTGCTCTCTTGCTGCTCAGCACTAGCTGCACGAACTCTACCTCCTCGTGCACAACCACCTAAAATATGTGAAACCACGAGGTGAGACCAAACATCCCAGTGAGATATAACTCTTCACTGACATCTATTATAAACATAATAATACAATAGAGCGGGTAAATAAAGTAGTTAACATTGTTTAAGGAGTTTAGCATTTATAATTGAGCAGTAGAACACTTTATGCTTTTAGAAGGAATATGAAGAACATATATAACTGTTATAAACTAAAAAGTATAAGAAATAAGGCATGGGGTCGTTCAGTGTGATTCGTAGTTGACCCTAAACAAATATACTACATGGTTGTGTTATTTTTTTTATTAATACCCTTAGGGTTTGAGGCGTACCATTCAAATACAACTAGCCACTACTAATTCAAAATCAGTACCATATAAGATCTATGGAATAGCCAAACTCCATGATCATCACCTACACTACTCAGTTAGTTCGAGTTTGCAACACAGTGACATAATAGTCAGACTGCAAAACACAACATATCGTCAAAGCTATAGTCATGTAGACAATGGAGGGAAATGGTAGGTGTGATACTTCTCCCGAGTGGTTACCTAAATCTCCCCATTAATTACATCTCTCTTATAGGTTCAAGGTTGTTTAGGGATTCAAGTCATGGTCAGGAGATGGTAGAAGAATTGGTAGACAAGTGTGCATAGCTAGGGTTATGGGACAAAGAGGATGATGAAGTTATCATGTTGGCAGACGAAGCAAGGGGCGAGCAAAGGGAACATGTGGAGCTATCCTTGGTGGCACGCCTGCACACTAAATGACCTTATAATTTCTGCACAATGAAACTCACTTTGATTCAGGCCTGGTCACTCCCGAACAAAGACATCTTCAAGCAATTGGATGCGGAAGTGTTCATCATCCAGTTCCTTCACTAGAGGGACAAGCTGAAGATTGTTGAAGGTGGGCCTTGGCACTTTCAGAACCGATTACTTCTGATGAAAAAGGTGGAGGATGGAGACCTACCAGGTCAGATCACATTCAATGAAGCTTGTTTTGGGTTAAAATCTATGGACTACCACTTTGATACAGATAGAAAATGGTTGTGTCGTTGATTACCACTAGACTGGGGCATGTAGTACAGGTGGATCTAAATGATCTTGGAAGGGATTCCTCATCTAGAGTGTAAGTTTGTCTGGATGTCCTATGCCTCCTAAAGATAGTCCAGAAAATGCAAGACAAGAAGGGATCGATCTTTACACTTGAAATTAAATATGAGAGGTTGTCAAACCTATGCTTCTTGTGTGGTTGGCTAGGGCATGTTGACTGTGATTGCGATCAAGTGGAAGACCAGGAAGGCCAGCGTGGATGGGGGGCTTGGTTGAAAGCATCTCTAAGGAAGCCATGGCTATCATCAATGGAGGGGTTCTATGGGGTGGGTTCGACAAAGAAGAAACTCAGTTTCTACACGAAACTAGGTAGATCTCCTGGTGAGTTGCAAAATTGGGAGGATATTAGCATGATGAGTTTAGTTGCAGATGGAAAAGGAGAAATATTGAGGTAGGAGGCAGTGAAAGGGGCCACTGTGTATCTCGAGGGCCATGGTGGAAAGAGGGAGCAGGTGGCTTCTGATGATAACATAGGCAGGAGTTCAGGAGGGGTAGGGCATAAGGAATTATCGGGAGAGAAGATTGGGGGTGGAGAGCTCGTTATTGCAACCTACACAGTGTAGAAGGTAGGGTAACCTGCAAACACAAGGATATTTATTATTCCTACTACTAATATTTATGTACAACATCAAACATTACTGTATTGATAGCAAGCAACGACCTCATTGATGAGGAGGCAAGGGAAAATCAATATATATCATTTGTAGAGAGAAGGACCCTAAGCATATCAATACAGATGTACCTACCTCACTGGTGTTTGCTAGATTACAGATGGAAGTGGGTATTGATGATAGCTTCTCTATGAGACAGAAACAACAAGAGGTAACAGGTCTGACTTTTGAAAAATGCTGGGAGAAATCAAGGGTGCAAACACGGGGGAAGAAGAAGAAGAAAGAGACCAGACATTCCACTAATATGGATCAGCATAAGGGAGGCCAGTTGGCATAGAAATTGAAGATTATTAGGAGAAAGGTTCTTATTGATGAAAGAGATCTAGTGGGTCCAGTGAAAGAGGGGGATATGTATCTGAGTGGTAAGTAAGGACGGGACTCGGATCAAGGGGCAATGGATATTGATACAGGTCTTGGACTGATTTTTTCTATGAAGAAACACCACGGGATAGGTACGGGAGTCAACGACACACTGGGGAGCACTGAGCTTCAAGTAGAGAGTTTTGGGGTTGACCAGACCCACGAAGGGTAATGAAAATCTTAAGTTGGAACTATCGAGGTCTGGGCAACCTCAACAGAAAGTAGGCTCTCTGGAAGTGGTATTGGAGAGAACGCCCGAGCTTGGTTTTTGTGTCAGAAACCAAGATAGTTGGTAACAAATTGGAATTGGTAAAGAAGGATTACAGATTTTTGGATGGTTTCTACTTATCCAATGAGAACCAATCGGGGGGACTGGGGCTTGGGTGGAGAGATATTAGTGTAGGGATCTGAAGTTTTTCTCAACATCATGTGGACTGTTTGGTTGAGGTGGAAAACAATGGAGTGCAGTGGAGAGATTTTGCTATCTATGGCTGGGCTAATCAAAGTTATAAATACCACACATGGGATCTCATCCATAATCTTAAAGGTGAATCTTATTTATCGACTATCTTCATTGGGGATTTTAATGAAACCATGTCTACTGAAGAGAAGTGGGGAGGCCTCCCGAAACTGGAGAGATGGATTCAAGACTTTAGGGATGTTGTGGATAGTTGTGAGTTGCTTGACTTGGGTTTTACAGGAAGCCCTTTTACTTGGCAATGAGGACACATGATGGAGACTCTCATAAAGGAACGCCTGGACAGAGGATTGGCTTCTTATGACTGTAAGGCCCTTGAACTTGCTTAAAGAGTTGCATAAGCTTAATTATCATACTTTAATTCTTATAACCCTACTATAACCTTGTGATATTCTTTTAAATCATAAGACAAGCTTAAGTTTCAAATTTGGTCCAATTTGGACGCTATTTGAGCAAGTCATGCAATATAATGCACATTTTGGTCTTTTCTGTAATTTATCGAATTGAGAGGTTTTCTTTGCAATTTATCACTTTCATTATGTTACTTGGATATTCTCTCATCATTCTTGATCTTTTTGAGCCATGAGTACCTATTTAAACCTTGGTTTGAAGATGTTTTCCTCAAGGGTATTTTAGGGTTTACCCCTTCATGGATGAGCTACCTTTAGTAGCTATCAACTAATGAATTATTTGATTGGCTTGGAAATTCAACGAAGGAAATCTAAGCAGGTCTACATGGATGGTGGGGGAGTTTATTGTGTGTGTGCTTATATATTCTTAATAGTTTAAGGCCATGGTCACTTGGAAAGATACTAGAACTTCATTTTTTTCTTTTACTTTATCTTAAAGTTTCATATACTTATCACTAAGCACCCAAACGATCCATTTTGCACTCCACCATTTCCCTCCTTCTATGAATCTAGTTCTCCCTCTGTGCTTCTGTGAATTTCCTATTCAAGGAAGAAGAAAGAGGGGATCTTTTTGGAAAAAGAATCTAGGGTTGCAATTGACTTCCTTTTAGGGTTTAAAAAGCTTCTTTCTAGTGATCTTGACCTAAAAGAGTAAGAATTCCCTTCTTTGCTCCATTTATTTCTTTATTATCCTTTTTCCTACCTTTATCCAGGTCGGAACCTTACTTTTCCATGGTAGAAATTGCTCTAAAGCTCAAAAATCCTTCCTTTCTTGCTCCTTATGCTTAGGGTTTTCTCATTTGATGAAGAAAGGTGCTAGATGGACGAGCTCACAGCTTATGCTTGGATTTTCTACCCTACTTACTCATGTTTTCTTATGTTTGGGAGTTTATCTTCTAATTAGAAGCAAGTTTTATAACTTTCTCCATATTTATTGCTTACCATAAGCTTGCTAGCTCATGTTCTTGCTTTTAAATGATGATCCATGCACTAAAAAGCTATGATTGACTTGGATTTCAATTTTTATAATATTCCCTATTCTAATTTCAGTTGTATATGAACCTGTGATCATGTGTACGTTATTCCTAAGCTATAATATGACTTGGATCAGGTTGGTTTGACAACCTATGGTGCTAAGCACCTATTAACCAATGGTCAATTTTAGGGTTTTAAGCTGATTTCTTCTATAAACCCATGACCCGATGATGGTACCATTGCAACAACCCTATGGTGTTTTCTACATGACAACTGATGGTCGGGATCAAAGGTGTCAGATGATGGTGACAACCTATGGTCACCCCCTTAGGTCAGGTTTTGGATCAATTAGAAGTTTAATGATCAACCATTAAGTACCCTACTGATGTTATCTATCAATGATGCCATTATCTTAATATTTGATGTTGATTAATGAATATAGTGTTGATCTAATAACCTATGGTGACTTAATGGTCACTACTGATGGTGGATTGATGAATGTATATTCATCATAAAATTCAATTATCACTTCGGGACCAATTCAACTCTATACATACTATTTCACTCAAATATGAATCATAATGTGAAAAACTACTTAGATGATTCGATTAGCAAGGTTTTAATTAAACATCGTTCATTTAATGCAGGTTTTGAAAAAGCTAAAACTGTAGTCAAAGTCCACCTTCAGCTCCAAGCAATTCCACCCATACGGTCACAAGACCGTTTGAGTCCATGCGGTCTCAAGACCGTTTGAATCCATGCGGTCTCAAGACCGTTTGAGTCCATGCGGTCTCAATACCATTTGAGTCCATGCGGTCTCAAGACCGTTTGAGCCCATGCGGTCCCAAGACCGTTTGAGCAGCAGAGACCAATTGGAAGCATCACTCAGCCGCAAGGAATCGAGCAACACATGAACTCAAGGTCGCGAAGCAGAGTCCTAACCACGGCCGTAGTGGCCCAAAACGGTCGTGGTCTTCTGCCATCACCACGACCGTGTAATGTGGCCATGACCGTGGTAGACCTGAGCCTTCACTCACCATGACTGTGGTTGAGGAGCCACGACCGTGGCACCCTGCCTGCATCAACCCTCTCTCACTCACCACGCATGTGCGAGGCAGCATGGCCGTGTGGCAGCTACCTCACCACGACCGTGGCTCATCACCATCATAGCCCGATTTCTCACCCACCATGCCCGTTCAAGGCGGCATGGCCGTGAGACCACAGCATCACCACGACTGTGGCACCTCGCCACGACCGTGGTGCGTCGTCATCTACCTATGAATCTCCGCCCAGCAGCACCAATTTTTCTTCGATTCCGGTGGCACCTCATTCCCAGAGCTCCACCCTATCAAGCAGTGACTACGTCTCCGTCGCACAGACTACTGCAGTAGCCGCCGTACTCCTACCATACTCAGATTCACCTTGACCTATCCTCCACTGTATTGTGCTAATCACACAGACTGTTTGGTCTTCTAGCTCATCTGCAGATCGTTTGCCAAGCAACCTAGCGGACTGTTTGAAGAAGATCGTTTGGAGTGATCATTTGGTAGCAAACGGTGTCTAGACCGTTTGGTAGAAAACAGTCTCCAAACCGTTTCCCTCTATCCAGGATCGTTTGCCCAGACCGTTTGGAGCAAACCGCATGAAAAAGTCAAAGCAGCAAAGACCGTTTGGAGAAGATTTTTTTGGTCAGACTGTTTGCCCATAACAGCAGCAGACCGTTTGGTCTCTTTTAATCCAAGACTGTGTGGGTTCAGTCCCATGCCTATAAATAGGACCCCAAGGGTCCTTACTTGGAGATCGGTTTTGGGATGCTGACAGGCTGCCTGTATACAGATCCGATTTGAAACCAGTTCAATCCGCGCCAGTTTCATTCCACCTACTGCCCGTGTTGCAACCAAGGAGGCTGACGAGAGAAGGAAGACGGAGTGAGGGAGACTATCCGGTCTGTCTTGGAAACTCCCGTTCATGTCCATATCTACTCTGACACGACATAGAAGGTTGTATCTTCTTCACTAGGTTGCGACTACCTTCTACACCGAGTTCATGGCGGATTTCTCTCTCTTTCTCATTCTTCTTATTTCTCGCATCATGAGTGAGTAGTACCTTTTCGCTGGGGTGCGGTGCGGGGACTAGCCCCGTTGCCCATGCAATCATGTTCTTTTGTTAAACTTTCCATGGCAATGTATATAACTTTTCAATTTGTGTTAATCATTATGTTTGTAGTTGATTTTTTATACTTGCTTTCATTTTGTTCTTCCTATGTTGAGAGAACTTCCATATGTAGGATTGAATGTCGTTTAACAGGTTGACTCCCAAACTAGAAATAGAATGGGATTCCTTGAGGTCGTAAGTGTATGATCTGCGAGGGGATGAGCCATCTAGCCTTCGGTGATGCTTCTGTGCACCTAACACCTGTATAGGGGGGTTACAGCCTTAGTTGGATTTTGTATCTTCTTGTTAATCGTTGATGTTTGCTCATATATTAATCGCCTACTTGCTTATTGATTAACGCGACTGTCTCCCAAACTAGAAATAGGATGGGACTTCTTCAAAGCCGTAAGTAAGTGATCCGGATGGTGACGAGACATCTGATGCCTAAGGTGATTCTTACGCGAACCTAACGCCCATATGGGGTTTTTGCAGCAGCTCTATTTGGATTGTTATATCCTGCCTGGTTTGTTCGTGATTGAATGTGTTTGCATGTGTAGTGGTGGTGAAACCTGATACCATCCCACCGATTCCATATCATTGATCTAAATCCAACCTTAATTCAGTTTCTACTTTCTTGCAATTAGTTTAATTAACCTCAAATCAACCAATCATTTTAAATATTAGTTTTACTTGAGCTAGATTCGACTGACAAGGATTCTTAAAAATGTTGTCCTTTGGGTTCGATCCTTAACTATACTGGATAAGAATCATCCTCTTGCGGGTGGTATTATTGCACTTTGGTTTTGGTAAAAGCTCCGGGATTTCAACCTCGAGTGAGTTTGTTAGTGCGTTCAAAATACCACATCAAATTTTGGCGCCGTTGCCGGGGACAACGGAATCAGTCAGTCAAATCTAGTTCTTTTAAGACTAATCTAGGATTTTGCTTTTTCTTTTGAAACAATCGATCATCTACTTGAATTTGACTCTACTTTGTGGTTCTCACTTTCAAGATCTTTCTAATTTCAGGTACAATCCAAGGCATAGTGTATGCACCGTTCGGACAGCCCCAGACTCACAGTGAGCTTTGATCCTGAGATAGACAGAATTTTTCATCGTCAAATCCGAGAAAATCAAGCAAGGATGGCTCAGGAAGAGGAAGTAGCCCGAAGAGTGGGTCAAGCCATCAATGCACAAAGAGAGAGGCTCATGCAAGAAGCTAGGGTTGTGGTTCAATAGGAAATCCTAGCATCACAAGAAGCAGCGCAAGCAGTTGAACTACAAAAGGATCTTAGAGAGTTCTCAATCCCGAAAGTTGTGAATGTTCATCATCCAGTAAAACCCCCTCCTATCAATGCCCCTAATTTCAAGATAAGAGCGCATTGGATCACCCTGCTTCATAATAACCCTTTCTATGGCCAGCAAGGAGAAGATAGCCAAGAACATCTTATGAGATTTATCGATCTATGTGCCATGACGAAACAAAATGGAGTCACAGATGATGCCATTCGACTCCATCTCTTCAAGTACTCCCTTGTTGATAGAGCCATAAGTTGGTACAATTCTTTACAAAGTGAAATACCCATCACCACCTGGGAACAACTCCAAAATGTGCTTCTAGAAAAGTTCTACCCTCCATCACTTACGTATGAAATTAGAGGGAGGATAACAAATTTCACTCAAGTTCCTGGAGAAACCCTCACTGAAGCTTGAGATAGATATAAAGAGCTTCTACACAAGTGTCCAAACCACGGAATTCCCAAGAACTAACTCATTGAGATTTTCTATAGGGGTGTGGATGATGATATTAAGAGATTCCTAGATTCCTCATCTGGAGCAAACTTCATGCATCAAAGTTATGACACCGCATGGAGAGTGGTCACCCTAGGAGCAGAAAATCAAGCTAATTGGGGTAGATCTTTAGGTAAAGGAGTTTTGAAAGTAGCTATGGCCGAAGCTACTCCAGAGTATAAGTCTATCACAAAAACCTTGAAACTCTTAGTTGCCAAGCAAGACCATATTGAATCATCTCTTACTGCTATTGGAAGAGGACGTTCACCCACTTGGCAACCGGAATAGGTCAAGTCCACTTCCCTGTTCTATGAAGCATGTAAAAGCACCGATCATTCCACTTTATCATACAATGTTCTCTATGATGTTGTACTGAGCAATGTATGTGGACAAGGAGATAATGGTCAGATGGAGAATCTTAATGCTATCAACACTATTCCTGGGCAAAGTTATTACAATCTGAATCAGAATAGGAATCACCCAAGTTTTCAATATGGAAACCCCTCTGGAGCAGTAAACTCGCATCAATTTGGTTCAAACAATCAACCAAGAGGCCCACCAGGATTCCAGTATAATCAACAATAGAATTTTGGGAATCAAGGAAATTTCAAGGGGAACTTTCAGAATAGGAACTACAATAATTATTAAAACAACTCTCAGTATCAGAATCTTAATCAACAACCATGACAGCAAGCAGGATTCGTCTCCTCTGATGACAAGCTATCAGCCATTGAAAAAATGTTGAAAACTCAGCAAACCATGATAGCTAATCAACAAGCTCAGTAGAAGGCTATTGAATCTCAATTAGCTCAACTCACAGGTAGCATAAAGCCGCCTGCTGGAGTCTTTGCTGGCCAACCTGGGAACAATCCTAAGCTTCCTGAACAGTTGAAGGCAGTCACCACCAGGTTAGGAAAAGACTATTCGGATCCCCCAGTAAAGACATTTGTGGTTATTACAGATGAAGATGAACTTGTGATTGTCTAAAACTCAACAACACTAGAGTCTCAATCAAAAGATGATAAGACAGATAAGGGAAGTCCTGAGAAATCTACTAATGAATAAACTGAAACACCAGGACCTGATATTCCTGTATATAATCCTCGTATACCTTTCCCAGCTCGTCTGAGGCAGACCAAGCTTGATACCCGATTCAATAAGTTTAAAGAGGCTATGAAGAAACTTCATGTTGATATACCCTTCTTAGATGCGCTGGCAGAGATACCGGCCTGGACTAAGTACATAAAGTGACTCCTAACCAGGAAGTATATAACCGAGGAATATGAGATAGTAAAACTGGCAACAACTACATCGGATATCATATTGAGCAAGATGCCCAAGAAACAAAAAGACCTGGGATCCTTTGGAATCTCATGTCATATTGGTGATTCATCATGCAAGAAAGGATTTCCAGATCTCGGTGCAAGCATCTCTATTATGCCGCTTAGCCTATGCAAAATATTAGGATTTGCATAATTGCTTCCTACTGGCATGACTATAAAGCTTGCAGACAATTCGATAAAACATATGTTAGGAATCCTCAAAGATGTCCTGGTCAAGGTAGGCAAGGACACATATGTTCCATGCGACTTCGTCATTATGGATATAAAAGAAGATGCCAGATATCCTCTCATTTTTGGTCGTCCGTTCCTCGTCACTGCAAGAGCCCTGATTGATGTCAAAGCTGGTACCTTACTGCTCATATTAGGAAAAGCAACTCTCGAATTTAAAGTTTTTGAAAGTATGAGAAGACCAAGTATGCAGGAAGAAGTCTATCTAATTGACTACATTGAACAAATGTCACTTCTGACTCAAGAGCATCATGAATCAAATGATCCCTTGGAAATTGCTCTAACTAACACATCAGTTGATGAACCAATCGACAAATGAGTAAAGGATTGCATCGAATCCCTCGACTCTGCTAAAGAAGATGTTGGAGCCAATAGTGACGAACTCAAGGCTATGGAAACTACAGAAGAAACAAGCGAAAAACCAGAGGCTTCCGAAATGAAGCCTCTACCCGAAGGACTGAAGTACGTATTTTTAGATGACCTAAAAGTTTTCCCAGTTATTATAAATTCCAATCTAACAGCTGAACAAGAAGAGAAACTTCTAAAGGAATTGAGGGAAAGAAAGAAAGCCATCGGTTATAAAATGAGTGACCTCATTGGGGTCAGTCAAGCGATGTGTATGCACAAGATCCCTATGATGGAAGATCACAAACCTACTATTGAGCATCAACGGAAATTGAACCCAAATATGAAGGAAGTGGTCCGTAGCGAGGTCATTAAATTACTCACAGCTGGAATAATCTATCCGATTCGCCATGGGTGAGCCTAGTGCATGTAGTCCCGAAGAAAGGTGGAACGGCTATTATATGGAATGAAAACAGTGAACTCATCCCCACTTGAACAGTCACATTGTGGAGGATGTGCATAGATTATAGAAAATTGAACAAGGTAACTCGAAAAGATCATTTTCCAATGTCCTTCCTTGATCAAGTCCTAGAAAGGTTGGCTCATCAAGAATATTTCTGTTATCTTGATGGTTACTCTGGATTCTATCAAATATGCATACATCCAGATGACCAAGAGAAAACAACCTTTACCTGCCCATTCGGGACATACGCGTTTAAAAGAATGTTGTTTGGTCTTTGTAATGCACCCACAACTTTCCAACGTTGCATGGCTGCCATATTTACTGGGCTTACTGAAACAATTATGGAGGTTTTCATGGATGATTTTTCTATTTACGGAGATTCATTCGATTCATGTCTAAAGCGCCTCTCCCTGGTCGTTAAATGTTGTGAAGAAGTGCATCTTGTGCTAAATTGGGAAAAGTGCCATTTTATGGTAAGAGAAGGCATTGTCCTGGGCCATAGGGTCAGCAATAGAGGAATTGAAGTAGATAAAGCCAAGATTGAAGTGATTTCTAAACTGGATATCCCCACAAATGGAAAAGAAGTTTGTGCTTTCCTAGGTCATGCAGGATTTTACAGAAGATTCATAAAGGATTTTTCCAGATAACAAAGCCAATGAAGAACCTATTACTAAAGGATATTGCTTACAATTTCAATGAAGAATGTGTCAAAAGCTTCAACACACTGAAGCATTACTACCACCCCCATCATTGGAGCTCCCGACTATGACCATCCTTTTGAAATTATGTGCGATGCCAGTGATTATGTTGTGGGTGCTGTTTTAGGGCAATGTATAGAAAAGAAACATTTTGTGATCTATTATGCATCAAAAACCCTTGATGCAGCTCAGAGGAATTATGCAACTACTGAGAAAGAACTTCTAGTATTCGTGTATGCCTTTGACAAATTCAGATCCTACCTAATTGGTTCTAAAGTTATTGTCTACACTGACCACGCTACCATTCGTTACCTTTTGGCAAAGAAAGATGCAAAACCCAGGTTGATTAGATGGATCCTCCTATTACAAGAATTTAATTAAGAGATAAGAGATAAAAAAGGTATAGAGAATGTTGTAGCAGACCACCTCAGTCGCATCCACACTCAGGATACCGAGAAGATTCCGATTAACGATTCTCTTCCAGACAATCAACTAATGAAGGTCTCAGAAGTTATACCGTGGTACTCAGATTTTTTGAACTGCCTTGCTGCTGGGGTTACCCATCCTCAATGCACCGGGAATGCACTAAAAATGTTCATGCATGATGTGAAGCAATATCACTGGGATGAGCCATATCTTTTTAAACTAGGTGTCGATGGTCTGTATAGACGATGTATCGCCGAAGAGGAGGCTCAACTTATTTTGGAACAATGTCACTCAAGACTAGTGGGGGGACATATGAGCTCCAAAAAACTACTTTAAAGGTTTTACAATGTGGATTCTTCTGGCCAACCATATCCAAGGATTCCTATGACTTTGTCCTATCTTGTGACAAATGTCAAAGATCAGGCAATATAACAAGGAGAGATGATATGTCGCTGAATCTATGGAAAGAAGTAGAGATATTCGATGTGTGGGGGGTGGACTACATGGGTCCATTCCCATCTTCTCATGGATTTGTTGGCTAAATTGACATTAGTATAATCCCTTTGTTTCGATGATGAAAAACATTTCATTCTTTTGAATCTAATGTGCTACTTGAGTGTGCAGGAATAAGGTGGATGACAAATACTTGGAAGATCTATATGCTAAAATTTCTTTTAAGTCATGAATGTAATCAAATGTAAAAACTTCTACAAGTATATAATGTACAAGTACTTAGACATCATGTAAATCAAGCGTTAGATCTTCCCTAGCCAATCACAACACTTAGATTGGTCATCCCCTAAAATAGTGTCACATCTGCACACTCATACACACACTTAGTACTTAGTTTAAAATGTTGAAACAGGGTCATTCTCGGTCAAAAAACTCCTCGACCGAGACACTCTCAGTCGAGGAGTTTGTCGACTGAGAATGACCCAAGTAGCCGTTAGACCCAGCAGACAAGGTGATTGGGAGTTGGAAATGAATGTTGTAAACACTTGCTCTAGGACATCCCTCGGTCGACAAATCTTCGACCGAGAAGGACTTTCGATCGACAAATTGTCGACCGAGATGAGTTCTTTCTGCACTTTTCAGAATTAATTAACTAGTCATTGTGAAAGCAACTAATGGTTACCTAACATCTAGTTAAGCACTAAGAACCCCCTAGAAAGTGTCTAGAACGTCCTTAAGCACTTGTAGGTCATTCCTATAAATAGTACATGCCTTAGGACACCTAAACTCACTCACATACACTTGTGCTATACTTGAGATTACACTTGCAATTGGCAATCTATTTTGAGAAATTGAGCAACACTAGCATTGGCTACTCATTCCCTTTCTCTAAATTCATGTCCTATAGGCTAGCATCTCTTATCCACAGAACTTACACTTCTATATACATTGGTTAGGAGATCAAAACGCTTGATATAGTAAATCAATCCTTGAGCTACAAGTGGTATTGTAATTTCTATTTTTCCTTCTTGTTCCTTTTATCTTTTGTATTCTCCTTGCTACTCCTAGGGTTGGAGGTTGCGGATTGGAGAAGGTTCTTCTCGGTGAAGAAGGTGGACTTCAGACTACTTCAAGAAGGTTGTTGCAACGGGAAGCTACTTCTAGAGGAAGGCTACTTCAAGGGGGAGCTTGAAGTTACTTCAAGAAGGTTGCTTCAAGGTTGGTGCAACTACTTCTAGGTGAAGGCTATCCGAAGGGTTTGGTGAAAGTATTGTAATTTTATGTAATATCCTTGCGAGGTAATAAAATTTAATACTTTCAAAATCCCTATTGGGTAAGCAACCGGGTAGTGGATTGACTGCCTTAGTATTTGCTAAGGTTGGAACCACTCTAAATCCTTGTCCCCTTATCCAATATTTCTGTGGTTGGTTGCTTGAGTTAAAATATATTAAAATTATCATAAAACTCTATTCACCCCCCTCTAGTGGGTTTTCAATTGGTATCAGAGCAGGGCTTCAAGGAACTCTAACATAGTCTTGAAGAATGGGTGACGGGTTGCTCAACAACCTCAACTTGGAAGGAACACTCGTGGCTAGACCTCCAGCTTTTGATGGAACTAACTACACTTACTAGAAGAGGAGGATGCAATTTTACTTTCAAGGAATCAGTTGGGACTTATGGAGAATGGTATCAACTCCTTATGAACTTCCTCAAATGGAGTATGCAAATTGGGATATCAATACGGTAAAGTCTGCCCAAATGAATGCAAAAGTTGTAAGTATATTTTATTGCTCAATTTTCATTGGTGAGTTTAATAGAATATCAAATTGTGAAACAGCTTATGAGATATGGCATAGATTGTCTATAACATATGAAGGAATTGTTCAAGTTAAAAATTCTAAAATCGGAATGCTTAAACAAAAATTTGAACAATTTCGTATGGATCAAAATGAATCTATTAGTGAAATGTATGCAAAATTTTCTTCTATTGTAAATGGTTTGAATGCTTTAGGCAAAGTGATTAGTGAGGAAGACCAGGTGTCAAAGATTCTTAGATCTCTTCCTCCCAAGTATAAGCCCAATGTGACTGCCATTGAAGAAGCAAATGACCTCACCCGACTAAGGATGGAGCAACTCATTGGCAACCTAGAAGCACATGAGGCAACTTTAGAAGAGGAAGAAAGACGAGAACGTGAACTTCAACAAGGGAAAAAGAAAGACATTGCATTCAAAGCATCAACCAAGATTAGTCATGACACAAGTGAAGATGACAGTGAAGAAGAAACTCTCATTGTAAACGGTAAGCAGTA
Source organism: Alisma plantago-aquatica (assembly GCA_963693085.1). Classification (NCBI taxonomy): domain Eukaryota; kingdom Viridiplantae; phylum Streptophyta; class Magnoliopsida; order Alismatales; family Alismataceae; genus Alisma; species Alisma plantago-aquatica. The sequence continues at coordinate 273,173,244 of OY856413.1, read as the reverse complement.
TGAAAGTTTTAAAACTAACAAAACTTCTAGTGTTTCTTCTTCTAGGTGCTTTGAATGTGGCAAAAAGGGAAACATGAAAGGTGATTGTCCAAAACTCAAGAAAGGGAAGAAATCATCTCACAAAAAGAAAGAAAGAGCATATAAAGTTGCATGGGATGATTCAAGTGATGATAGTGATGATGGAAAAGAAGAAGTAGAATGTCTTATTGCTACAACAAATGAAGAACAAGAAGAAGAGGTAAGTCTTTTTGATCTACCAAAAGAAGATCTAATTTCTAGTCTTCAAGATACACATGAGAAATATATTGAGTGCAAGAAGAAATTTAAGAAATCAAATAAAGTAAATGATGAGTTAAATGCTAAACTTCTTGCTCTCACTTCTAAAATTGAAGATTATGATGTTAAGCTGAAATCTATAGAAGCAAATTGCAATCTTCTTTCCCTCAAAAAGTTAAACTTGCAAACTCAAGTAAATGATCTTCAAAAACAACCTGTTTTGTGTACACATCTAGATTATTATATTATTGTGAAAGAAAGAGATTCTTTGTTATCTAATCTAGATCAAGCAAAATTAGATATCAAGAAAATAGATGAGATTATGAAGTTACAACAAAAAGTGAAAAGCTTGAGTAACAATAATATTCTTGATAATATCTTAAATGATTCTTATCGTCAAATTGGAAGGAGAGGACTAGGTTATAATTCTAAAGGAAAATCTTATCAAAAACCTAGTTGGAGAAGGACACAAGTGCTAAAGAATCAATCCATGTATGTACCCAAGAACAACTCAACTCCTAGAAAGAGAAATGAGATTGACTCTATTAGTTGTCATTATTGCTTACGTCTTAGACACTACTCTTTTTCATGCCCATACAAGAAAAGGAATGATGATCTAGCTTGGGTTCCTAAAACTTATAAGTTTGAATTTGACTATTTGAGATTTGACCTAAAATGATTCTTGATATATAAATGTCATATCTCAACACAATCGAGCTTTAACTTTCATATTCTTGTTTTACTTGGAAACAATTACTGAAAATAGTTCTAAAACAGTACAGAAACATTCTCGGTCGAGAAACGGTTCGACCGAGAACATTGTCTGTCGAGAAATGGTCGACCGAGTAGGTTACTATTTTGCAGTTTACAAAAAATCTGATAAAACATGTACAATCAGCAGCATTCTCAGTCGAGAAAACGTCGACCGAGACAACTTTGGTCGAACTATTTGTCGACCGAATCAAGTTCTGCTGAACCTGTTTTCAATTAATCTAGTTTGCTATCAATTTGTTATTTATGATAGATTTAATATGCAAATCAAGAATAAATCTTGGAGATCATATTTGAAACAAGACATATTGATCTCTTTGCATCATGAATTAAGGTATAACATTATGAATATGAAATTCATTCAACATATTGCAAAAGTGTTATATGAAGACTGATTTTGTACAAACCTTATTCATTGATTGAAAAAGTATATTAAGCATGTTCAGTTACATGGTTTGTCTTAAATTTGAAAACTTATGAACCTGAATGAGATTACTACATGATTTGGCTTAAAACTGAAAATATGAACCATGATTAGTTTAATCAAGGAAATTACTGTTTTATCATAATCCACATGGTTTTTCCTAAGTATTACTTGGTCTATCTATGTAGGAACCATGTGTATTAAAATTTAAATTTTCATAATCATTGTATTTCATGAAGTTACATACTTCCATCTTGATCATTGTATTGTGGATATACTTCTATTGTTCTATCATAATTATTGTGCCATAATCATTATGTTTTCATTGGTTTACAATAATCTTTGATCCATATATACAAACCATGAATGAATATTGTTTTTGATCATTCAGCTCATGTGAAGATGCTATTTTGAATAAATAGTAAAACTTCATGGCACAAATGCATTTTAAATTGAAAATCTGTAGAAATTATACTTCACGTAAAAATGTTCAAATTGGAAATCTGTAGAAATTGCCTCTTGGTTGAAATCAAGTTTAACCAAGGGGCGCTATGGTCGAAGTCAAGGTCGACATAAAATAAGATTGACAAAATGCTTATTTGTACATCATTATACTGCACTTAATCTTAGTATCTCGATTCAAAATGTGTTTATCATATTGAAAACATAATTTTAGTGCATAAAAGGTCAACTTATTATGATTTAATATTGATTGTGATCTTAGAATACTTAAATTATCTTGACTATAAGGTTAAGGGGGAAGCACACACAAACTATCTTGATTATGAGATTAAGAAGCTTCCAAAACTTTGTAAATATTATTTGAAGCTTGTTATGACCTTAGTATCCTTAAAAGTAGTTTTGGTTATGAAAAACAAAGAAATTTACAATATTCATGAATATGGCATATATCTTGCTCTTCATCGAATTCTCTAAATAAATTTGGGCTTACCATTCTGTGTATTTGGTTAGAGATACATACATGTATTCTACTATAAGCTTAAAGGATTCTCATGTCATTTTTAGGGCTTAACATCCCTTGAAAAATGGATGAGAAATCAATACACATATGCCATGAACTTAAGAGAATCTCATATCATTTCAAGGCTTAACTTCCTTTGCAAATGATTGAGAAATAAATTGTGGCTAAATTTGACAATAAGTGGTTTGCATCCCTTGCTTTTAAAACTAAATATCTTATTAAGGGGGAGCATCTAATTATCAAATTAAGGGGGAGAAATAAAAAGTCATATTAAATGATTATCTTGGATATATTTTTGAGATGACAAAGGGGGAGAAATAATATAAAATCAAAAACATAAAAGAAAATGAGTTTCATAATATCTCGGATAGCACACACTTGCAAAACAAGAATGGCTACAAAAGGTAAACTTCAGGTATGAAACACATATGATTTATATTTCCTTATTTTATATTTAGGAAATGTTTGTCATCTTCAAAAAGGGGGAGATTGTTGGCTAAATTGACATTAGTATAATCCCTTTGTTTCGATGATGACAAACATTTCATTCTTGTGAATCTAACGTGCTACTTGAGTGTGCAGGAATAAGGTGGATGACAAATACTTGGAAGATCTATATGCTAAAATTGCTTTAAGTCATGAATGTAATCAAATGTAAAAACTTGTACAAGTATATAATGTACAAGTACTTAGACATCATGTAAATCAAGTGTTAGATCTTCCCTATCCAATCAAAACACTTAGATTGGTCATCCCCTAAAATAGTGTCACATCTGTACATTCATACACACACTTAGTACTTAGTTTAAAATGTTGAAACAGAGTCATTCTCGGTCGACAAACTCCTCGACCGAGACACTCTCAGTCGAGGAGTTTGTCGACCGAGAATGACCCAAGTAGCCGTTAGACCCAGCAGACAAGGTGGTTGGGAGTTGGAAATGAACGTTGTAAACACTTGCTCCAGGACATCCCTCGGTCGACAAATCTTTGACCGAGAAGGACTCTCGATCGACAAATTGTCGACCAAGATGAGTTCTGTCTGCACTTTTTAGAATTAATTAACTAGCCGTTGTTAAAGCAACTAATGGTTACCTAACGGCTAGTTAAGCACTAATAACCCCCTAGAAAGTGTCTAGAACGTCCTTAAGCACTTGTAGGTCATTCCTATAAATAGGACATGCCTTAGGACACCTAAACTCACTCACATACACTTGTGCTATACTTGAGATTACACTTGCAATTGGAAATCTGTTTTGAGCAATTGAGCAACACTAGCATTGGCTACTCATTCCCTTGCTCTAAATTTGTGTCCTATAGGCTAGCATCTCCTATCCACAACACTTACACTTCTATATACATTGGTTAGGAGATCAAAATGCTTGATATAGGAAATCAAGCCTTGAGCTACAAGTGGTATTGTAATTTCTATTTTTCCTTCTTGTTCCTTTTATCTTTTGTATTCTCCTTGCTACTCCTAGGGTTGGAGGCTGCGGATTGGAGAAGGTTCTTCTTGGTGGAGAAGGTGGACTTCAGACTACTTCAAGAAGTTTGTTGCAATGGGAAGCTACTTCTAGAGGAAGGCTACTTGAAGGGGGAGCTTGAATTTACTTCAAGAAGGCTGCTTCAAGGTTGGTGCAACTACTTCTAGGTGAAGGTTGTATGAAGGGTTTGGTGAAAGTATTGTAATTTTATGTAATATCCTTGTGAGGTAATAAAATTTAATACTTTCAAAATCCCGGTTGGGTAAGCAACCGGGTAGTGGATTCACTGCCTTAGTATTTGCTAAGGTTGGAACCACTCTAAATCCTTGTCCCCTTGTCCAATATTTCTGTGGTTGGTTGCTTGAGTTAAAATATATTAAAATTATCATAAAACCCTATTCACCCCCCTCTAGTGGTTTTTCAGGATTTTCATACATCCTAGTGGCAGTAGACTACGTCTCAAAATGGGTTGAAGCTATACCAACCATAACTAGTGATATCAAACCCGTCATCAAATTATTCAAAGATATTATTTTCCCCCATTTTGGAGTGCCACGAACCGTGAAATCTGACGGAGGGTCCCACTTCCTTGAAAGAAGCTTTGAAGCTTTACTGTGAAAATACAGTGTAACACAAAAGGTAGCCTCGCCTTACCATCCACAAACAAGTGGACAGGTAGAGGTATTTAATCATCAACTAAAGGCTATTTTGGAAAAGACTGTAGGACGCAATCGAAAGGATTGGTCAACAAAAATGAACGACGCCTTATGGGCCTATCGAACTGCTTATAAAACTCCCATTGGGACTACACCTTTTTTATTAATATATGGAAAAGCTTGCCACCTGCCAGTCAAACTGGAACACAAGGCATGGTGGGTAATTAAACAACTGAACTTTGATATGAAAGAAGCAGGCCAAGCCAGGATTCTATAACTCCAAGAGCTAGATGAACTCAGGATGACAGCTTATGAGAATTCACAAATCTACAAATAACGTACAAAACTTTGGCATGATGGACATCTGAAAAGAAAAGACATACAAGTGGGAGACCAAGTTCTGCTATTCAACTCAAGATTGAAGTTATTCCCAGGGAAACTCCGTTCTCTCTGGTCTGGACCTTACATTGTCAAAAGCATTTCCCCACATGGTGCTTTCTCTCTATGGAGTGAAAAGTCAGGTGAATTTATGGCAAATGGTCACCGCTTAAAGAGATATTTCACCTCAATTGACATAGGCACTGAAACAATGCTGGAACTCACCAATCCTAAGGATCCACCATGAAGCTGAAAAATTCAGTTGAGCCATCGACATAAAACAACGGCGCTTGTCGGGAGGCAACCCGATCAATAAATTTATTTTACCTTTCTTTTCAAATTAGAATATTTATTCAAATTTGTTTTTACATTCTAGTTAATTTTTCATTAAATAAAATTCGCATCGCAAGATGCTACTTTAAGATCTAATTGCTCTTTACCTTTGAGATTTTCATATAAGAGGATGCGCGTTGATCATAACGCAACCACACCTGGTGGTCATTCTAGCATGATTTTTCCCCTCCATCTTGGATTTAGGGTTTTCTCGGGATGAGAAAATCTCTAAGTTCAGGGTGGAGGGTGGGTGGTACATACCTCACTTTCCACCTACACCCATCCTTTTCAAAGTTATGTTTTCACTATCACATTCTTGATAAAAACTTTCAAAATTTTCACAATTCTTTAATGATTTTCAAAGAAATTGAACATATACTTGATGAATTTTTGACACTTTTTGACACTTCCTGGTTTCCTTAAAAGTCACTAACTAACCTACTATGCATTCTAAATCATTATATCTACCTTATTCGAAGTAAATCCTCAAAAGGACCACTTTTGAAACAAGCCCTTTGATTGAAATCATTTTGTGAAGCCTATGATTCCTAACATCGTGATACTTTTGCAAAGATGATAGGTGTTTGTCAAACTGATAGGGATCAAACACATCATGCTTCCTAACTGATTTGTGGAACAATAGCATGGAATCCAAACCAGATCCTCATCAAGTCATTATTTGAGCAGAGTTTGATAAAGAGAACAACCCGATGCATTGGATTGTAAATCAAGTTGCATTCTGATCTGAACTCTCTTCTACACCTCTTCCATCATCTTTGTACCCCTTCATTCATCAAAAAGAAAACAAAATAGCCAAAAATGTGTCGAACCCTAAGTTTGGGGTGGCACACCACTTCCCTCTTTGTCCGCTTCTTCCATACTCCTTGCAAATAAATAGAGGCGTACCACAAAAAATGCAATCTCGAGTCGAATAGAGGAGATATTTGCAAACAAAAAGATGCCAAAGTGCACACAAAAATAAATGAAATCTCGAGTCGAATAGAGGAGAGATTCACACACAAAAAAATGCAATAAATGAAGTTGCAAAGCAAATAAAAATCTCGATTCGAATAGAGAAGAGATTTACTTCTTCCTTCCATACCACCTTTCACTCCTTTTTTTTACCTAATGGCACAATGATTGCCTACCCTATCCTAGAAAAAACTAGTGTCAGATAAAATGCACACTTGTTGTTCTGTGGGTGTCTCTGAACTCTTACGAAACTCTTTGACATGCTTGTTGTTGGAAAAGGTGAGGAGGAAGTGATTTTGGAAAATGAACTCAGGAACGAAGATATGGTAAGATGTGTTTTGTGGTCTCAGGAGGTTGAGATACTGAGTCATGTTGAGCAAAAAGAAAACATTCGTGATGTAAAGATGAAGCAATCACACGAATTGAAAGTATTCATTTGGTGACTGTTTCGGATTTTGTGTTACTCGAGGACGAGCAACGTTTAAGTTCGGGGTATTTTGATGAATGTATATTCATCATAAAATTCAATTATCACTTTGGGACCAATTCAACTCTATACATACTATTTCACTCAAATATGAATCATAATGTGCAAAACTACTTAGTTGATTTGATTAGCAAGGTTTTAACTAAACATCGTTCATTTAATGCAGGTTTTGACAAAGTTGAACAAGTAGTCAAAGTCCACCTTCATCTTTGGCTCCGATCAATATACCTAACCAAGAAATTTCACCCATATGGTCTCAAAACCGTTTGAGCCCATGCGGTCTCAAGACCGTTTGAGCCCATGCGGTCTAAAGACAGTTTGAGTCCATGCGGTCTCAAGACCATTTGAGCCCAAGCGGTCTCAAGACCTTTTGAGCCCATGCGGTCCCAAGACTGTTTGAGCAGTAGAGACTGATTGGAGGCATCACTCTGCCGCAAGGAATCGAGCAACACATGAACTCAAGGTCTCGCAGTAGAGTCCTAACCACGGCCGTGGTGGCCCAAAACGGTCGTGGTCTTCTGCCATCACCACGACCGTGTAATGTGGCCACGACCATGGTAGACCTGAGCCTTCACTCGCCACGACCGTGGTCGAGGAGCCACGACCGTGGCACCATACCTACATCAACCCTCTCTCACTCACCACGCCCGTGTGAGGTAGCACGACCGTGTGGCAGCTACCTCACCACGATCGTGGCACCACGCCACGACCATGGCTCATCACCATCAGAGCCCGATTTCTCACCCACCATGCCCGTGCAAGGCGGCACGGCCGTGAGACCACAGCATCACCACGACTGTGGTGCCTCGTCACGACCGTGATGCATCATCATCTACCTCTGAATCTCCGCCCAGTAGAACCAATGTTTCTTCGATTCTGACGGCGCCTCATTCCCAGAGCTCCGCCCTATCAAGAAGCGACTATGACTCCGTCACACAGACTACTACAGTAGCCGCCATACTCCTACCATCCTCAGATTCACCTTGACCTATCCTCCACTGTATTTTGCTAATCACACAGACTGTTTGATCTTCTAGCTCACCTGCAGATCATTTGCCAAGAAACCTAGCAGACCGTTTGAAGAAGATCGTTTGGAGAGATCGTTTGGTAGCAAATGGTCTCCGGACCGTTTGGTAGCAAACGGTCTCCAAACCGTTTGCCTTTATCCAGGATCATTTGCCCAGACCATTTGGAGCAAACTGCATGAAAAAGTCAAAGCAGCAAAGACCGTTTGGAGAAGCTTTTTTTGGCCAGACCGTTAGCCCATAACAGTAGTAGACCATTTGGTCTCTTTTAATCCAAGACTGTTTGGGGTCAGTCCCATGCCTATAAATAGGACCCCAAGGGTCTTTACTTGGACATCGGTTCCGGGACGCCGACAGGCTGCCTGTATACAGATCTGATCCGAAACCAGTCTAGTCCGTGCCAGTTTCATTCCACCTATTGCATGTGTTGCAACCAAGGAGGCTGAAGTGAGAAGGAAGACGGAGCGAGGGAGACTGTCTGGACTATCTTGGAAACTCCCGTTTGTGTCCAGATCTACTCCGACACGACATAGAAGGTCGTATCTTCTTCAACAGGCTGTGAATACCTTCTGCATTGAGTTCATGGTGGATTTCTCTCTCTTCCTCATTCTTCTTGTTTCTTGCATCATGAGCGAGTAGTACCTTTTTGCTGGGGTGCGGGGACTAGCCCCGCTGCCCATGCAATCATGTTCTTTTGTTAAACTTTCCATGGCAATGTATATAACTTTTCAATTTGTGTTAATTGTTATGTTCATAGTTGATCTTTTATACTTGCTTTCATCTTTGTTCTTCCTATGTTGAGAGAACTTTCATATGTATGATTGAATGTCGTTTAACAGGTTGACTCCCAAACTAGAAATAAAATGGGATTCCTTGAGGTCGTAAGTGTATGATCCGCGAGGGGACGAGCCATCTAGCCTTCGGTGACACTTCTGTGCACCTAACGCATGTATAGGGGGTTCACAGCCTTAGTTGGATTTTGTATCTTCTTGTTAATCGTCGATGTTTGATCGTATATTAATTGTCTGCTTGCTTATCAATTAACGTGGCTATCTCCCAAACTAGAAATAGGATGGGATTTCTTCAGAGCCGTTAGTGATCAGGATGGTGATGAGACATCTGATGCCTAAGGTGATGCTTACGCGAACCTAACGCCCGTATGGGGGGTTTTGCAACAGCTCTATTTGGATTGTTATATCTTACCTGGTTTGTTCGTGATTGAATGTGTTTGCATGTGTAGTGGTGGTAAAACCCGATACCATCCCAGTGATTCCATATCATTGATCTAAATCCAACCTTAATTCTATTTCTACTTTCTTGCAATTCGTTTAATTAACCTCAAATCAACCAATCGTTTTAAATATTAGTTTTACTTGAGCTATATTCGACTGACAAGGATTCTTAAAAATGTTGTCCTTTGGGTTCAATCCTTCACTATACTTTGATAAGACTCGTCCGCTTGCGGGTGGTATTATTGCACTTTGGTTTTGGTAAAAGCTCAGGGATTTCAACCTCGAGTGAGTTTGTTAGTGCGTTCAAAATACCACGTCATGGATCAGGTCTCCACAACCTATGGTAAGTTAATCATATAGTTGTAGTATCAATTAAGCCTTAGACCAATGGTTTCTTGGGTCACTTGATGCAATGGTCGGACCTATACCCTAATTGATGGTTTTAACATATGAACTTGACCCAATGGTCAAGATCTAATGTTTATTCCTCGAATAAAGTGGAATGATGGCTAATGTAATATGTTGGTCCTAATAATGTGATTTAGATGGTTTCCTTTATATGATCAACTTAAGGAGCTTACTTGTTGACGATGAATGACTTGTTTTAAATGAGAAGTCGATTGTGGGTTTTACCATACTCTCAACATAACCCTTATTGTTGTTAATCAAAGGATGTCTAGGGTTAAATGTTGACTTTTATAGATCACAACTCAATAACATTATATATGATTCATTCAAGGTGTTTACTTATGTAAATGACCAATGGCTTTACCTTTTCAACATTTTATGGTTAGAAGTTGATGCCTCAATATTCCCATTGTTTTGGGTGAAGCATGTAGTGTAATGTTCTGATTCTAATGATGATAATTTGATGGTTCAATGCCTTAAACTTATACTGTTACCCTTTCCCTCATATGATTATGATTTATAATCACCATAATGAATTAATGGGTAACCCTAATAAGGTATAGCTTGTTATACCTAGCTTTAATATAACTAAATGATGGTAATTGGGTATGAATAGTCCTTGAATGACTAATACAATCATGGAGTACTCTCTTATTGTTTTTGAAACCCTAGTATGCTATAACTCGATGGTTACACCTTGATTTATGTATGGGTTCATACTTGATAATACTATGGAATGTGATGGTGATGCTTCATCTTATGTATCCATGATCTAATGGGATGTCGTGAGTTAGAGTTTGGGTATGAGTGATGATCAGTAACATTAATATAATCTATCTTGTTGAACCTAACTCTAATGCAAATAGATAAAGATGAGTATTCATGTATAACCTTCTTATATGATGGCATGATGGTGAAATAACCTCCTAAATATGATCATGACCTTAATGTGTTAATTGATGGTTATCATAGCCACACGGTGGATACTTTCTTATCTAAACATGTGAATTATGAATATGATGAGGTTTAATCATATCTAGATTCCTTGTATGTTGATGTAATAAAGGAATGTTCTTAATGTTAATATGACCCTGCTATGATCGTTTATGAAAATCTCCTATCTCATTAATGCAATATTGTGTTGATCTAGTGTATTATATGTAAGTGATGTTGTTGAGCCTTGTTATAAGGCATGCAAAGATAATGGTGATCTTGTAGGGAATAGTATGATGGTCTCAATGACCTTTGGGCATGGTTGAGCCCTGAATGAGGTGTAATCCTCTTGTGTTGATAAGGGTTGATACCCTGTGATATTGTAAAAAGGATTTATATCCTGTGATAGTATGATGGTCTTAATTACCTTTGGGCATGGTTGAGCCCTGAATGAGGTGTAATCATCTTGTGTTGATAAGGTTTGATACCTTGTGATATTGTGAAAAGGATTTATATCTTGTGATAGTATGATGACGAGTGTGGTCTCATGAATGGCAAGTGAATAGTACCATGTGATGATGAGATGAGAAATTATGTTCCACACATTTTATATCTTTTAAACGTTGTGATATGTATATGCTTGCTAGAAGTGAATTAGGGTTTGTATGTCCATTTGTTTGATGCAGGCTTAATTCACCCAATTGGCATAACTAATCAAGTGCAACTCTAATCATGCAGTGCCCTGTGCCGTAGAGCCATCTTCAGTGTCAGAACTTGCTAGATGGTGAAACGAGTATTCCTAAGGGAAACTCAGAGTGCATACTGTTGAGTATTTGGGGGTGGCAAGTTGTTGATATATCCTTGTCATCCACAATGTAGGTTGTGGAGGATGGATATGGTCATGCCTCATACATATGATGTAATTAAGGACAACTACATTTGTACCTCAGATTAGAGGGTTTTGTATACCCTGGTTTCTAGTGTCGTGGCCTATACCAAGGGCAGACTAGTGGTTAGTAGCTTGACCATATCTCATTGTGGTGGCAGCTTTGACTGATATGTCACTGCCTTTTTACTCATACTGAATGAGGGGAAGATTTCTTAGGATACCGACACTCCTAGATCTTGTATGGAACCAAATAGCCCTTTGTAGGGGTCAGTTGGACTTTTGATTGTACGATTCAAATTCCCCAGGGCATAATAAAAGATGTAAGACAATCGTGTAGCATATCTATTTTGGGTTATACACAACACTTCATATAATAACCCTTGTTTGCTTTCTTTTCATTGAGATCATGTATATAACAATAAGAGATAATAGATATGCTTATGTTGTAGTTATGCTCATGTTGTAAACATGCTTATGTTGTCAAATATACTGACATTGGTGGTTAATATGTTGCTACTAGCTATGTTTAATATTTATAGCCATGCCTATGTAATTAGAAATGCTTAAACTGCTAATCATGCCTATGTAGTTCATTGTGTTATGATGTTAGTTCTACTTATGATATAGATATGTTCCCTTTATTTGAGATGCCAATATTGATAGCCATGTTATGCTACTAGACATATTCATGATGTCAGGGATGCTTATGCTACTAGATTGTTTGTGTTATTAGCAATGAATATGATGAGAATTAGATTGATGATAATGATTGTTATTAGAAGCAATTTGATGATATTTGAGTAGATATCTATCCAAAGAAATGGATTTATTTGTTATCTATATATGCATTGATGATCATACTTGTTGCTAAGATTAATTGCTTAATCTGTTTAGCATACTTGAACTGTTCAATCTATTCAATTGATTATTAAATACTCCAATTGCTTAGTTATCTACTATTTAAAATGTTGTAATCAAGAAGCGTTGTTGGAGGTTATATCTCTTGTTGGGACATGTCTCACCCTTGTGGTTTGCCACATCTTTTTAGGTAATCGGAAGTGACAAAAACAAACATGTGGAAGCAAAGAGGAGCTATAGAATGAATCTATGAGAAAAGTTGATTAGATGTCTAGTGTGTCCTAGAGTCATCATTGTACTCTCATGTCTAGGCTGGAAAAGTTTGTATATGGTGTTTCAAACGATTCAGAATTTTGTTAGCATGTTAATGCTTATTTGTGTAACATATATGAATATTGCTCTCCTGTGTATATATGTTGTGGCAAAGGTGATAGACCAATTTGTATCAAGTTCTTGGCATAGTATGGATATAATAAAGATGTTGGGCTCTTATGCAAATGTTTTTGTGCGGGTTTTGATGTTGAAATCGGTTTTAATTTACCCACATTTTTGGGTATGTGGTTAATTGGTGATTGATTGTGTTTTATGTTTTGAGTAATCTCGCTTAATGTAATGGGTTCTCACAAGTTGGTATGAGAGCTTTAGGTTCACTGAGTCTATAGGGACAGTAGGACTTAAGACTAGGATGATGTCTAAGTTAGGAACGTGACACAAAAACATGTTGCATACTGTGTAATCTCAGTACTTGGGTGCCCTGGCCAGGTATTCAATTATTGAAGAAAAGGTAAGTATGGAACTCTTAGATTGTTATCATTTTTATTACTCTGATCAAGTAGTCATTTTGAAACAATCTAAAGAGCATAATGAAGTAGAAATCATGGTGCAGATAACTCAATATTACCTTAAGAGAAGATGAGGATTACATCATTATCTATCAAAACTTGAATTGTTAGTAACTATAAGAGAAATATATAACACCATGAAATCTAAATCTGAATACAAATAAGCAAAAGAGGAGTTCTTGAAGATGAAATTCAAGAAGATAATAAAGTAAAAGATAGAAGTTTGTTCTTATAAAGTGATTCAAGGTATGAAATTCACATAAGATGGAGAGAAATCCTATGATAAGTATAAAATGAGAAGATGAATGGGAACAATGACAAAGGAATAAGGTGGAACCTGAGTTAATCCCTGACCAACCTATGTATGTAAGAAAATTTTAATGTAAAATCAACATGGCATGTGAAAGAAATTAAGGGAGATGATCCATGTTTAATGAAGAAAATGAAGAATATGATGATTTACCTGTTGATAAGTGGTTGAAAAACATAATAAAATAAGAGAACATACCCAAGTGTGATAAATATTCATCAAGGAAGGAGTAATGATATATGCTAATCATGATGGATTCCTATGCTAATGGCAAGGAACACAAAATAAAAAAGGTAAAATGATACATAAGAAGTTGTAACTTGCATAATGAAAATAGAATTGGTTATCGTTTTGCTAGTGACCCTTGAACAATGTTGCTATGATGTGGAAAGTATGTTTCCTTTTGTGTTTTTCCTTTCTAGGGCACAACTTTCAAGTGGATCATTGGCACTTGGTATGTGTGGATTCATTATAAACATGAGAGTGGATAACTTATTATAGCATAAGGTTGTTTGGACTATGGTTCCAAGATCATAATGTTTGTGATTATTTTGCTTTTGAGCCATCCAATAATAAGGAAGACTCCTCTTATATGTCTTGAGATTTGTTATGTTGGAAAAAAATAGATGAAATAAGGATGTGAGTTCCTTATAGTGCATGAGGTGGATACCAAGGTAATAAATCCTAGTATCCAAGATATATCAACAATATGGAAGTATGTGAAGATTGAAGATGTTTATTTAATGAACATTCCAAGTATTCCTCTCCCTTAGAGAGAGAGAAAGAGAGAGAGTTCATTATGACCCTATAAATGTTGTTTGGAAGGAAAAAAAAGTGATTCTATAATGTTGTGTATGGTTCAGCGATAGTTGGACAAGACCACTATCAAGGATAGATGGTTTTTTTATTAGTAAACATGTGCTATCGTGTTCCTTTAAAAATAAAATATCCTTTAGACATAAGAGTTAAAATGGATGACATCAGTTACATGACCATGGTGAGTTTAGGGTTATGTCCTTTAGACTAACCAACGTACCAATAGAATTTATGAATAGTAGGAAAAGAGTGTTTAGGTCATGTCTTACAATTTGTATCAAGCTTTGAATGATGACATCTCAAAGTATTCCAGAGATGGTCAGTAACATGGTCAATATCTTTGCTAAACCTTAAGAATGTTGAAGTAATTGTACTCATGTGTGACAAGTATAGAAAGAATGAGTTGAGGGTTGACTAAAGTGTCCTCTTGGAGTTATGATACCTTTTATAAGCATGTTATGTTAATCATGATAAGATGAAGACAATGTCATTTGTCTACCCCTAACAATGTCAATTGGGAAGTTATATTTGTTAACAGTTATAGACAAGTGTATGATTCTTCAACCAAACAGATGGTCAGACCACCATTGAGATGATTGGAAAATCCTCTAAAAACATATTCCTCATAGTTCTTGAAAATCAGGGGATGCCTACATGGTTGATTGAGTTGTTAATTACAACAACCATTAAAGGAGCATAGAGATGAAACCTTGTAAAGTTACATATGATAAGAGATACATAATGTTCTATGTTTGATAAGAGTCAGTGAGTATGACTTTTTAGTAATGTGTTGATACAATAGATATAATTTCAGGACAATGGCTATAATTTAAAGTTCAAAGTTACTATTAGATTTGTATAGGTGGCATAACAAGTTTCTACATTCCATATTGAGAATGTCTTCTTAGGTGGGGGTTTTTGTGCTGACCTGAGATGAGATATGTATGAATGATGTGACATCACCATGATATGAAAGTAACCATGTGAAGGTAATAGGTTGAGGTGCAAAGGAAGTACCCATCTTTGTTTACCTTGGATTTCAGGGGTGAAATCCCTATTAGGGGTTTATAGTTGTAAGGCCCCTGAACTTGCTTAAAGAGTTGAATAAGCTTAATTATCATACTTGAATTCTTATAACCCTAATATAACCTTGTGATATGCTTTGAAATAATAATTCAAGCTTAAGTTTCAAATTTGGTCCAATATGGACACTGTTTGAGCAAGTTATGCAATTTTATGCACATTTTGGACTTTTCTACAATTTACCCAATTGAGAGGTCTTCTTTGCAATTTATCACTTGAATTATGTTCCTTGGATATTATCTCATCATTCTTTAGCTTTTTGAGCCATGGGGAGCCTATTTAAACTAACCTTAGTTTGAAGTTGTTTTCGTCAAGGGTATTTTAGGGTTTATCCCTTCATGGATGAGCTACCTTTAGTAGCTATCAACTAATCAATTATTTGATTAGCTTGGAAATTCGAAAAAGGAAATCTAATCAGATCTATATGGATTGTGAGGGATCTTATTTTGTGTTCTCTAGTATATTCTTAATAGTTTAAGGCCATGGACACTTGGAAAGATACTAGAACTTCAACTTTTTCTTTTTCTTTATCTTAAAGTTTCATATACTTATCCCTAAGCACCCAAACGAGCCATTTTTCTCTCCCCCACTTCCCTCCTTCTATGAATCTAGTTCTCCCTCTATGATTTTTCAAATTTCCTATCTAATGAAGAATAAAGAGGGTATCTTTTTGGAAAAAGAATCTAGGGTTGCAATTGACTTCCTTTTAGGGTTTAAAAAGCTTCTTTCTAGTGATCTTGACCTAAAAGAGTAAGAATCCCATTCTTTCCTCCATTTATTTCTTTTTTATCCTTCCTCCTACCTTTATCCAAGTCAAAACCTTACTTTTCCATGGTATAAATTTCTCTAAAGCTCTAAAACCTTGCCTTTCTTGCTCCTTATGCTTAGGATTTGCTCATTTGATGAAGAAAGGTGCTAGATGGACGAGTTCACAGCTTATTCTTGGATTTTCTACCCTACCTGCTTGTGTTTTCTAATGTTTGTAAGTTTATTTTCTAATTAGAGACAATTTTCATAACTTGCTCCATGTTTATTGCTTACCACCATAAGCTTGCTTGCTCATGTTCTTGCTTTTAAATGATGATCCATGCACTAAAAAGCTATGCTTTTCTTGGATTTCAATTATTATAATATTCCCTATTCTGATTTCAGTTCTATATGAACATGTGATCATGTTTACATTATTCCTAAGGTATAATATGACTTGGATCAGGTTGGTTTGACAACCTATGGTGCTAAGCACCTATCAACCAATGGTCAATTTTGGGGTTTCAAGTTGATTTCTTCTATAAACCCATGACCCGATGATGGTACCATTGCAAAAACCCTATGGTGTTGTCTTCATGATAACTGATAGTCAGGATCAAAGGTGTTAAATGATGGTGAAAACCTACGACCACCCCCTTAGGTCAGGTTTTTTATCAATTAGAAGTTTAATGATCAGCCATTAAGTGCCCTACTGATGTTATCAATCAATGATGACATTAGCTTAATATTTGATGTTGATTAATGAATATAGTGTTGATCTAACAACCCATGGTGACTTAATGGTCACTACTAATGGTGGATCAGGTCTTCACAACCTATGGTGATTTAATCATATAGTTGAAGTATCAATTAAGCCTTAGACCTATGGTTTCTTGGGTCACTTGATGCAATGGTCGGACCTGTACTGTAATTGATGGTTTTAACATATGAACTTGACCCAATGGTCAAGATATAATGTTTATTCCTCCAGTAAATTGGAATGATGGATAATGTAATATGTTGGTCCTAATAATGTGATTTAGATGTTTTCCTTTATATGATCAACTTAAGGAGCTTACTTGTTGACAATGGATGGCTTGTTTTAAATGAACAGTCGATTGTAGGTTTTACCGTACTCTCAACAGAACCCTTATTGTTGTTAATCAAAGGATGTCTAGGGTTAAATGGTGACTTTTATAGATCATAACTCAATATCATTATACATGATTCATTCAAGGTGTTTACTTATGTAAACGACCAATGGCTTTACCTTTTCAACATTTCATTGTTAGAAGTTGATGCCTCAATATTCCCATTGTTTTGGGTGAAGTGTGTAGGGCAATGTTATGATTCTAATGATGATAATTTTATGGTTCAATGCCTTCAACTTTTAGTCTTACCCTTTACCTCGTATGATTATGATTTATAATCACCATAATAAGGAGGAAAAACTTGCAGTGTTACCCTTGACCTCGTATGTTAAAAAACTACAATGGATGATCTATAATCTCATGGTCAAGAAGGAGGAAAAAGATGATAGGGTTTTAAAAAAAATGGAAACGTGGTCAAGAGAAGTAGATCACTTACCAAGAGAATAACCACCAAGAATCACCACCAAAAGGTTGATCAAGCACAGGATCTTCCACAAGCAAGGTTGATTGACCACCCAAGTTTCAAGAACAGACCTTCTTTGCTCCCAAATATCCAAAAAAGATCACAAGAGATAAGGAAGAGAGTAGGGCAAAAAACTATTCTTGCAAGTGAAGAGGATGGATTATATACACAATGTAGGATATAAGTAAGAGGTTAGGAGGTGTGAACATAAGAGGTTATCAAGGGATACATGCCCACCAGAGAAACAGCCATACCTCCACTTAGATGCAATCCTTGAAGGGCGATGTTTATTCAGAAAGTGTAGCGACCAACTAGGTTGCTACCACCCATTGTTTTTCTAAAAACTCCTCTATGCACTTGTAGCGAACAACTCACTAGGTCACCATATACACATATTCAATACACTTCACTAGAGGACAAACTCTTTCAACCCACCCATCTCTAGGTCATCATGGTTGAAACAAAAACACCTAAGGTATGTGTTGTAGTTGCTACACTCATCCAAGAATGACGTAGTGGCCGCAACACTCAAACCCTAGCAAGGTCGCCACATCAACAAGGCAAACCCTAATATCACTATGTGATGTCTCATCACCAAACATGATTCAAACAAGGAACCCCATAGCAGCATCTTCTCTCCTCATGATGCAAAAGCACAAGAAGAATTCTCAATATGTGGAAAATTGCAAGATAACCCTTACTCACAGGTAATTTGCAAACTAGCCCAAAACATGCACATGTGTAAGAAGGCAGATCAAACATCAATCAAATTGTACCAAATGGAAAAGATAAGAATGGCACATGTTATTTGGGCATATCAAGGGATTAGATTAATATTTAGGCATCCATTTTGCATAGAAAATAGAATTAAGAATAAATCTAGGTCAGGGGTCTTATATTGCCTGTGTGAAACTATGTGACATTCTAGGGATAGATGCCTTGGTCCACTCACCTTTGGTTGTGTATCCATTAGGAGTGTAAACTTATGGTAACAAAGGCTTTATGATATGATATAACAAGAATGTATGTACTCTTACATACATATTATCTCATTGTTCAGGTCATTAACCTAAAAACATATGTCATCGAGTAACATCAATTTGGAGACATCTATCATGTTTGTGTCATCATTTCATGATTAGGACAAACATAATAGATGGAATTACATTTATTATTATTATCAAGTTAGGTATATAATTCCTCAATCCAATCATCATATGATTGACTCTATGGGCATACATACCAATAGACTTCCACTTGCACTTAGATCCAATCACCTTGTAATCTTATTCCAAGTGATCTTAACATGTTCATCATGTTTCTACTGCACAAGTGCTTTTATAGCGGATTAGAACCATTTGATTCAAGTTGGTATGTCACAAGTTTCACATTTCCTTGCTATATGACTTCTTGTATGAGATTGAAGTGTTGTAGTATGATATCTGAGATTCCTTTTCCTAGCAAGTATCTCCATTGTGGTCATAGTATTTATATTGTGCCACCAATGGTTGGAACCTCCCACAAGTTCATCTCTATGAACTTATTGATCCATGCATTATCTTTTATTGTGTTCACAACACCAAGATACTCAGTTTATATTGTAGAATTAAACAACTATATCTAGCTTGAAACCTTTTCCAGCAAACAGTTCTCATTTTAAGGTCAAACACAAAATTAAATTGTGATAATTAACTTTTATTTGTAACTTTGGAAGCTTCCATCAGTGTAACCATTTACACCCTACTCTTCATTACTACCATAACCAAAGAAC
The DNA here is from genome assembly GCA_963693085.1 of Alisma plantago-aquatica. NCBI lineage: Eukaryota > Viridiplantae > Streptophyta > Magnoliopsida > Alismatales > Alismataceae > Alisma > Alisma plantago-aquatica. The sequence continues at coordinate 273,153,956 of OY856413.1, read as the reverse complement.
TAATCCTTTTAGTGCTTCTCAAGTACATAAGGATGTTCTTATGGAATTCTAGTGACCTTTGCCATGTTCTAACAAATATCCACTCTCCATGTCCAATACATACGAGATAACAAAATGAGTTCATAACATTGCATGCATGATAGATCCAATTATGAATGCATATGGCATCTCATTCATGTCTTCCCATTCTTCACAAGAACTGGGATACTAGTCCTTGAGAGACTAACTCCATGGAACATGGACAAGTTTTCTCTCATTAAGTCATGCATGTTGAACCCCTCATCATCTTGCCAATATATGTGCTCTTTGTTAGGTCGAGAAAATTTCCAGATCTATCTCTATAGATCTGAATTACCATCATATAGGATGCTTCGCCTAAACCCTTCATAGAGAAGGCACTTTCTTTGCCAAGTTTTAATATATGTAGTTCAAGGATGTTATTCCCCATCATTATGTGGAATATAAATATGCTCCCACTAAATATTTTTGTAATCACATATTTCATATTCATTCTGACTCAAGTCAAACTCTTTAACTGTCTTATGGAACATAAGATTCCATCTCTAAGATCTTGCTTCAATCCAAAGATTGAACTTTGTAGCTTTATAGATTTCATTTTCAATAATTGGATTTATAAAACCTTCTAGGTTGCATCACATACACATTGTCTATAATATTCCAATTAGGAATGTGGTTTTAACATCAATCTTGCCATATCTTATAGTCATATTAAGCTGCAATAGTCCTGATGGAATTAACCATGGAAACTGGTGAAAAGACTTCATCATGTTCAACACCTTATACCTGTTTGAAACTCTTTGCAACCAATATTCTCTTATAGGTTTTTACACTACTTTCCGTGTCAATCTTTTCTCAAAAGCCCTAAATGCACCCTATGGGTTTTACCCCTTCAGGTGGATCCATCAAGGTCATACCTTATTGGTGTACATGGACACCATCTTGGGTCTAATGGCTTCAAGCCATTTCTCAAATTTTGGTTCCTCAATAGCTTCTAGATAGGTATTTTACTCATTATATATGACCAACCCACAACCTTCTTAAATCATAAGATATCATAATCTTTCAAGCTCAAGGTGTGTCCTACTAGATCTATGAGGTTTTGTGTTACATATGGAACAATTTATGATTCTCCTTATTTCTATTGTACTTCTTATAGTTAAATGTTTTCTTGTTGGTCTTGAACGTTTTGAGTTGTACTTTTACCCCCATTGATTCCTTTAAAACTAAGTTCCCCTTTCGAAATAAAACCATCCTGGAAACAAAAACATTTGTTGTTGGATTGGAATACAAAAATCATATTCAACAAAATAACATTTATGTGACTTATGGACAAAGCTTTTTATGAAACTAATTTCTTATGTAAGATTTCATTCCTAATCTTTATAAATGAAATATTGGGATGCTTCCCATGCCATATTTCATATGGTGTCATTTGAACCATTTAGACGGTACATTGTTTTTGTGTAAACTATGTGCCAAAAGGAAATTGGAAGATTAGCTAGATTTATTGATAATCTCACCATGACTTATGACATGAGTTTATTATGTGTAGTACCCAAGTGAACGTATTGAAGTAATAAAGCCTTTTGAGGCCTGAGTTGATCATGGAGAAGTGTTTATCCAGTAGACTACTACTAACTGCAGTCAAATCAGCTAAGTCGATTGTAAATGGTTGATTTGGGTTGAGTGAAAGAACAAAGGTAGAAATAAAATGAATTAATGGTTGAATTAATCAGAGATGGGGTTAATTCCTTAGAATAGTGGTTTCACCATGGATAACACTAATAATTGACCTCACATACACTAACATCCATTATCTCAATTCCTAGATAAGGATTATGTAGCCAGAATTACCTGCTCCAGTAGTGTAATTCACTACCTAATCTAATGCCAATCCCACTTTTGTAGTTATTGGTTGATTAGTTAGATGCTTAATGATTATTCTCTGGGTTTCTCCTCCTGTTTACACTCCACTTTTCCGAAAGGGCAAAGTACACAGTTAAATCTATGCTCTCCAACCCTCAACCTCTCTCCCGAGATGACTAAGCGTCTATCAATCCACTCATGGTGATCAAGCATAAGTAGAATGCAAAGTTTTCATATATTTATATCCGATAGAAAGAGATAAAACTGATATTAATGCATGCAAATCAATCACAGTGTATATCTGGGCTACTCTCAGATCCTAAGGAATAAAGTTTTTTAGCCTTGCATGGTTTTCATAAACGAATAGATGGAAAGGAAGAAGAAAAATGTGGGAAACATGAAAAAACAAAGGTAACCCCTAAATCTCCGCCCATTCGGAAGATCCCCTTCATCGTACATGCGTTCTGCTATCTTCACACTATATAATCATCCTCCAGAGGTGCTCGGATATCCTCAGTTGAAACTTTCGGTCCTTAGTTCTTCTTTTCTCTCTCTCCCATTATCGTACAATGAAAACGGCTACCCCCTTTTCTCTGGTTGTCATCCCCCTAAGTCATAGAAGGCACTTCGGGTACAAAATAACATCCACCCTTGGATTATAGTGAAATTAGCGGCTGGCCTAATCAGGTTGACTAGGTAGTACCGACTACGTGAGTCAACAGTACCAAAATTACTTAGGTTTGGTTGTGCGATCATGATCATGTCGGTACTATCGACTGGACTCCATAGCACCTAGCTTTGTGGTTTTCGAGCTACCTCTTTGACGTTAGCACTGAGTTGGAAACTCTGTAGCACTGAGTTTTCTCGATTCATACTGGGGCTTACTGATGCTAATTCGGTATCACCGATTTTAATTATCAGTATCACCGACTTTGGGCAATTTTTAGGGTCCATCACTGACGTCAAGTCGGTACCACCAACTATTTCTAGGTCGGTACCACCGAGACTGTGGCTCTTCCTTGCACCTAAAAATGCACAAAAACATCATAAGCACTTGGGATGCATAAAATATTACATAAAATAGTACAAATCATATAATTCGATGCATTTAATAGAAATCGGTCGTCTATGTCATTTCATGCATAATAAATCAAATAAATGACTAATCTACACATGAAATCAAGGAAAAATGTGCCTGAAATAATGACTTAAAACACATGCATCAAACTCCCCTAATCTTAAATGTTGCTCGTCCTCGATCAACACTCTCTCAGATCTATTTGATAAGAGTTAGCAGAAGGACATAACATATACATTCCTTTCAAAATCAAATCCACCGTTCAAACCCTAAACTGGCCTTCACTAACCATTGAACTGATAACTATGCTAAAGTGACCCAAACCTTCCATAAAAGATGTCCACCTTCAGTCAATGGCACTATCAAGAAAGCAATTAACATCATAATTACTCAGACATTCACTTGGTGTATTGTGTGATTCCCTACACTAAATTGCTCTTTCCTAGCTACCAACTATTTGGAAGCAGATCTCCGTATAAGCATGAATGAGGAGATAAATCATTAGAGTGGCCTACCAATAAGAGCAATTAATGATTCAATATGGGTGGCAAATGAAAATTCATAAGTATGTCCAACCTATCTATTCATAGAGAATAATGAACCTAGATGGATGAAAAGAATGCCATGCATGAATTCTAATGCCTAAATTTTTTTCTTTTTTTGAAATGATGCATGTATGAATGAGTTGAGATTGTTAGACAACTCAGAAGAATGCACATGTGGATTAAATCATCACTAAAACAAACATGTGAGATATACTTTCTCCTTGTTTCTTTTGAACAAAAAAAAATCTCTTTTTTTAAAGGCTAAGTTTTATGCTTCTTGCTTTTATAATTCTTCTCCTTTCTTTTTTTTCTTCTTATTTTTTCTTGGAGGTATATCCCTGCACTTTATCTTCATAACTCAAAATTAAAATCCACATGTTCAGTTGAATATGCATGCGATTTTTAAATGTATGCAACTACATGAATTGTGTTATGCAAGCTAAGATAGTATGCACTAAAGTTAATGCATATAAATGCAATGTTTTTCTTCATTTTTCAAATGCAAGCAAACTAACTAATATGTTCCTATCGTGCCATGCAATGCAACAATTTTTGAGGTGGTGAGTCAAAAATGAATGGAAAAGAAATGGAATCACACAACAAAGAGACAATGCCTCAGAATCCTTTTTAGATTTTTTGTAAACGGACGATGGGTCGCGGACAAGGCGGACGAGGGCGAGGGAGAGGGTGATCATCGAGTAGTCGAGGGGGAAGAGGTAACACCGCTGAGTCTTTGACTCCTCCAATCTGCCAATCAGGGGCAACTGGAGAAGAAGGCACACCTACCTCTGACGCAGCTAGGGATTCACGGCAGGAGTAGGCTACGCCCCAGGCGCCCACTGCCAACCCCTCAAAAACCCCGTCTCGTGGATCTAAAAAATTGTCGTCTCCCTCAAACATCGACGACTAGTTGTTGTCCATAAGGTAGGGGCGAGGCGAGCTCGACGTTGGGATGATGGAGTACATCGAGCCTATCATCAAAGATGGCCACCGATGTGCTTCTATCTCGAGCCAAGACAGTGTGAATCCTGATTGGGATGAGTATGTTTCAATCTGTTTCGTTGGAAAGAAGTTGTATGGTGGATAGCTTATGGGATGAATTCATCAATTATGGAGACCAAGCGGCTTCATTGAGATCGTGTCCGAGGAAAGGGAGGGCTACATCATCTGGATGTCATCCAGCAGCGAAAGAGATAGGGTGCTTGATGAAGCATCGTGGTTCATGGATGGGTCTTTGATTGTGGCCCGTGTGTGGAAGCCTGGTGCTCCGCTCTAACCTCTTTCTTTCTCGCAGGTCCCAGTGTGGTTCAGAATCAAAAATCTCGGAATCCCTTGGATGCGCAGACACATATCCAATGTTGTGAGCACTATCGGCAGTCCAGTAGACATGGACGACTACTCAATTGTTGATGGTTGTCTTGACGCCGCCCGGGTGTGTATTCAGATGAACTGTGAAGATAAGTTTCCTAAGGAGACTTTGGTTGAAGTGGAATCAGTGCCCCAGTCTTTGAAGATTGAGGTGGTCTCTAAACCAGTGATTTGCCCAAGTTGCAAGATATTTGGGCATATATCCCCTTCCTGTCCTATGAGGACGCGCAAGCCCCCACCAGAGAAGGATCTGTAGGTCTAGTTGGGGAAGCTCTCAGGTGTTCGACACATTGCCAAGACAACCTCCAAGGATGCTTCCAATGATGATCAAGTGAAAAATGCTATTGTTCAGCAAGAGGAGGGCATTGTTGATTCTGAGGCAGTGGATGAAGATCTGTGTGATGCCATTGCTCAACAGGTCAGAGGTATCGTCATTTCTAGAGTTGATAAGCACAAACCTCAATTTCCTCCTTTCTTCCCAGAACCTGAGATGCTTGGGACTTCCCCGGTGTACAATGTGGGGAGTCTTAATCTTGAGTGGAAACTGGAGATGAGTAGGAGGAGTAGAGGGGAGACAAGCTCGTCCTCATGGAAGAAAAACAAAGTTTGGAACATCAACGGATTCTCCATGGATTTCCAACTGGAGAAGGAGCAATTATTTGAAGATGAGGACGAATCCAAAATGGATTTGAATTCTGAGTTGGAGCTAGATCCCTGGGAGGCTAAATCACAGGATTTCAGTAATTATAGGCCTAGTAGGGGGAAAATCCCCAAAGAAGAGGAAGAATGGTTGACGCCCTCTCCTTCCTTTTATTTCCTAATTCCTAGTCTGATAGACAGCTGATGCTGAGTTTTTTTCTCTATTGTCCGATGGTTGGGAGCTGCTTCTTGGCTTGTTCTTCCACTATTTTTGTGGGTGAGGAAAATGTTGTGTGAAGGATGGTTCTGGTTGATTGCATCTTGGCTTTCGATGTAGCTGATACAGATTTCAAAGCTCCTTATTTGTCTGACAGGATTACAGGAAGATGATGCCAACACTATGTTGTGTAAGCAGATGAAGATAGATGGCTCTCTTCTTGGTACCCCTTTAAAAAGTCTGAGTACATGCTCTGGTAGATATGCTTCATCCTATGTTGATGTATCTGTTCTCTTTGTGGGTGGGCATTATTGTATGTGTAGCTCTTCATCAGAATAGTGTGTGAGTTTTCTCTTTGTGGGCATGTATGAATGCTTTTTGGTGTGTTGGTCTAGGTATGAGTTCTTGTCTTTCTATTTTGGGTCTTCTACACAAGACTGTTAGTTATCCTTTTGTTTTGTTTTGGTAATCCTCTTAGAGTATTAGGGGGTGCATTTATTTGTACCTAAAGTTTTGGTATTTCACAATAGTAACACGAGTTTTTTGCTGACCAAAAAAAGACAATGCCTGCCATTATATTATAGTGTGTCCCTCTTAATTGACCTATGTTTAGGGTGATCTAAAGGTCTATTTCTTATATTTTCATTTAAGGTCTCATTATGGTTTGGTCAGTTTAGGCTCAACATCTTCATCATTCACATTATTGAGTTGATTCAAACTTTCATGTATGTCCTAAGTCCTAATACTGACTAGTCCAAACACTTCCCCAAGTGGTGTTATAGAAAGATTTTGTAGTTTAATATTTTAAGGATATGACCATTTTCATGCAACAACACAGAGAGTACAATCTATTAAAAAAAACCATGTATTTACTACTCCACAATTACACTAGATAGATGTGGATCCTACACTTGCACAACTAAAAATAAAACAAACAAATAAAGATAAAAATAATAAAAACAAAGATAGAATGATGTTCCAGCACCCCCCAAAGCTTGAATATGACTATGTCAGAATAGTCAATACTTGCACCTAAGAGGTGGAACAGTGGTACCATGGCTTAGAATGGCAGAGGTGGCATGTTGGGGTCATGTGGAGGGAACATCTCCTGGAATGAGAGGTCAGTAGGCGGCACAGGCGGTGGTTGTGGGTACTCCCCAAAGTATCCACAGTTCCAATAGTTGTCAAAGAAAGGTTGATGGTACTGCTCCATCTGCTACAGTGCATGTCAACATTCTCTTAGTTGGCTAAGAGAAGGCATTCATTCTCATAAATTGCCTTCTGGTTCTGGTACAACCTTCCTTGAATATCCTACACACCGGTCAGCATCGCCTGATGCTGCTTTTGTCCCGTCTGGATCTCCTACAGCATGGTATACACACCTTCCATGTTGTATGGGTCTTGTTCCTCCTGTGAGGATGGTGGGGCCAAGGAAGTAGAGGCATCATATGTGTGGGCCCATTTGCGTGGGACCGCTCTCTTGGTGATGGGGATAGTGGGCTCCACCTCCTCAAGTCATCATCATTGTCACTGATGTGCTCATCATCGCCCTGAGCTGCTGCCCTGGGAAGATCTTTTGCTTCCCCCTCGTTCAGTGGCCACTAAAGATGATTGACCCCACACAGGTTGAAGACAGTTTCGGGGAGGCTCCGCTCTCGAAATATGCCTCGGTGGGTGCAATGCACATAGAGCTCATTATGGTGGTATTGGAGAAGATGTGCCTTGTGGAAGTGAAGGAGGTTCATATTTGTTGTATACTCTAATGGATCAAGGGTGGATAAATCAAGGCACAAATGGAGAGAAATAGGGGTGATGAGACCCCCAAATAAAATTGATGCCTTCCTTGTCACATTGCGCCTCACAAAAATCATATGGAGCAGAAGGAAAGCTCCAAAGTTAATAGTCTCCCCCTCCAGTAGACTGCAAAGAAAGTAAAGGTCTACCTTTTGGACCTTCCCTTGAGCTTGACCGGATTGAGCAAAAATAGTATTGGTGCATAGGCGATGAAGCATACGAGCAACAACATGCTCAATATCAGTATAGAACTAATATGTCAGTTTATATGAAATCCCACCGGCACCTCAGTCAACTATTCCCAGGCCATGTCATAGTCGAAGTCAGATGGGGTCGAGCGTTCTAGGATGTGAGCCCAGTTGTGTTGGTATATATGCCATAAAGCAAGTCATGTGATGATTGTAATGGGATACTTTGTAAATGATTTGAATAATAATAAAGGCAATTTCCAATCTATATGTTTTAACTATTTCTGAGATGATAGTGTAACATGATAGATGTCTAGAGAATTGTTTTTACTCAATGACATATGCTTTTAGGTTAAGGACCTAAATGATGAGATCATATGGATGTTAAGAGTATACATTCTTGTTTAGTCCCTAGTCGGTTGTTATTGTGGAAATAACCATAGACATCAATAACACTAAAGACTAGATTGTGTTTTGGTTGATGACAGAATCTCATTAGTCATGATATAGTGATATCAAATTAAGCACATAGGTACTTGTTAGAGAACAAGTGTACCGGATAGACCCACCGTGAGAGTGACACATGGAACCATGATTTGGTAGTCACAGTCAGCTCTCATAGTGATGGTAGTGAGTGTGATTCTTCGACCTAAAATCACTACACTCAACACATGTCGTTGGGTACACTTTGACATCATCAAACATAGTCCTAAAATATGGGTTGTTATAAAGGTGATGATTGGGTGACTTTGACACACGGGGCTTTTGAGGGGTGAGTGATAGATATGGGATTTTTCCCTCCTAAGGGAGTTTGATGTCCATGGCCACTTGATGAGTAGGATTGAGAAAGGCATGTGCATGCATGTGTGAATCAATATGTGATATTGATATCACACACATCTCACCCAGTCTTCTCTGAGATCAAGGAAATGGATGAATGTTGAAAGGATGACTACACCATGCCTTGAGTTCATTCAGGACATTAGTGACAAAGGAATTATACATTCAATGTAACACCATTAAAAGATTGTAGGATTGAAAGTTGTTCTCCAACTTTCTATTTCACTTGGGTAGCACTGATGTGTGACTAGGCACCACTCCTTGCTTGTGAAGTCATAAGTGTTATGGACTTTCACTGCCAACGTGAAATGGACCTGTAGGGTCACACACAAAGGATTTAACATGGAAGAGGAGTTTATCCACAAATGATGTTTAGATTGATTACTAAAGGAGTTTAGTAGTTCAATTAAACACTCAATCAATTGATAGCTCAATATCATAGTTTTCAAGGTGTTGGACTGATTGATTAGAGTATCGGATTGATTGAAATTGCAATTGACTGATTTTGCACAGTCTGCACTCCCAACCGATCGGCTCATGAGATGAACCGATCGGCTCAGGATAGGTTGAACCGATCGAATCAACTAGTCCAACCGAGTGAGTTGGGAAAGTTAGGTTGGCAAGAAATTTCTCTTCGCTTCACTTGTCCAATTTGATTGGAACAAGGATTGGTATTTGGATCAATTCAAAACAAAAGAGGAAAAGTCAATCGGGAATTGATCAGGACCACAAACTGATCGGCTTGTGCTTGAACCGATCAGCTCCGGTATCCCAACTAATCGATTCAGGTGTGAACCGATCGACTCAGGTCCCCAACTGACTGTTTCATGCTTGAAACGATCAGTTCAGCTGGCGCAGATTGGTTGTTTTGTGGAAAACCTCGAATCCTTCTACTCCTTCTTTAATCCTGCCTTGCCCGGGGTAGAGAATCATGTCTCATGACCCTCCTATATATATAGGGGTATTGGGGGCTTCTCAAAGTACAACTCAGAACACCAGTTGCTATGCAAAGTTGTTGTTCTCTCTAGTTGTGGTAACCAGGAGAGCCTGAGCAAGTGCTACCTGATAAGGGAGACACAGCAAGGAAAAGACAACTGCAGAAAGGCAATTGGTTTTAGGAGAGTGTGTCTATGAATAGTACGTCGATAGGAGGGTACGACTCCTTTCGGTGCCTTATGTGACAAGGCGATCAGAGTTCCAGGTAGTCTGTGTGGACTACTACAGAGGCGGGAGACTTCTGCCGCTCAGAGGACAGTTGTCAATCCCGACGGTCCCGATGAGACCAAGAGCTGCACAGACACCGTCCAAGACTAGAGGTGAAGACTGTGAAAGCTGTAAGGTAACGTCGTTGAGCAAGCCTCGGGACAAGGTATGTCTCTACAAACCATCCTTCCTAATGGATAGACATTAACGCGAATCCTTTATACTGGGTTTGGAGAGAAGAATTTTTTTGTTTCCACTGCCATCTTTGTCTCCCCTAAAACCCAACAGTGGTATCAGAGCCACGTCAACTGCTCTATACTTTAGGATTATCGATATGATCGATTTTAGTTTGTCGCCTTTATTTATTGCATATGATGCGAATAAAATTGGCTTTATGCATGTCCAATCCTAAATCTACAAATCCTAATATACATATATGATATGTAATATGAATTCACTCGATACGCGTCACCCTTAAACGGGTTTTGTGGTGGATGTATAGCGTGGTTATGGCCAATAAACCCTATGCTTGTGTATGGTTGTATGTGGATGTTTGCATCTCGGTCTGCACACTGATTCCCTACCTCCTTATTCCTATTGTAACTCAAGATAACTCGATATTTCTTTCCTACCTTTGCTCCCCCTGAATGTAACTCGGGGTTTCTCTTTTAAATGTAAATGTAAATAGGATAGATCTTTTTTTATATATTTCCTATTATATCAAAGAACGGAGGACAATCTGATGACAACTGAGACGATCGGTTCAAGGCATGAACCGATCGGTTGCCGATCCATACGACCATTTTGAGGAGCGATACGAGTAGGTGGTGGCCTAATGAGATGCACGACGACCACACAACCGATTGGCTGGAGGCGCCAGTCGATCAGCTGGTGGCACCCAACCGACCGGTCTAATGGAGAGCCGATCAATCATGGAGATGAGTTGATCAAACCCAAAAAGGCAAAACACAGAGTTCATCTTGTACATGTTGCGTGTGATGTGGACCTAGATGACCGTGATTCCTCTTGGCTCGCAGAATCACATTAGGATGGTCATAATCATTATTTTTATCATTTCACATGTTTTCTATGGGATATAGCATGTACATGATACTTACTATATATTGTGGTGATTGGATATGTATATGTACCTATAAAAACCAAATCCCAAGCTTGAAAAAAGTTACTACTCTCTCTCTACCGCTTGCTGTCTTCCATCTCTAGATCCTGGGCGGTTATGGAGGAGCTAGGGCCGGTGATGACCAACGTTGTCGGTCAAGGACCTACCCAAGGCCTGCCTACTGGGGGGGGCAAAGAGAAGGAGAAGTAGGATGTCACGATGGCTAAAGCTAATGTGGTCAAAGGGCCACCTATGAGGATCAGAGGCTCAGTGGTGGAAGACCCGAAGAAGCCTTTCTTCAAGGAAGGCGATCAGAGAAAATGGACCAAATTCACAGAACCCATCATGGAGGATATGGATGATTACCATAGGTTCTCGGCGATCATTCAGATTGTGGGCACTTCATTGAACATCGATCAACTCCGAGGATGGATGTTGAGTACATGGAGACCAAAAGGGGAACTCGATGTGTTCTCGCTGGTGGACGGCCTGATTCTCGCCAGATTCGCCAATGAGGTTGATCTGAAGGTGGCTATCCAACGAGGACCTTGGTTCATTGATGACCAACTGGTCTTAGTCAGAATATGGACACCCAAGGCTGATATTCATAGAACTGCTCTAAAGATTGCCCCCGTATGGGTTTCTCTCTCGGATGTGGGGAAGCACTGGTCTTTCAGAGCTATAAATGTGATCGATCACGCCATAGGGGGAGCCAAGAGCCATCGACCGTAGGGCAGATGGATCTATGTTGGGCTGTGCTCGAGTATGCATTGACATCACTGCTAAAGAAGAACCCCCATCGGAGATTATGGTTGAACTACCAAATAGTGGGTAGTGGGAGGTGAAGCTGAGGTATGACGATCTACCTGATCGATGCTCCGCGTGCAAGGTTTTTAGCCACAACACTGGAGCATGTCCAGGTAAGAGATCGACAGTACCCATGCTCTCACCCCCTATCGTCATTCTCAAAATCAAAAGACAGAGTAAATGGAGGGCGGCGTCTAAACCACCTCCTCACCGAGGAGTCTCTAGAGTGGGGAAACTGAACAAGATCACTCCGCCCAGAGCCGAGGGAAATAGAGAGAAGGAGGCGTCTGAAGCCAACATCATTGATGTTGACGAAATCCAGGAGACAACAACTATGGTGACCAGCACAAACGAGGTTTCTATGACCAGTACTATGGAGGGGGTTGTGGTACCTATCACCACAGGCAGTACCAACCCTTTCTCTATATTGGAGCAACTTGAAGAAGGAGAAATGCCCTCAAGTTCAGAATGGGGAAGAAGTAGAAGCCTGAGAGCTACTAGAAGCTCCACGGGAAAGCCAAAGAATAGACCCAAATCCAGAGGGGGAGGAGGGTCAAAAGAGAAAGGTAAATGACTTTCCTCGCATGGAATGTGCGAGGGGCTTCCTTACCTAGGACTCAATCTAGGTTAACGAAGATTCTTAGGAGGATATAAGCTGATGTGGTTTGTTGTTTTGAGACAAGAATAAAGAAAGATGTCTCAAAGAGAGTTATGATGTTATTTCCTCTGAACTGGGAGTCCCTGTCCAACCTTCAGGTTGTGGATGGTGGAAGGATTGTGCTAGGGTGGAACCCAGAGAAGTGGACCATTGAACCAATAGCAATACATGATCAAATCATTACTATCAGTTGTTTCAATCTTGGAGGTTTCTCGTGCATTCTTTCTACTGTTTATGGTGGAAACTTAGAGAGTGATAGGGAGAGGTTGTGGCTTGCGCTGAAGGAAACTGCTCAAAATAAAATCCTGTGGATTGTCCTTGGGGATTTCAACAACATACGGAGTGCCAATGAGAAGAAAGGAGGGAGGAGAGTTCCTGAGAGAATTCTGAACAAGTTCAATAACTGCTTGGATGTTGCTGACCTCCATGAAGTTAATACGGTAGGTGGACACACTACTTGGTCTAACAAACAAAATAGGAGGATAGCTACTCGCCTTGACAGATGCCTGGTTAATAATGTGTGGTTGTAGGTTTTCCCCAGAGTGGTTGCTAAAACCGGATCACATCACTTTAGTGATTATGCTTGGTTGGAGGTGGGGCTCATCAACAAACCGCAAAAAGCAAAACCTTTCAGGTACCTGAATTTCTGGAGCAAATGGGAGGGGTTTACACAAATCATTGAAGAAACTTGGTTGCCTAATGTGGAAGGGAAACCCCTATTCAGTTTCCTCAAAAAACTCCAAAGAACCAAAGATAAGTTGAAAGTATGGATGAAAGAAAAGATCAATATACCAAATCTCCTAAATGAATCCAGAGAGAAATACAACACTATTGCCACAATGCTGAGAGATGATCCACTCAATGATATCCTTATAAAAGAACAAAACCTTAGTGAAAACAGAGTCAGAAATCTAGAGAAGGCTGAGGAACAATATGAATGGAAGATTAGTAGGATGCGTTGGATAAACGACAATGATCGGAACACCAAGATTTATCATGCGGCTACTAGGAAAAAGATCACGAGGGATAGCATAAACAATCTGATTGATGAGCAGGGGAGGATTGTGGACAGCCATGAGGAAATAGCTTCCCAAGCTATTGATTTCTTCAACAACTTATACAACAACAACAACAACTATGAAGGGGAACTTAATTTTCTGAGCAATAGAGTCAATGACAACATGAATACAGATCTCTGCTGGGATATTGATGAAGAAGAAGTTAAAGCTGCCCTCTTTTCCATTAACTCCTCCAAAGTGCCAGGACCTGATGGGTTCAATAGTCATTTCTTTAAGACTACGTGGCATATCATTAAAGACAACCTATGTGATGCTATCAGATGGTTCATTAATGGGGGTAACATGGTACTCGTTGTAAACCATTCTTTCATCAAGCTAATTCCCAAGTCCAAAGATGCAAGAGCTATGAGTGACTACCGTCCAATAGCCTGCTATAGCGTTCTTTACAAAATGATTGCAAAGCTACTTGCAAAAAGTCTAAAAGAGGTTCTGCCACACATCATATCTGATGACCAAAATACTTTTATCAAAGATAGGAAGATGGAAGATTGCCCTCTCTTGGCATCTGAGTTCCTTATTGATTTCAATAGAGGTAAATCTAACGCTAAAGTTGTTATGAAGATTGACATAAGTAAATCCTACGACCATGTCAGTTGGTCCTTTCTTCACAACATGATGAAGTCCTTGGGGTTCAATCAAAAGTGGATTCGCCTAATGCAACAGTGCTATGAAACCTGCTCCTTTTCTGTGCTTATTAATGGAACCCCTGAAGGGTTATTTAGATCCTCTAATGATTTACGACAGGGGGACCCTTTATCCCCTCTGTTGTTTACCTTGATCATGGAGGGCCTCAGCCACCTCATCAAAGAAGCGGATAACAACAATTTGGTGAAGACTTTTAAGGTGAAAGGTGTCAAAGTTAAACCGGATCTCATTTTTGCAGATGACGTCCTCCTCTTCTCTATGGGACATGCCAGAAGACTTAAAGAAATGACTAAAGTTCTTAACACTTTCGGGAAGATGACATCCTTGTACATTAGTGCCATTAAGTCAAGGGTCTACTTCACTAAATCTTGTGATAACAGAAGAGGGAGATTAAAGGCTACTGCTGGTATGGAGATAGGTTCTTTACCTACTAGATATTTTGGCATCCCTTTGGCTTCGGGGAGAGTTAAAACCATTGACTACAACCAGCTTATGAACAACCTTCACCAAAGGATTGAAGAATGGAGTGGTCTGAATTTATCAATGGTTGGCCGATTGGTTCTGATCAGAACAGTTGTCCAAGCTATTGTATGATTTTGGGCTCATATGGGGGACATCCCAAACCTTATCATGTACAATATCTGATCCCTCACTGCCAATTTTCTATGGGCAGGCAAGGCTCATGGTATTGCTTGGGAAAAGATTGCTAAACCTTTCTCATAGGGGGGTTACATATTGTTGATCCGATGACTATTATGGAGACAAATACAAAAAAGTGAGTTGATACATTACTATCTCATTCTGAAAGCTACTGGGGGACATGGATAAAGCAAAGGTACAATAGTTGGAGATATCCTACTACCGACAACAACCCTTTGAATACCTGGAGAGCTATGTGTACCTTTGTTACAAAAAACCCCAACCTATATAGTGTGGATGCTAATGGTGGATGGGTTGCCTTAACCCCTCCACCATTAATCAACACCAATATAGCATTGACTGCTGGGGAGGTGCACGCAGACCTACTTTGGGGCCATTTCCATTGTCCCAAATGGAGTACCCTTGCTTACCATGTTTTACTTAACAAATTACCCACTGCTGACAGGTTACTTAGGTGGGGTTTACATGTTGAACCCACTTGCTGCTTGTGCAAGGAGGCTGAGGAGATAAAAGATCACATTTTCTTTGATTGTAAGTATTCCAAACAGATGCTTACCATCATTTACATCAGGAATGGATGGTCTTATAATGGTCCATCAAAACCGCATGACATTTTGAGCTAGGTCAAAGACATATACAGAAACAATAGAACCTTATGCAGTTTTGCTAATCTCTACCTAATGGGGCTGATGTTTGGGATATGGAGTGAAAGAAACAGGAGGATACACAACAAGGGGGAGATGGATGAGTTAAACCTCATCAAAATCTTCTCCACTAACTTAACCTGGCATGTAAAGAATAGGCAGAAACTCTTAGATAGTTTGAGTTTGATGACAAGTACATACTGGGGCTTTTTGCATACAACCCCTGTATAGTTTGCCTCTTTGTTGGCTTTTGGGGTCTCTTTTTGAGATGCCCTGCATTGTTTGTACAGCTTAGATATACCCTCTTTTAGCAATATATTTACCTTATTCCAAAAAAAAACCAAATCCCTCATCTAAATATTAAGTCTTTCAAGCCTTCCATTAGTGACACACATGAAAAACCTGATCGACCAAGCATAGGTTACGCCAAAGCATGGTGCGTCGTCTATCTCGCATAAGTGTGAAGGGTGAACATATAGGTTCTGCCAAAGTAGGGTGCATGTTTACCGTGTCGGCTTTTGGGATAGACTTAATTGGTGATTCTTAGAGCGTCTAAGCCCAGAGGCACGGAATGTTCATGGAAAGGTGTTGCGCATGTTCATTCATCAAGAGTTGCATATGTTGCAATTGGCATGATGGCCTACCTAAATAGTCAAGTTGTGGGCGATCAGCCAAAGCTGACTCATGACTTGATGAAATACAGATCTTTCCCACTAGAAGATTGTATGCTGCAATCTTGTGAATTGAAGGTGAGGGATATCAATTTGAATCAAAATAGTGGGAGCGGTAATTAATTAAAGGCCTAGTTAACTATCGTCAAATTTTATTCAAATCAAATCAAATCAAAAAGAGTTTTGACAAATGCAAATTTCTCTTGTAGAATTCAAAAAGAATCATCTTTTAAAATGGGCAAATTAATTGAGAATAAGTTCCATAACTGGTTGGGGATTGTGAGAAGTGTTCTACACAATCTAGATATACCGATACCCTTTGAATCCACTCCATGTATGCTTAATACATTGTTTGAGAAGAAGGATAGTTCATTGATGAAGATCAATGGAACAAACTCCAAGGACAAAGGTGGGGGAGAGAAGGGTTCTCTCGCCAAACCAATGTCAGAGTCTTCTGCATGGAAAGGCTGGAAGGAATGATGGAAGAAGAAGCGAGAGATAGAGATCTCTACTTCTGGTGTATACATGATAGAGATTAACTTTACTACTTCTTTGTCATGGGTACTTGATACCGGATGTGGATCTCACATTTGTTCAAATGTGAAGGATCTTAAGAGAATTAGGCCTTTGGGGAAAGGTGAGGTTGAACTACGTGTTGCCAATGGGGCAAGGGTTGTCGCCAGTGTCATAGGAACCTATGAGTTAACTCTACCTAGTGGGCTAATAATAGAGTTGAAGAACTACTATTATGTACCTGCCATAAATAGGAATATCATTTCCGTTTCTTATTTAGACAAGGATGGTTTTGAATTTCTTATTAAGAATGGAAAGTGTTCCATTTCAAAAGATGAGATCTTTTATGGAAGTGCCCCAATGTCTTATGGTCTATACTTGATAGATCTAGAGACAAGTGTATACAATGTAAACACCAAAAGGCAAAAACTCAACAAATCAAACAAAACATATCTTTGGCTTTGTCATCTAGGGCACATAAATGAGAAACGCATTTCTAGACTCCATAAAAATGGTTATCTAGACTCTTTTGATTATGAATCCATAGAGACATGTAAATCTTGTTTGTTGGGAAAGATGACCAACACTCCCTTTTCAAGTAAAGGTGAGAGAGCTAGTGATCTATTAGGACTCATACATACTGATGTATGTGGGCCTTTTAGAACTAATGCTAGAAATGGGTATCAATACTTCATTACCTTCATGGATGACTTCAGTAGGTATGACTATGTGTACTTGATGAAACATAAGTCAGAAACCCTTGAAAGGTTCAAGGATTTCATGAATGATGTACAAAACCAACTTGGTAAAAGTATTAAAGCACTTCGATCCGATCGAGGTGGAGAATACTTAAGCCAGGAGTTTGAGGACCTTCTGTGAGCCTGTGGTATTGTATCATAATGAACTCCGCCCGGAATACCACAACATAATGGTGTGTTTGAAAGAAGGAATTGCACTTTACTGGATATGGTGCGATCAATGATGAGTTTTTATAATCTTCCGATTTCCTTCTGGGATCATGCACTTGAAACCACCATGTTTACAGTTAACCGAGTACCATCTAAATCGGTTCAAAAGACACCACATGAGATATGGACTGGGAAGCGTCCCAATATGTTTTTTATGAGGATTTGGGGGTGTGAGGCATATGTCAAGAAAATGTTTCCTGACAAGCTAGGCCCTAGATCTGATAAATGTTATTTTGTTGGATATCCTAAGGAAACCAAGGGATATTACTTATACCACCCAACTGACAACAAAGTGTTTGTTGCCAGGGATGATGTGTTCCTAGAAAAGAAATTTATTTCCAAAGGAAGCAGTGGGAGGAAAATAGAGCTTGAAGAAGTTCAAGCCCAACAAGAAGACATTGAACCAGTAGATGTATAAGAGGAACATAGAGATTCACAAGATGTTGTGGAATCTCAGTCACCTCAAGTAACACAAGGACCTCGTAGATCTAGTAGGACATGACTTGAACCTGAGAGGTTTGTGTGATGTCCCCGGATTTTCTAAAACTTAATCTGATGTGTGACGTCCAAATTGAAACCCTCACCTCAGCAAGAATTCCAATTTAAACACCCCACACTAGGCTAAGAAGAAGAAAATCAAGGGAGTCATAAGGAAACACAGTAGCACATGCACATGAACAATAATAAAACCATACAACACATGTTCATCATTCAACATATAATTACAACATGAATTGTTACAACATTTGATATTACATATTGAACAACAAACATTAAAAAAAAACATGTACTACCACTAAACTATAGGATCTTAAGACAACATGTCCACAAGTACATCAGCTCTCTACACAACTCTCAACTATCTTGGATCTTCAAGAGCATAACCACAACCTAAACAAAAGATTACATGTGGTACATGTTAGCACAACATTCAAGAATATTGTACTGAGTATGCCTATGTGTATTTTATATACCTCTCATCGTATCTTGGCAAAAAGATAAAACTAATATACTTGGCAGTAACAGAAGAATATAAGAAAAGCATATACTTACACAAAGATATTCATTAGCAAAAGAGAACACATATGTTAAGTACATTTCCATCATACATCTTGTGTGCTACCACCAAGTGGCTTTGACGTCTTTAGGCCTTATGATCTACCACCAAGTGGTTTGTGATCATTATACAAACATCATATGATCTACCACCAAGTGGTTTGTGATCAGTATGCATGCGCTCTACCACCAAGTGGTTTATGATCTATATTATGATGTAACATATATATTATGTTGCAGGTGTTCATAGCCATAAGTATGGAAATACAAGCAACATATCATACAAGACAATCATTTCAATAAATACCATATGCCAAGTATTTATTACCATATAACACAAGAATAATGTATAATAAGCCAAGCAAGAGGTAATGGCGTACCTACCAAAGAGATATCACAATCTATACCACATTCCTAATGTCAACCATATCTTTTCTAAACCTGATTAAGACAAGATCACATACTATCATCAAGTTTTCATCATCTTAACCCTAGTTATGTTCATATTAAGGTTTGTTTATCTCATTATGATATTCTCATGATTACTTGCATTCTTGTCTTAGGATTATCTTACTGATGTCATATTCCATATTATGATTCGTTATCTGAACATTATCTTCCATAGCATTTTTTTGCACATTAATTAACCCTAGGTTACACCATTAACCAAGATTAGGGTTTTAAACCATGTATTAAATGTCGACTTCATATAACATGAATTCTATGCATCATCATGATCTCATAATTAAATCTGAGCTTCCAGATACTGATATGAGCTTACTCTGTGATTTCCAAGATTTTATGAGTATATTTGTAATTATTACACATTAATTAGGGTTATTAGCCCTAATTAGCCATATAAAGAAAATTACATGATTTTTTTGTCTAAGAATTGTCATATCTGACATCATAAGTGTAAC
Organism: Alisma plantago-aquatica; assembly: GCA_963693085.1. Lineage (NCBI taxonomy): Eukaryota > Viridiplantae > Streptophyta > Magnoliopsida > Alismatales > Alismataceae > Alisma > Alisma plantago-aquatica. The sequence continues at coordinate 273,134,456 of OY856413.1, read as the reverse complement.
GCCTGGGCCCACTTCCCAAGGCTTTAGTAGAGTTTCAGGAATGATGACTGGCCCCACAGACCACCACTAGCCTTTAACAAGGCACTTTGTCCACACTCACACGCAAGCCAGGATCAACTTCCCGACTGGTCACCCATCCTAGTACTACTCCAAGCCAAGCACGCTTAACTATGGAGTTCTTAGTGATGGGTTCCCGGAAAAGGAGGTGCACTTTGGTGATATGGGTAGTCCAATCATTCCTTTTAAGATCATGTTATCTGAGGCCTCAAATCCTGGGATGTTACAATCTCCCCCATGATGCGATGATTTTGAGTCGCATTTATAGACCTGTTTGATATGTGTTTTGTGCTTTTATTAGTCATTTTTATGGTTAATATTGCAAAATTCACCCATTTTGGTCTTTGCCATCATTTTATGTCAAATTCTCTTAGTTTCATCATTTTGAGCATTCATTATCACATTATTATTATTTGTGTGGATTTATTTGATCTTGTCTTCAAATTTCAAGAAAAACAAGTATTTGCTTCTGTCGATACCATCGACGGAAGTCGATACCATCGACATGGTCGCAGGTTGCCAGCCGAAAGGAGCAGTAAAGAGTCGATACCATCGACGCTGATGTCGATGGTATCGAGACACCTTCAGGTTGCTAGCGAAGAAGCAGTCGATAGTATCAACGGAAGTCGATAGTATCGACGGAAGTTGATACCATCGACACATGGAGGCTACAGCGTCGCAAAACGACAAAAACCGACGCCTAAAGAGAGTCAATACCATTGACCCGAGTCGATGGTATCGAGATGATGAAAGGCACGACAAAGGAAGGATTTGCAGCTAGCCGCTACTGTAGCGGGTCGATACCATCGACTCGCGTCGATGGTATCGACGCCGTCAGATATGCGTTGGATTCAGATTGATCTCAATCGGATGGTTGGAGTTAATTAACGACCTAATTAGGGACTTATACCTAATGATGGCCGCCCAGACGAGGGAGGATCGGGATTTTTCCATTGCACAAGTGCCGAGGAGGGAGAGAAAGGAGAACGGAGGCCAGAAGTTCATACCTGTCGATCCGGACGCTGCCGAAGATGGATTTCACCACCGAGAGGTGGGAAAGCTCGTGTTCTACGCAAAGGATCAATCGGTTCTTCTCCGTTCAGGGGTTTTCCCATTCAATTCACGTTTTTCATATGATTTCCCCTATTTCTACCATGTACTTGTGTGAGATGAACATGCGGGGCTAATCCCCTCCATCTTTAGGACCGGGAGTAGCCCGGGAATGCATTGTATGACAGTTTTATATTAATAATTCATATTTTCTCTCTTAAATCCGTGGTATAGTTTCGTTTTCTCCATATATTGTTATGCTTGATCACCATGATAATAACCTAATGCCCTTAATCACTTCGATAGAAGGATTAACGGTTGAAAAGAGACGGAACCTACATTAATCGATAAATCCCTTGACAAAGGTGGTGTAAAATTAATGGTGGAAACTGAGAGACCGTTCGTAATGCACTTAGTTTAGGGAATAGGTTACTACGACGGTGGAACCGACCTAAACCTAAGTAGTGAATTGCACCACGACAGTGGGTAATTCTGTTTTCAGGCCACTGCCCGGATAGAGAGAGAAGATTGAGGCATTATATAAAATCTAATACAATGAATACCCGCGGTGAAACCGCAATCCTAAAGATACCTTTTTGAATTGATTAAATTAACCTTTAATCGATAGTTTGCTTTGTTTTATTTATATTTTCTTTTAATTTTATTCAACAACCCCAATTTGTTATTCGGTTTAGCTGATCGCAAATAGTTAGTAGGAGTCTCCAACAATTCCGAGTATCCCTGTGTTCGACTCGGGCCTCACAAGGCATGTACTCTCGACGCGTATACTTGCATTTTTAGCGCGTAGTAAAATACACGTCAAGTTTTTGGTGCCGTTGCCGGGGATACGGCGGAAATGTTGGCACTTCGAGTGCTACGAGCGGCCACTCTAGGCCACAAATTTCTTTTTAATTTTCATTCAAATTCAAATATTTTTACATTGCACTATAATTGTTATACTCGTCTAAGCATAGTACTGAACTCGAATTTTCTTATTTCAGGTACTGTGTATGGTACATACATGTAGTACAGACTACGACAATCGCACACCCGAGGTTCCGTTTCCGGGACCTGAGGACGAGGAGCATTCCGAGCAAGAGTACCAAGAAGAGGTAGATTCTGAATATGAACCAGAAGAGATGGCCAAGCCACAGACCATATGGGAGAAGATCAAAGCTTCTTCCTCATCAGCTTCAAAGGGGCCTATAAAGAAGCAGGCGATCAACATACCGACATATAAGATCGATCCAGCGTTGATAAATTTGGTGAAATCAAACGCGTTTCATGGGCTGAAAAATGAGGACCCCGTCGCGTACATCAGCCAGTTTGTTGAGAACTGTGATATGGTAAAAATCGATAGGTTTCCACAGGAGGCACTGTATCTCAAGATTTTCCCGAGTTCATTGGCGGGAGCCGCGCGAGAATGGTTACATAATTTGGATGATGAGTTTGTGGAGTCCTGGGACCATATGGTGGAAGTCTTCTTTGAGAGGTTCTTCCCTCCTGAGAAGACTAACGACATGATCCGGAAGATTCACAATTTCACCCAACAGGCGGGTGAAACATATTCTGAGACCTAGGAGCGATTTCAGGTTATGTTGAGGAGATGTCCGCATCATGGGCTGGACAAAGAGACACAGGTGAAAATATTCTATTTTTCTCTCTCCGAGCATGATAGGAGTAATCTGGATTCAGCCGGGTCGGGATTTTTTCTGAATAATACAGATACCAGATGTTGGGAGATATTAAAGAACATGGCTAGGAAATAGTCATGGGGTGACAGAGGTACTGTGGAGCAGGTCAGAGCTGTTGGTGAATCCAGAGTAGTTAAGGAGCTGAACGATAAGTTAGATCTTCTAGCCAAGAAGCTGCTAGCTAAGGAAGATGCATCTGAGGATGAGGAAGCCCAAGTGAAATTCATGCAACAACAGGGTTACAGAGATAATGACTACGCATGGAGGAAGGATAAAAAATTCTTATGGAAGGATCCAAATAACTTTCTACAGGATCCGGATGCCAAGCCACAGCCTAGAGCCGAGGATAAGAACACTGAATTACTGAGTCAAATGGTACAGCAGAACCAGGAGATGATGGCCATGTTTGGTAAGCAATTGCAATCTCAAGGTGATATTCTAACCAAGTTTGGACAGACGCTGCAAAGCCATGGAGCACAAATGCGGGCATTAGAAACCACCGTGGCACAGATTTCTAGTGAAGTGGCAGACATCAAGCACGCCAATCAACAGAAACCGGCCGAGAATGCAAACGTGGCCCAAGCACACCATCAGGTCAAGTATATTTTTGTGGTAAGCAATGAGGAGGAATCTCAGGTGCAAGAAGCTAAAGAGGAAAGAAAAATGACATTTAATACGCATGCGTCACCGGCGATACCGTATCCACGCACTTATTATGGACTGTCGGGCGGAAACCCTTTCTTCAGAAAATCACAACGAGTTATGAATATTGTATCTCCATCTAGATAAAAAGAATAATTGAAGGTTGTTTTTGCACGTGTGGAGACATCGAATGCGAGAGAGGAACCACAACAAGCTGTTACTATTGACGATGTCTCGCCAAAGCCCACGTCAGAGGGAGTGATTGAAGCAAGCTTAGGGGAGTTGACCCCAAAAAGCTCATATGTGCCACCTCACAGGCGTACTGATGCAGCAGATGTTTCAAAACTGGACAATCCGAAGTCAAAGAAAGAGCATCGTCATTTTAGGAAATTCTTGGAAATATTCCGAAAACTCCACATCAATATTCCATTAGTGGAGATGATCGAGAAGGTGCCCGCCTATGGGAGGTTCATCAAGGAAATCATCAATAAGAAGAGGCGGATAAAAGACAGTGATATTTGTAGGATGAATGAGACGGTGAGCTCTATGATTCACGGGAGTTCGCCAAAGAAGAGAAAAGACCCAGGGGGCTTCTACATTTCTTTCTCAATAGGTGGTCGACATTTTCCTAAAGCGCAATGTGATTCAGGCGCCAGCATAAATCTCATGCCTCTGACGACGTTTCAAAAGCTAGGGTTAAAAGAGATAAAGAAGTCAGCCGCAATAATTGAATTAGTGGATGGGTCTATCGTGAGACCATATGGTGTGTGTGAAGATGTTCTCGTCAAAGTGGACAGATTCATATTCCCTGTAGATTTTGTTGTCATGGATATGCCACCGCTCCAAAGCTGTGAAATTCTTCTAGGAAGGCCGTTTCAAGCAACGGCGGATGTCATGACTGCCTTAGGGAGAGGTACTTTGTCCTTGGGAATTGGAGGAGATCGAGTTGAATTCAAATTACCACATGATCCTCTTAGCGCAATTTCCAAAGTGAAAAGATGATGAGCTTCATACCGTCTAGCCTAAGACGTTAAATAAGGGTGCTTGTTGGGAGGCAACCCAACCATCGGTACATTAGGATAGTTTATTAACAATCATAGGTTGCTTTATTTTCGTTCAATTTTTAGTGTAAATAAGATACCTTGATCCGTTTGTTCATTGTGCAGGCTGAGGCAGAGTCGATACCATCGACACACAAGTCGATGGTATCGACAAGGGTTCAGGTTGACGACTGCAGATTTCACTCTGAGTTGATACCATCGACGGTCAAGTCGATAGTATCGACACACCTACAGGCAGGTCGCCAAGCAAAGTCGATAGTATCGACATGGTCGTCGATACCATCGAGATCTCTGGAGAAGTTCAGACCGATTTGTCTCAGTCAACTCGATACCATCGACGGCCTTGTCGATGGTATCGACACAGTTATAGGTTGAAGTGCAAAGTGGCGGTGTCGCAATGAAACCAAGTCGATACTATCGACATCTGTCGATGGTATCGACCATCCATGTCACCGATCCGCGTAAAGAAATCGACGGCGATCGCGGCATCTACGTCATCGATCCGGGTGCAGCGTCGATACTATCGACCTATGTCGTTGGTATCGACATGTCAGCAATCCGAGTTTCAAGATCAAGCAATCGTCAGCCGTCGATACTCGCGAGGGGACCGGATAGCATCGAGACGTGTCAAACTCCACAAGAGTGATCGGGTATCTCTGTTCCAATCTTTAAGTTTGTTTTTGACTTTGAGGCCATAGTCGAATTCAAGCTTAGGGGGGTAGTTGGAACAGTTCTATCTTTTATTGTTTTTAGTTTTTAGCATTTTTTTGCTTTTGTTCTCTTGTTATTTGTTTCTTGCATCTTTAGTTTTTGTAGGATCCACGTGCTATCTAGTGTAATTGTGGATGTCGTAAAAGTGTGTCATCTTTTTGATTAGTGCATGGGAAATTTAAGGGAAATTTAAAAAAAAATTGTGTGTTTGGATAGCTTGTTTTGTTTGACCTTGGGGCACAATCCTACGAAAATGATTGATTATGTCAACTTTAAAACAACATTTCACACCTGTACTCCTAATGATTCAAGAAAGTGGTGGAAATGGTTGTTTGAGCCTAACCTAACCAAATGGTAATGAGACCTTAATTGGATGTAAGAGAGAGAACCCTCTAAACTACTACACAGGTCAGTAAGGAGGGACACATGATATTTTTCTAAGGTTCAGTCATCTAGTCTTGTGATCGTTCCACTTCATTTTTCCATAATCCACCTAAGAATTGGAAGTAAAGTGCAGTTTTAATTCCTTTTGTGTGCATAGCATTTAGATAGGACTTGCATGGGTATTTTCCATATGTTTGCATAAAAAGAAGAAAAAATATAGGAATTCATGCACATTACCTTTAGGTGCATGCCATGTAGTTGCACTCATGATTTTCATGCATAAAGTATATCATGTATCTCAATTTTTCCCCAATGGTGAATTAAACTGTTCCATACCTTCTAAATATTGAAAAACAAAATTGAGCATGAAGAAAATAGCCCAATAAACCTATCTTTAAGCAATTATGGATATGTGGGCTGAAAAAAAAAACTGAAAATCTGCAATATATAAAGAAAGAAAAAAAAAGAATTTAGAAGAACGTGAAATAAGAAGGAGAAAGGAACATGATATCACCTACATCTCAGGAAAATTGAGTATATGATGTAGCTTGACTAGATATCCATCTCATTTTGAGGTGGATGGTTAGTGCATGCATCATTCCACCCAATTTTAGGCATTAGGGCATTTCTAATGTGCATTTGCATCATATAGGACATTTTTGTATTATGCATGTTGAAACTGTACAATACTTCCACTTTCTTCCAAGTTCTTCCATGAGCCACCCATTTTCATCCACTCGTTGCTCAGATTGGTAGGCCACCGTGATTTTCTCCTCCCTAATGATTATCAGGAGAACTGCTTCCATGTAGATGGTAGTTAGGGCGAGCAACGTAGTATAGGCGATCACGAGATGCACCAATGCTGAACCGGTGAATTTTATTATGTTAACTGCCTTATGTGATAGTGTTCATCGGTTTGGAGTTTAATTTCTTTTATTGATGATTATTGTCGCCTTTAGGGTAATTACCGTTCTGTGGTTAGGAAAGGCCAGTTTGAGAATGTTCAGTGGGATTCATATGGGATGTTGGGTTGGTGTGTTGTTTTTCAGTTGACATTTGCAATTCTATTCTAAGGATTAGTTGCTCAAGGGCGAGCAATGTTCAAGCTTAGGGGAGTTTGATGTGATGATTTTGAGTCGCATTTATAGACCTGTTTGATATGTGTTTTGTGCTTTTATTAGTCATTTTTATGGTTAATTTTGCATAATTCACCCATTTTGGTCTTTGCCATCATTTTATGTCAAATTCTCTTAGTTTCATCATTTTGAGCATTCATTATCACATTATTATTATTTGTGTGGATTTATTTGATCTTGTCTTCAAATTTCAGGAAAAACAAGTATTTGCTTCCGTCGATACCATCGATGCAAGTCGATACCATCGACATGGTCGCAGGTTGCCAGCCGAAAGGAGTAGCAAAGAGTCGATACCATCGACGCTGATGTCGATGGTATCGAGACACCTTCAGGTTGCTGGTGAAGAAGCAGTCGATAGTATCGACGGAAGTCGATACCATCGACACATGGAGGCTACAGCGTCGCAAAATGACAAAAACTGACGCCTAAAGGGAGTTGATACCATCGACCCGAGTCGATGGTATCGAGATGATGAAAGGCGCGACAAAGGAAGGATTTGCAGCCAGCCGCTACTGTAGCGGGTCGATACCATCGACTCGCGTCGATGGTATCGACGCCGTCAGATATGCGTTGGATTCAGATTGATCTCAATCGGACGGCTGGAGTTAATTAACGACCTAATTAGGGACTTATACCTAATGACGGTCGCCCAGACGAGGGAGGATCGGGATTTTTCCATTGCACAAGTGCCGAGGAGGGAGAGAAAGGAGAACGGAGGCCAGAAGTTCATACCTGTCGATCCGGACGCTGTCGAAGATGGATTTCACCACCGAGAGGCGGGAAAGCTCGTGTTCTACGCAAAGGATCAATCGGTTCTTCTCCGTTCAGGGGTTTTCCCATTCAATTCACGTTTTTCATATGATTTCCCCTATTTCTACCATGTACTTGTGTGAGATGAACATGCGGGGCTAATCCCCTCCATCTTTAGGACCGGGAGTAGCCCAGGAATGCATTGTATGACAGTTTTATATTAATAATTCATATTTTCTCTCTTAAATCCGTGGTATAGTTTCTTTTTCTCCATATATTGTTATGCTTGATCACCATGATAATAACCTAATGCCCTTAATCACTTCTACAGAAGGATTAACGGTTGAAAAGAGACGGAACCTACATTAATCGATAAATCCCTTGACAAAGGTGGTGTAAAATTAATGGTGGAAACTGAGAGACCGTTCGTAATGCACTTAGTTTAGGGAATAGGTTACTACGACGGTGGAACCGACCTAAACCTAAGTAGTGAATTGCACCACGACAGTGGGTAATTCTATTTTCATGCCACTATCCGGATAGAGAGAGAAGATTGAGGCATTATATAAAATCTAATACAATGAATACCCGCGGTGAAACCGCAATCCTAAAGATACCTTTTTGAATTGATTAAATTAACCTTTAATCGATTGTTTGCTTTGTTTTATTTATATTTTCTTTTAATTTTATTCAACAACCCCAATTTGTTATTCGGTTTAGCTGATCGCAAATAGTTAGTAGGAGTCTCCAACAATTCCGAGTATCCCTGTGTTCGACTCGGGCCTCACAAGGCCTGTACTACTCGACGCGTATACTTGCATTTTTAGCGCGTAGTAAAATACATGTCACCCCACTTAGGCTCTTAACGTCGAGGCCTCAAATCTTGGGATGTTACAATCTCCCCCACTTAGGCTCTTGACGTCCTCGTCAAGGCTCAGCTATAAGGCCTCATAATCTCTTCCCCATTTTAGTGCAGACCCACAATGGCCCATGGACACCCAGCTCCCGATCACGGAATATCAGCACAAGGGTGGATACATCAACCATGGACATCCCTTTCCTACATGCCTGGACCGCACAGCTCAAGACTGGCATGCCACATGCCCATGTGGGCCCCACCTACTCGAGGGGTTCTGGCTCTGATACCATTTGTAATGCACGGGCCCACTGCCCAAATCTTTAGTAGAGTTTCAGGAATGACGACTGGCCCCACAAACCACAACTAGCCTTTAACAAGGCGCTTTGTCCACACTCACACGCAAGCCAGGATCAACTTCCTGACTGATCACCCATCCTAGTACTACTCCAAGCCAAGCACGCTTAACTATGGAGTTCTTAGTGATTGGATCCCGGAAAAGGAGGTGCACTTTGGTAATACGGGTAGTCCAATCATTCCTTTTTAGATCATATTATCCAAGGCCTCAAATCCTGGGATGTTACAATAAGCATTCTAATCAATATTATATACTTACTGACATTTTTCCATAATTTTAGGTCTTCGTTTATTATTTATTATACATGAAAAGACCATTTTACATCTTACATGATATCACTGAGATTAGTGCATCAAAAGTATGATATTATAGTTATATTGTGTTCTACTCGTTTTTCTGAGAATTTGGTATATTATGTGTATTTTTCTGATTCTCGAGCTAATTACTAGGAATTATGCAAGATCTGAGAATTACTGTAAATAATTACCTTGAATGGCCAATAGGCAGGCGTCACATGGCTCCAGGGCTAGAAGCTACTCATTTGCTGGTGTTGGGCAGGGAGCGTGAGCCGGCCGGTCTACATTGAATGAACTGTCTGGTTCAGTTGAGATTTGGGCCGGTTCTCCTCAAATCCCCCTTCTCACAATCTCGCGTGGACGCCCACTGTCCCTATTTTGTGGGGGCACCGCCGCACGGTTCTACTCCGGCGAGCAAGCAGCCGCACTAGAGAAGTGCCTCGTCAGCTCTGAATTCCCCCATCAGATTTGGTGCCTTCAACTAGACCTTCACGGCTTCTTAGGGTTCTGCCTTCGGCTCCAAGTCTCTGGGACCTGAAGCTCGCCGCCGGATGGCCTTTGAAACGGTAGAGTAAAATAGGCAACCTGCCTCTTGTCATCCTTGTGCCAAGATAAATATTCCAAAAGTTTTGCACCATCTTCATGGGTTCTTCTGTATCCATCATTCTCAGTGAGAGGCACTACGCATAGGTCTCCGAGCTTCATCTTCAAGCTCTGGAAAACTAGGGTTGGGCGGCAAGGAAAGAAACATGTGGCATTCATCTAAGCAATTGCACTGAACTCCCCACGCTATCATCTTGCTTTTCCCCCATTCATCTTCCTCAAAGCTTGGATGTACCTCATCTTGTTCCATCTCACACTGCCCGCGAACCCCACTGGAGAAGTACAGAAAGACGGGAGTTCGTTCTTCCTATTGGAGTGACTGCATATATCATTTATGCGGTCTTCTCATTCCTCTATCCAAGCAAAGTGCAACTGTCCACCTCACTTACCCCTTCGGTCCACGACTATCATGTATGGTAGTTGGGAACGTGTTTCCCCACTACCTTTCTCTAACCGCAAGGTAGGGGATGACACAGGGACCCTTCATCTCAAATCTGATGGTCTGAAATGGTCCTCCACATGAGCCTATCCATGGCTCACTCAAAGCAGCCATAATTTTCTCTTGATTAGATATATATGGCTAGGATCCGGCCATGTAGTTCATTCGAAAACCAAAACGGAGCGCAACACATTTAGCTTAGGCTAGATGATCCAAACCTTGCTAATTAAATACATTAAAAGTACATTATTTCCTCATCTTTAAACATAAATAACTTCTTCTAGGGTCCCCCAATTGCCACCAAAATTTAACCATAGCTTCCCTATCTCTCAAAATACATTTTAATCAAATTTGGTGCCAAAACTCATCTGTTTGACTTGTCAACTAAATTCCTCAAACAATATTAACTTTGGGATATTAATCATAATATAAATATCGATCACCATCCAAACTTCACTAAAGCACATGCAACTCTTAAGATAACTCAAGCATATGCTTTCTCTTATGTCATTGTATGATTAAGGACTCCAAAAGTCCACTCCATCGCATCCTACACACCTTAAAAGAAATTTCGTCCTCAGAATTAAGCCAGAAAAACCAATCCATCACATCATATACATCTTAAAAGAACTTTCATCCTTGAAAGTAAACCATACTCATTCTTCCAGGGAAAAACTTATCTTGCCTTTATCCATATGTAGGAACTATTCTATGTGTAACATATCCACAAAGGTTACCTAGAACCATGTATCCAAAGCACTATTAGGGGGTTTTACAACTATCTTGGTGCACAAACACTCCATTCAAGGTTAAACTTAGGATTTAGAAACTTAGGTTATGTCATTACATATCTCATATGCTAGGGTTGCATCCTTATATTTACCCATGCATTAGGGTTCCCACAACATATAACCAGGTTCTAAAGGAGTTAACTAAGATTAACTCATACATCAAGGTGTCATCAACATTTTATTGAGATAATTTGTCAGAACATGTTCAACATTAACATATGCCTTTTAGGAGGGTATTAACTATAGTTAACCCACTTTATCCATCTATATCATATCAAGGTGTCATAATCACTATGTTGTGCTAGCTATCAAATTATATTTTTCATATTTATTAAGCACTAAGATTAACACCTCATGTAACATGTTTTATTCATGTATGTCATTGCTCATAATAAGTTTGAAACATTTACTGGTGATTTTATCACATGGTTAACAAACAATATCATATTATCATCATTACTCATGTATATGGTTAACCATTTATACATTGATATCTATTAAACCATTTCTAGGTTTCCATCATATCATACCCTCATATGATATCTCAAACTTAGATCACGTTCTTATGTTTATTATACCATGGTTGTGCTAAACAACGATTGTGAGTGGCTTGTTAAACATATATCAAAACTTTATATAGTCCAAAAGAGGTTCATCTAACCCATACCACGAGGGTAGTGACATGCTCAATCTCTCTGAGCTAACTCACCTCTATGAGTATCTCATATGTGTATACTTTATCTTCCCTCTCTGGTCTAGGGTTAATATGTCTACCTTAGTGGTACTAGTGATAACCTTACAAGCTCTAGCCACATAAGCACAAACTAAAACATGATATGACATACTCTCCAAAGGTCTCTACCCATGAGAACTATTTCTTGACTCTCTCTCGTATGCAACCACTAGATTCCTATGTGGGAAACCACCAACCTGAGCATGAGGCTTCACATAAACTATCATAGCTACCTCCTCCGGGTTCTTGGGCTCTCTCCCTCACCCAGATGGCAGGCACTCATATTCCCTTATTCACATATGTATATATAACCATCCTCTCTTTGTATCTAGGGTTTGGTCCTCCCAAGGACATCTAGGGTTCAACAAGACTAAAGGAATCATGCATTAAGAAACACAACTCATTCACTCAGGAGTATTCTAGTTTAGGACATATCATATCACATATTTCTTGTATTTCTCATATCATGGAGTCTAGGTTCTCTGACCTTCTCCCTGTGGGTCTTGCTCTCTCTTAATCTAACCCCAAAACTGGTCCTAACACTAGAGGTCCTCCTTTGTAAAAGAGATTGAGGCTCATGCTGACTCACAACCTTGTCTTAACTTAGATTATCTTATCTCATAAAAGCCTATTTACTTGCATCATCAAAACTTATCTCAAATCTTGAAAACCGAACTTAAGTCCTCAAAAACAAACATAGATCATCATAACCATCTTATGTCATATCTATACAACTTATATCATCATCTAATCTTATTCTATCTATCACATATTCCAAACAAGGCTCTAGACATCTAATCTAGAACTACTCTCTCTTCTAGACTGATGTCATTTCACTTTCACTTAGGTAACATGACCACCTCCTACTCGTACTTGTGTGGGGACACATTTTTGTAATACATATATATAATAAAATATTATATAGTTTTTCTCCGATAAAACAAGCATTAGAGAAAACTACCAAGGTTCGATCCGATTGGAATCAGAAACCAAATCCAGAAAACGAGTGTCCCACACATAGTAGAGAGTCCAATGTCATGAAAACTAATGAAAAGGGTGAGAACATGGTGTAGACTAGTGTAGCTACTCTAGACAACGAGTGTCGTATGTCTACGGTTTCTCTTCCCTTAATGCACATCATTTCTAAATAGTGCAACATCCCATACCACTGCACTACAAGGAAAGAACGACATCTAAGGACTTGCTACTAAACAAGCACCAGTCTAGACCTAGTTCTTAGACATCTAGGTGCTAACCTAGAGGCTAGGTCAGATCTAGTCTCTAAAAGATGACTAATCTAACCCTAAAGATTATTACGTTCAAGGTTTTCTGGTTTTGAGTTGCATAATGAGCAAATGTCAGGCTTTGCTATTGTTCATGCTCTGATACCACTTGTGGCGTCCTCGGATTTTCTAAAACTTAATCTGATGTGTGACGTCCAAATTGAAACCCTCACCTCAGTGAGAATTCCAATTTAAACACCCCACACTAGGCTAAGAAGAAGAAAATCAAGGGAGTCAGAAGGAAACACAGTAGCACATGTACGTGAACAATAATAAAACCGTACAACACATGTTCATCATTAAACATATAATTACAACATGAATTGTTACAACATTTGATATTACATATTGAACAACAAACTTTAAAAAAAATGTACTACCACTAAACTATAGGATCTTAAGACAATTGGTCCACCTATACATCAGCTCGCTACACAACTCTCAACTATCCTGGATCTTCAAGAGCATAACCACAACCTAAACAAAAGATTACATGCAGTACACGTCAACACAATATTCAAGAATATTGTACTGAGTATGCCTATGTGTCTTTTATATACCTCTCATCATATCTTGGTAAAAATATAAAACTAATATACTTGGCAGCAATAGAAGAATATAAGAAAAGCATATACTTGCACAAAGATATTCATTAGCAAAAGAGAACACATATTTTAAGTACATTTCCATCATACATCTCGTGTGTCTGCCACCAAGTGGCTTTGACGTCTTTAGGCCTTATGATCTACCACCAAGTGGTTTTTGATCATTATACAAACATCATATGATCTACCACCAAGTGGTTTGTGCATGCGTTCTACCACCAAGTGGTTTATGAGCTATCTTATGATGGAACATCTATATTATATTGCAGGTCTTCATAGCCATAAGTATGGAAATTCAAGCAACATATCATACAAGACAATCATTTCAATAAATACCATATGCCAAGTCTTTACTACCATATAACACAAGCATAATGTATAATAAGCCAAGAAAGAGGTAATGGCATACCTTCCAAAGAGATATCACAATCTATACCACATTCCTGATGTCAACCATATTTTTTCTAAACCTGATTAAGACAAGATCACATACTATCATCAGGTTTTCATCATCTTAACCCTAATTATTTTCATATTAAGGTTTCCTTATCTCATTATGATATTCTCATGATTACTTGCATTCTTGTCTTAGGATTATCTTACTGATGTCATATTCCATATTATGATTCATTATCTGAACATTATCTTCCATAGCATTTTTTTTTCACATTAATTAACCCTAGGTTACACCATTAACCAAGATTAGGGTTTTAAACCATGTATTAAATGTCAACTTCATATAACATGAATTCTATGCATCGTCATGATCTCATAATCAAATCTGAGGTTCCAGATACTAATATGAGCTTACTCTGTGATTTCTAAGATTTTATGAGTGTATTTGTAATTATTACACATTAATTAGGGTTATTAGCCCTAATTAGCCATATAAAGCAAATTACATGATTTTGTGTCCAAGAATTGTCATATCTAACATCATAAGCATTCTAATCATTAATATATAATTACTGACATTTTTCCATAATTTTAGCTCTTCGTTTATTATTTATTATACATGAAAAGACCATTTTACATCTTACGTGATATCACTGAGATTAGTACATCAAAAGTATGATATTGTAGTTATATTGTGTTCTACTCATTTTTCTGAGAATTTTGGTATATTATGTGTATTTTTCTTATGCTCGAGCTAATTACTAGGAATTATGCAAGATCTGAGAATTACTATAAATAATTACCTTGAATGGCCAATAGGCGGGCGCCACGTGGCTCCAGGGCTAGAAGCTGCTCATTTTCTGGTGCTGGGTAGGGAGCGTGAGCTAGGCGGTCTACATTGAATGAACTGTCTGGTTCAGTTGAGATTTGGGTCGGTTCTCCTCTAATACCCCTTCTTGCGATCTCACGCGAATGTCGTTGTCCCTATTTTGCAGGGGTGCCACTGCACGGTTCTACTTCAGTGAGCAAGCAGCCACACTAGAGAATTGCATCGTCCGCTCTGAATGCCCCCATCAGATTCGGCACCTTCAACTAGACCTTCACGGCTTCTTAGGGTTCTGTAACGACCAACTCGCGAAAATAGGATTAACTAAGAGGAAGCGAATCATTTGCAGAGGATTACTGAAAATCACTAAAAATTAAAAATTTTTGCAAAGAGATCCAACAAAGGAAAACTCTTTCATCAAGGACCAAAGTATAACATTACATCCTGATTCAAAAGTACATAACTTGTATCATCTCTTCTTGAGGATTACAACGTCAGCTGCCCTAGTAACAATATATACAGACAGCATAAGAAACCTTAAGGCATCAAGCCAAAATCTCACATCGATTCATTAAAAACACTAACTATAAACTCCGAGGACCAGAGAGTACAGAGGCGACACATAGGACTACTAACTATAACTTGACAGACAGTGTCTCCACCTGAGACATTACTGTTGTCCCTGATGATGTTGTTGATCCTTCTTTGCTATAGGGTTTCTGACTCTTCGTCTGCGTCCACCTAAAAACATTGGATCCCACAGGGGTGAGACAATTGTAAATTGTCCCAGAGGGAGATATAACTCTCCGCCAAAACATTATTATAGTAGTATATTATAATAAAACTGAGCAGGAGATCTTATATATTAACAACAGTATTAATCATTGAATGAACAAAGTAACATAATCTCCTTTTCTAAGGAGAGCATTACATTTATTAATGATAGAATCATAATTCATCCTTCTACTTGCAATGAGTATAAAGAGATATGAATAACATCTATCAACTAGAGATGCATAAAAGAAATGTAACATCAGCCAATGAATTTCCGTATTCAGTCCTTAAGCAAACATGCTATACGGTTGATTACCTTTTACAATCACACTTATGCCCTGAGGAGATGAGGTATACCGCTCATACTCCAACCGACCATTGTGAAGTCAAAATCGGTGCCATACAAGGTCAATGGTAGAGCCGGCTACCAAGACCTCCCTTATCTCGGTCAGTACAAGATCAAATGCAGGACATCTTGTATCTCCGCTAAATAGCTTTCTAGGGTATACTGGCAACTTCACTATTAGAGTTACAGTTGTGTGTTGTACTCTCTTCGCGATCGTGAGATTTCTTATTTATCTCCATCGATCCGGCATTCAAATTATTGGGAGATGTGTATTGCATCTGTCCCAATCATCGAGAGATTCGTGATACATCATCCCGGTATAAGTAATGAAGGATTGAGAGTTTTAATGTTTACCATTCCTCAATTCCCTCATTAGGATGTCAGGATACATTCGCCCATTGCCCCCACATATTCAAAATATGCATTCCGAGTTTTTCCGCAGAGCACCTGTTTCACCATGTAGCAAGTTCTGACACTGATGGCTATATGGCCAGGGCTCTACATGATATGATTTAACTTGATTAATTAAATACATTAGCATATTCTTTTAGCATCAGTCAAGTTCTCAAATAGGAATTATTATGACAATTGCTACAAAGAAACATGCAGGCTCTTATCTATAACTATACCAAAACTTATAATGCATTGGGATCTTAATCCCTTATCTCCTTACTTGAAAGTTCACATCTCATAGCAACATCATTATTTTACTTATCAAGCTGGGTATTCATACCCTCAATTCATCACTATCATTGTTACCACTTGTTAGGTAACTATTACCTTCAGGTCCTCAGATCGAGGTGTACATAATACTTGATATACAAGTATCTCACATGGCTCATGAGGCCTATTAAATATTTTATCACCTTTCACTAGGCAACAACCTATTCATGGAACTCATAAGGTTCATGAACATTTTGTTACTTTTACTAAGCAACAATAACATTAGGCACATAAGGCCATACAACATGTTAATTATATGAAAGTCATAACTCATATCTGGTTATATTCATCATCTCATAATGTCTACATGGTTAATAGACATGATAACAGTCATGTAAGTCATTTGTCACATCATATGAAACATTAGTAACACCACCATACTTTATCAGGATTAGGGTTATCTATCAATTAGGGTTTTTCATTCCCTTTACCCAAAATTAGAGTTAGGGTTTCCCGTCATGCTTTAATTAGGGTTTCATGCTCACATTATTATTTCAACCCTAATAATATTACTCCACATCTCTAGGAGCATCCAAGACATCATAAGTATTTTCTTATGATTACCATTCTTATCATATATCATTAATGATCATCAATTCAAAGCATGAGTTCATTTCTCATCCTTGTCATGATATAATTACATTATACTCATTAATTAGCTTACCCCGTTCTCAAGGTATATTGGTCAACATTTATCAAAGTACATTGAGTTCATCACATCTTTATTGTAACGATTGCATATCACACATTTCATGTGTTTCTTAAATAAGAGTATTGGATTAGAGGTTCATCAAGATAAGTCTACAATGAAATACAGAATGTGATATCTATCATATATGAATGTATCACTTTCTTTTCATTCCCATATTCTTAAGTTAATCAACTAACTTTGTATTAAGGTATTTCCCTCTTAATACTTTATCCAATAACTTGTTACTTTCATCATATGGTGAATGGGTCACACATTAGAATTGTCCAATTGTCTTTAATGATATGGACTTATCCAACTGATAGACATTGTTGATATAAGATAAACCATTATCAACTATTTTAGGTATTTCAACTCTTAGGATGTTATCCACATCATTATTTAGTATAGCATACATCATTCCTAAAAGTTTCATGTCCTCATCATTGTAAAGTGTATAGGTTATTACTCATGTATAAAGATGGTTGTACAAGGATCTAGGCATCATCTTGTCTCTTAGATCCTTATTCATTAAAATCACCACCTTATCATTCACATGGTTCATCAACCCTATCCTTCATGTCTATAACATATTCATCTTATTTAATTATTTTAGCCACACCTCTCTTTGGTGTACTGGCTATTAAACCATCTCTAGGGTTTCGTATATCATCACATGACATCACCCTGAATTGATTCTCACACCATATCATAATATGATGGTTCCACATAACATCACTTAAAACTAGGGTTTCGTATTCAATAAACCATATATGATGGTTCCACATTACTGTTTATCCCAATTGGGGTTTCTCATGACATCACCCCCAATTTGGGTTTCTCATTTCATCACCCTCCATTAGGGTTTCTTATCCCATAACCCACAATTAGGGTTTACTATTCACATCACATAACCCTAGATTAGGATTTATTATTCATATCACATCACCCTAAATTAGGGTTTACTATTCACCCCAAGTAGGAATGATCATCAAAGTACCCTGGATTAGGGTTTATCATACCATCACTATGAATTAAGATCATACCATCATCATGAAGTAAGATTACTTCCATTAATATCCTCAGTTAGGGTTATGATTCATTAACCCTCATAATTAGGGTTTCATGATCTCACTATGAAGGATCATACCCTAATTAAACATTCATTCATATAGGAAGTATATTACTTGATTATCAATCATGAAGGAAATCTTCTCTTTCATCTTCTACAAGATGATGTTTGCTTCAGCCTTGATTAAGCTAAGTCAACTCAATCTTGAAGAAGAATTGGCATCATGGTTATGTCATTATCACCATGATCATTATGGCTTAGCTACTTGAAGGGTACTAATCACCCTATCTCATTAAAGGTACCATTATTATAAACACCATTGATTTACATCATGTAATTGACCACTTAAACCATTGACCTTTATTCACTTTAAGTGTTCATACAATTTGATTAATTACTTTCCAAATGATCTTGGTCACTTGGACCTCAAATGGTCTTGACCAATCATACCTCAAACGGTCTTGGTTGAATACTCAAAACCGTTTAGTAAAGTAGGTGGTGAAGACTGTTTGCCAAAGTTGACTTTTTGAAACTGCATGCACCTAAACGGTTTGGGATCGTTTGGTCCCAAACGGTCTTGAGACTGTTTGGTCCCAAACGGTCTTGAGACCATTTGGACTCAAACATTCTTGAGACAGTTTGGTCCAAACCCCCTCAAAACCGCAAGGACCAAAAAGAGTCTCAACCACTCCAATTAAATTAGGGTCTCCAATGTTGAATCCTTCAACCATTGAATTCATGTAAGCAATCATCAATTGGACCTATCCCCATACTTCAATTAAGTTAAATAGGTCAACCTTCAACTGATTTGACCCTCAATTAGGGTTTGAATCAATTGGATTAGGGTTTGGAATCGTTGATCCTTCAACATTAATCAATGTGAGATTGGTTACTTTGAAACCATTGAGCCTTCATCCAAATTGGGCATGACCTGACCCCAAATGGTCTTGAGGTCATTTGGATGACCTCCAAACGGTCTTGAGACCGTTTTCCCATGTCAACATCAAAATCCAAGTCAATCAATCAAAGTTTGGATCATTGGATTGATCATCAAATCAGCATTTGATTGCACTTCAACTTAGTACCTTTAGATCTTCAAACACCCAACCATAGTCAACCCTAGACCTCCAAACGGTCTTGGATGAACCCCAAACGGTCTTGGTATCGTTTGGATGACCTCCAAATGGTCTTGAGACCGTTTGCCCATCATATCATTATTAATCATGTCATTCACTTAGGGTTTGGATCCTAGGATTGGTCACCAAATCAGCACTTAATTGTATTTCAATTTGGTATCTTTGGACCTTCAAACACTTGACCAAACTTAACCCTAGGCCTCCAAATGGTCTTGGGTGACCGCCAAACAATCTTGAGACTGTTTGGGTGATTCCCAAAAGGTTTTGAAACCGTTTGGGTCAATCAACCCAAAGCATCAACTCATTAAATTGCAAAATCAGCACTTAGCCGATTCGGGTTTATACCATATGTTTGAATCTTCAAATACCTAACCATACTCAACCCTAGACCTCCAAACGGTCTTGGTTGACCTCCAAACGGTCTTGAGACCGTTTGGGTGATTCCCAAACGGTTTTGAAACCGTTTGGGTCAATCAACCCAAGTTTCAAACTCAATTACTTATGAAATCAGCACTCAACCCGATTAGGGTTTAGGTGATTGATGGACCTTCAACTCATGAACCAATTGGAGTTAATCAATAATAATTGGTGGTTCATTAACCTAGATCATTATGAACAAGTACCCAAACGGTCAACCCTGGTCAACATCACCAAACGGTCTTAAACCGTTTGCTTCTATGCGGTTTAGTGAAACCGTTTGCTTCTATGTGGTTTAGTGAAACTGTTTGCTTCTATGCGGTTTAGTGAAACCGTTTGGACATTTGATTGAAACTGTTTGGTCTAGATATTTGGGGAGGTGTGTTCTTATGATGATTTCATCATCATCAAGCTCTAGACCCACGAAACCTGCTGTGATTTCCATGGAGATTGCATCAATCAACCAAATCAATAATTGTAAATAGAGAAATGATCATTATTTGATGGAGAATTGAATGCAATAACAAAATTTGGGTTTCAAGTTATAAAACCCACCTCCAATTGAGATCCAAAGCTCCAAGATCACGGCAACAATGGTGTATGAAGCTTTTGCAACTCCTCCTAAGCTCGTCCTCAAGCTTTTGGTTGAAAAGATTGGCTAGGGTTGATGAGGAGATCGAAATAAGAAGAAATCAATGATTTATTTTTTATTTCCACCATGGAATCAAGGAGAAAGAAGGTCAAGGACCTTACCAACAGGTTGGGGTCATCCTCCTCCTGTTCCAGGGCTTCTCTTGGGGTTGGCCAAGGCAAAGGAAGAAAGGAAATCCGAAAACATGTCCTTAAGTGAGTGGAAAAAGGGATATGTATAAGGAAATCCCAAGGAGAGAGAAAATGGGATTATTTCCTTTAATTCCCAAAATAATTTCTACCAAATCCCCCTCAATTTCTTGGCCACGAATCCATCTTCATGTTCTTCAAAAACCTCTTCATTATCCAAGAATAAAGGGAAAAGAAATTAAGCACCTTAACCCTTATAATATTAATATCCATTTTTGAGTGGAATTTCTTTTTCTTATAATAATGGGGAGTGGAATTTCAACTCCTTAGGATATGCTCGTGCCTTTGCAAGGATTAATCTCTTCCACACACATATGAATACAACCATTTTAATTTTGGTTGAAGGCCCCTTCAATTATTTCATTTATTTTTGCATTAAATTGAATTAGGATTCCAATTAGGCTTAAATCTTGATTATTTTAATATCAAGATTCTCTCTCCTCCAACTTAATTCAAATGAGGCGCCCATCTCATTTTCTTTGTTCTAAATGATTCCAAGAAACATTAGGGACCTTATTTAAGTGGTAATTTTCATACTTAACCTTAGGTTTTGTGTAAATTGCACTTTACACCAAAACTAGGTTTTAATGCACAAACATTGTCCAACAAGCTTTATCTTGGTGTCCAAGCTTGTAGAAACCATAATACTACATCATATTCACTATTATGATGTCTCAACATCATAGGAACATATTATTATGTAACATTTGCAAGTTAGCCCCTTAACTTGGGTAATTTGCACTTTAGTCCAAAATAAGCAAACATTGCTTCAACATTGTTCAAACAGGACCAAAATTGAAACATAAGTTCCTCATGAGGCCTAATTACTTTTCACAAGATAAGATTAAAATTATAATCATCTTTATTAATCAAAACACCTAGGGTTAAAGCATAACCCAGGTCAGGGATGTTACAGGTTCCGCCTTCGGCTCTGAGTCTCTGGGACCTGAAGCTTGCCGCAGCCTGGCCTCTGACACGGGAGAGCAAAAGAGGCGACCTGCCTCTTGTCATCCTCGCGCCAAGATAAAGATTCCAAAAGTTTTGCACCATCTCCATGGGTTCTTACATATCCATCATTCTCAGTGAGAGGAACTACGCATAGGTCTCCGAGCTTCATCTTCAAGCTCTGGAAAACTAGGGTTGGGCGGCAAGGAAAGAACCATGTGGCATCCATCTAAGCAATTGCACTAAACTCCCCATGCTGCCATCTTGCTTTTCCCCCATTCATCTTCCTCAAAGCTTAGTTGTACCTCATCTTGTTCCATCTCACACTGTCCGCGAACCCCATTGGAGAAGTACAGAAAGACGGGAGTTCGTTCTTCCTATTGGAGTGGTTGTAGATATCGTTTATGGGGTCTTCTCATTCCTCTATCCAAGAAAAGTGCAACTATCCACCTCACTTCCCCCTTCGGTCCACGACCACGATGTATGGTAGTTGGGAACGTGTTGCCCCATTACCTTGCTCTAACCGCAAGGTAGGTGATGACACAGGGACCCTTCATCTCAAATCTGATGGTCTGAAATGTTCCTCCACATGAGCTTATCTGTAGCTCACTCAAAGCAGCCATAACTGTCTCTTGATTAGATATATATGGCTAGGATCCGGCCATGCAATTCATTCAAAAACCAAAAGGGAGCGCAACACATTTAGCTTAGGCTAGATGATCCAAACCTTGCTAATCAAATACATCAAAAGTACATTATTTCCTCATCTTTAAACCTAAATAACTTCTTCTAGGGTCCCCCAATTGCCACCAAAATTTAACCATAGCTTCCCTATCTCTCAAAATACATTCTACTCAAATTTAGTGCCAAAACTCAACTATTCAACTTGTCAACTAATTTCCTCAAACAATATTAACTTTGGGATATTAATCATAATATAAATATCAATCACCATCCAAACTTCACCAAAGCACATGCAACTCTTAAGATAACTCAAGCATATGCTTTCTATTATGTCATTGGATGATTAAGGACTCCAAAAGTCCACTCAATCACGGTTTGGATACCTTGTGACTCAGGAAGGTGGTGAGTTGATCATAGATGATGATCCAACTACCTATCTAGAGGCTATGGAGGGACCAGATTCTGAGAAATGGCTTGAGGCCATGAGATCCGAGATGGAATCCATGTACTCCAACAAAGTATGGACTTTGGTGGAACCACCCAAAGGGGTAAAACCCATAGGGCACAAGTGGGTCTTCAAGAAGAAGACTAACATGGATGGCAATGTGCAAACTTATAAAGGCAGATTGGTTGCGAAGGGTTTCCGACAAGTTCAAGGTGTTGAATATGACAAAACTTTTTCTCCAGTTGCCATGATTAAGTCCATCATGATCATGCTTGCTATTGCGGCTTACTATGACTATGAGATTTGGCAAATGTATGTTAAAACCGCATTCCTTAATGGGAATATAAATGAGGATGTGTACATGACACAACCTAAAGGTTTTGTGGATCCAACGAATGATAATAAAGTAAGTAATCTACAAAGGTCAATCTATGGGTTGAAGCAAGTGTCTTGGAGTTGGAATCTTTGATTTGATGAGGAAGTCAAAGTGTTTGGCTTTATTTAGAATGAAGATGAACCTTGTGTGTACAATAAGGTTAGTGGGATCATGACCACATTCCTCATATTGTATGTGGATGCCATACTATTGATGGAGAATGATGTCACAGCCTTACAGAAGGTAAAGACTTGGATTGGGAATACTTTCTCAATGAAGGACTTAGGAGAAGCATCCTACATTCTAAGTATTAAGATATATAGATATAGATCTAAAAGGCTCCTCGGATTAAGTCAAAGCACGTACATTGACAAAGTGTTGAAGTGGTTCAACATGGAGAACTCAAAGAGAGGCAACATACCCATGCTACATGGAGTCACCATCTCTAGAGCTCTATGTCCCCAGTCTTGTGAAGAGAGGGAGCGTATGAATGGGATCCCATATGCATCAACCATCGGATCCATCATGTACGCTATGTTGTGCACACGCCCATATGTCTCGTATGCTCTCAGCATGACGAGCAGGTACCATTCAGATCCCGAGGATGCTCACTGGACAGCCATAAAGAACATCCTTAAGTACTTGTGAACGATTAAGGATCAATTCCTTGTATACGGCGGCGAGGAAGAATTGGTTGTAAGAGGTTACACTGATGCAAGCTTCCAAACCGACAAAGATGATTATAGATCGTAATCAGGATTTTTATATTACCTAAACAATGGAGTTGTGAGCTGGAAGAGTTCCAAGCAAGAAACAGTTGTCGATTCTACTACAGAGGTCGAGTATATTGTTGCTTCACATGCAACAAAGGAGTCTGTGTGGATCAGGAAGTTCATCACTGAACTTGGTGTAGTTCCCAGTAGTTGTGATGCAATTGAGCTTTATTGTGACAATAATGGAGCTATTGCTCAAGATCCCTTTCCACAATTCCATCCTCTCTCATTAATCTTCCATTTTATAAGATTTCTTCTTTGTTGAATCCTCCTTGCTCCACTATTTCAAATAAGGCATAACTCACCTCCTTTCCTAGTCATTTGATGAAATGTCCAAAATAGGGCATCATCCCCTCTCTGTCAGAACTCACAACCACCAACACAAACTTCTCCCATATCTTTTTAAGCACCCTTCAAAACCTCTAAGCCACAACCTGTCCTCCTCGACCTTCAATTTCTTCTCTTGTGCCCGCAAACATTAGTACCCACTCAATCTTCAACACCAACAACCATCACTGCATCCTGGCCTCCTCTGCCACCTCCAGCCAAATTGGTGTTCGGGTAAGCATCCATGGACTCCCTTATTTCTTCTTTCTACGTCCATTTTCCCTATGATCACCCTAGCCACCATATCCTTTAGCTCAGTTTTGAGGTCCCGCCAGTGTTTCATCAACTAGACACTCCAACACTCCTCCATTCAAGGAAACTTCCCCTATCAACTCGCCTTGAGTCCGTGTTCATTTTTCAAGGTTTAGTGGATGGTTTCACATTGGTTCCCATGATCTCAAGTATCGTTTTCTTCCCTCTATCCTCATTTCTCCAGTTATCTATTCTAGGGCCACGATGGTCCTTTCATGACCAGAAATGTTGTGTTAGATTTAGCGACCTCATGCAACTTTGTTCGACATGTGTTCACTTTTCTTTGTTTTGGTTTCCTCACTTTGTTCCTTCCAACTGCTGCCGACCATGGCGGCAATGATGGATTTAGAACTATAGTGCACACCATAGCCCCCATACAACTCTTTGGCTGCGCCAGGTGATGGGGAGCTCACTACAATCCTTAAATCTATGAGTAAGGCTAACCTTCTCATGCTTAACTGGAGGTTTCAAGCCTTAGAACTCTATGACTAATTGTAGGGGAAGAGATCAAAGGGGAACAAGCCAGGTCATATAATGACCTTGGTACCCCCCAGATATTAATCGATTAATCAATGGTACATGGGTAATTTTGAGTTTATCCATGTCGCCACTCACTGGTTCAGTTTAGAGATGTGTTGCCATCATGGCAAAACCCTATTGGTCCACATGAGCGTGGACTCAGGCCAAATATCTATTGAGTCAGATAAAACACCCACATGGCTTTTCTCTGAGTTTTCATTCACCAATCTTGCAAAATTCATAGTATATCATAGGATGCTCAGAAAAATGATTCAAAATAGTCACTAGAAAGGGTTTTCTGAGTAGAATATGACTTTAGGGTTTTCAAGCCGTGTTTTGCCTATCTATTCTGATGTTTTCATAATGAAATATAAAACCCTAATTCTGAGTGATTTGCTTATTAATTTAGTAATATTAAATCATATTTTCCAAAATCGACTGATCTAATTACTAACCCCAGCCCTAATTCAGTATAATAAGATCATGTTTTCTTAAAGACCAATTTAGGGTCTAAGATGTTAATTAAAGAGATAACAGATAGGAATCATGTTAATTTTAGGAGACTTAGGATTTGACTCTAGATCAGAGAAACCAAAGGATTTTCTTTGCTCTAGGTAAGTGGGTCATGCCATTATACATGAGTACCTTGGTTGAGTTGTATGCTATGTATGATATAGGATTTATGCTTTCAATTTCAAGTCTAATGCTCTAGACATGTTCACATATATGAATTTCTTGATGATTTTTATATCCTACATATTATGGTTTTATTAAGCTTAGAGATTATGGTTAATGGGTAATGATAGAGGATTAATGAATTTGAACCTCAAGATTTAAAAAGGAGAAATCCCATCATGATTAAAGGTTTTATGTTCAATATTATGCTAATGTTCATATTAAGAATTATGTTATAAGAATTTGACTAAGTTTTATATGCTCTCGCCATCATGGTCCTCAAGGGGTCGTTATGGGCTTTCATGCCAATTATGGCTTTAATATCCAATCATGGACTTCAAGGGATTGTTATGGGCTTTTTAGCCAAATCATGGGCATTCATGCCAATTATATGCTCTGAAGTGGGAAAATTATAGTGAGTGCATATTTTACTTATTCAATTCTTCATTTTATAATTTTCAAGTATTAGGAATACTTAAGTTAATACATGCCAAGATTTTATCTTAAGTCAAGTATATATGCTTACTTTTCAGTTTTTATAATATGTATAGTGTCGCTTACTGATCTATGTCGTTGTTTTCTCATGGTCATGGGAAGAGATGTCCCTAGATGGAGGAACAAAGAAGGACTGAAGCGAGCCCTTCAACATTTCTATCATCAAGGAGACTTTAGCTTGGTGGGGTGCCTTCTACTTCTTAGTAGAATATCTAGTTTAGTTTATCATTTCATGTAGTAGATTTACTTGGCCTACATGTATTAGGCTTGAGATTAAGATGTGATAGCTTGTGTTTTCCCCTTTTAAGAACAATGTATGAATCTATATTTTGAGTATTGCATGGTGTTTCATTTACGTTGTTGTATGCATATAATGTTTTTGAATGTTCCCCCAAGCCAAGTGACCCATGCTATGGACAACATAGGGTTTGCTTATGCTGACATGTATATACTTAGAGGGGTGTTACACTATGATATCAGAGCCACAAGTAAATGGCCACTAAGCTAAAGATTCACGTGTTCTAACACAAGGTGTACCTTTTTTTTCTAGATGTCCCATAAGAAAGAAGACAAGGGAAATGATAAGGATGATGTTTCTAGTTCTTCTAGCAAGGGAAGTGGACCAAGGAGGAACCCTAAGGCAACATTAGAGGACTTAGTCCAAATGCTCACCAATGCCCTAGGACAAGGACACCATCAACCCTGACACCATGAGTTGACTTTAGTAGACTTCTTGAAGATCATGTCTGACTCATTTGCTAGAGAAGGAGAAGATGATGTTGTCACCAAGGGGGAGAATGGATTAGAAGCATGGAACATTGATTTTGTGTCTTGGATTGTCCCCCACATTCTAGGTTTGCTTTGCAGCCCACATGCTCAAAGGAATCGCATGTACATGGTGGGAGAACTATCTTAAATAAAGGGCATCTAATGCACCTCCACTCACATGGGAAGGATTTTTTGAAGCCTTCCAGGACCACTATCTGACTCGCAAACTATGCAGAGGAAGAGGACGATCGCAGGACCGTCCGATCGTCAAATGATTAAATGCTAGTCATCGGATGAGCATGTAAGAAGAAAAATTAAATACGAGTAATGTGTGATAAAGGGATAATTTGTAACTTTGGGCTTTATACATCCATTAAATGATTTCAAAATCAAATCTGAATCAAACTATAGGGGAAACTTCCCTAATTAAATTGGACGTCAAACATGGTCCAAATGACTTCAAATTTCAACCATAGGTTAATTTGACGGTCTAGAATATTCCTAGACAATTATATTTCGGTTTTGTACACATTTTGATCCATAATTTCTATGTTGGACATTAGTCTTAATTATAATGCATAAAAGAGTGAGATAATTTAAAAAGGCTTTTCCTATTGAAGCCTTGAGTCAAAATTTTGAGATATGTATTATTTACTCATTCAAGAGTCATATAAAACCTCTTTATTCCCTTTTTATACTTTATTGACACCTTAGAGGAGAGAGGAACAAAAAGAGGAACTATGACTTATCAACTTGAGTTAATTGAATCATGCAATGCACATTTGAAAGCAAAAAATGTGTTTGAGTCTCATTTTCATATTTCTTATTTTATTTTCATGAAAGAACTATCATTGTTTGTATTTTTACATAAAAACCCTCAACTATTATTATTTAGGAGAAAATACATTCCACGGTTTAAATTTATCTTAAAATTTTGGGATGTTACAGATTCTATAGATTCTTTTTCTTAATTATGAATCATTCTTGACTATTTAATCTCATATTTGATATCAGTTGTAATGACCCCTACATGATCCCCATAAAATGAAGAAATTAGGGCAACTATGGTTACTCATAATTTTGGTACCAAGATTTCCATGAATAAACCAAATATGGACACATTTATTCTAGGCGGAAGAAAAAGGTTGATGAAAGTAACAAAGTGAAATCTCAATAAGGAGCTACATAAATGGTGATGTTGAAAGGAAAACCGACATCAATTTTCCAAAGTAAATTTTGAGTTTTGTAAAGATACAATATCATACTCCATGATACATTAAGCTCTAAATTTCTTCATCTTTCTTCTTCCCTTAAGGGTTAAGGATGAACCTAAAATAGAGGGAAATCAAGTGTGAACATACAATGTATGTTGGGGTGTAAAACACAAATAGAATCATAAAATATTAAATAAATTTTACTTGGAATTTAATAGAGAAATATCAGGTTGTAGTTTAGTTATTTATCCATAATCATCAATTGGACTGGGTGAATTACCATTTACTTACTATATATCTATGTTTAATATTCTCAAATACCTCAAATAATCTCAAAATTACAATCCAAGTTTTTGTACTAATTTCTCCTAGTTTATGCTAGTAATTTTTGTACATAGCATAATTTTGAGTGGATTTTTGATCTTAACTGGGAATGAGTTTTTCTCTAAACACCCTCATGGTATTTGATCAAGGTTCTAACACTTTATGTATGTGATAATCATAGGTATTTTAAAAGTAAATTCAAATTGCAATCAAACAATTAAAATCCTTGACAATTCAAATCCACAACGGAATCCAAAACTCAAGAATGTGATAGTAGTGTGCTTATTTACATAGATGTACATCAAGGGAGAATTGTCATTTCCAAGTTATTCATATATAACTGATCAATTTGCATAAAATATTTGAAAGAAAAATGTACTATGACTTCTCTAAGATTGACCATAGAATTAGGTTTTTGTAGGTTTAGGCCGATGGTTGAGGGTTTTTGAAACCTAAAAGTGTCATGGTTTTACTTTGGATACAAACCCAAAACTTTAAGGGTTCTTAACCTCATGTACGACAACAATTTTACTTATACATTTCATACTCGATATTCATATGCATCCTTAATCTTGCATGGGTTCACATAACAAGGGATTATCAAGTTTTTATCTTGGAGATGGTAAATATGTATTTCCAAAAGAAAGTATAGCAGAGCTATATTGTACAAGACAAGGCACCCCAAAATGGGTCCAAAAGAGTATGCACAGGGTTATCTACAAAATCCCTGGTAAAATTCTAGTGTTGTCATTAAGATTGGTAGAAATCTTCTCCTTTGTCTTGATTTGCAAAACCAAATCTCTGGTGATGAGATTATAAATATTAGTCTTGTTACTTGTAGTATGTCCATGCTTTCTCCTATGCATTCCATCCACAAAAAGAAACAAGTTCTAGAAAGGCATAGGCATGCATAGACCAAGGATTATCAAGTTATAACATCAATGCCGTCTAGGTATTTCTGAATCAAATATTGAAATTGAAAACATGTTTTAGAAAAGTAGAATCATCATTAGAACTAAATTCAAATGTAACTAACATATTACATTCTAATTTCAACAAAACTAGGGTTCAAAATATGTTTCCTTCTAAATTTGAATTAAAGTTTGAGACTTTTTTGTCATATTACACATATTTTGCAAATTAAAAACAATATGTGCTTATATCATTATTGAGAAGTATTTAAATTAATAGTATACTTTTAACTAAAACATGTACCGGCCAATTAGAACTTGCCACATCACTAGATATAGTTTGTTTGTATGTAATGGTGTCAACTATTTGAGATAGAGCAATAAATATTTCACTCATGTGTTGTGCATCAAAGTTCCATGCTCTACAAGGGCATGTAGGTCCACATGTTGTAGGGATGTATCATTCCATTGCAAGTTAGGCATGGGGCCTTGATAGTCGAGTGGGAGTTGACTTTGGCCTCCATAGCATGCACCCTAAATTGAGGCAACAATTTGCTTTAGCAAGCTCCCCTAGACTCGATGAGCACTAAACATACACCATTGGTGTACATAGATGAAAATAATAGGCACAAGAGTTGTATTGGGGGAGAACTAAGGAGAGAAACTTATCAGCAATGGAAGTTTTTATTAGTGTGTTTTTGGTGTTGTTATCAATTTCCCTAGATTATTTTAGTGGTGAATTGTGGCTTTGAGCACCACCTTGACCATAGGCTATGCAGCTTAGGTTGGTAAGGTTTGAGGAACTAATGGTGGCCTAATCACGTCAAATTTGGTGTGGAGTACCTTCTTTGGTACCTTGTGGTGATATAGGACAATTCAGTTGGTCGAGGACACATTGGAGGACTATTTCTCCAGTTTGGTATCTAAGTGATGGAGAAGAGGTTGGTCACAACACGTAGAGTAAAAGGGTATAAAAATTATGGATTGTTCTCATTTAGGAAGTCCTTTGTTTCTCCCTAGCCACTTAAAATGGGTTGGAAAAGTTGTTCGAAAAATTGGAAGTTGGAGGAGCTTTTGTGTATCTGGATGTAGGGATTCTCTCAATTGTTCATGATAATGGTGAATCTAGAGTTTATTTTTTAGTTTCAAACTCCCTAAGATGGTGGAATTATCTTTGTGTAGGGGGAGGGATTTTGAAGGATTCCACACTAGGGATTCTTTCCCCATGAATAAGGTGAAAGAGAAATTGTTGTGTATGTGACTTGAATCAGAAGTCTAAATATGGTCAGACTTTAGTTCAATGAATTCTTTTATTTTCTTCTTACTAAAACCCCAAAATTTTGGATATTTTTTCTAGGTCATGTCTTATATCCAAATGACCTCGAGTTCCTTTATTATCTATATTTATCAATTATATGAACTTAAGTATTATTTAGGTCAAATTAGAATCTTACCAACTTTAGGCTCAGCCTCCATGTAAATATTTATTATTCATTCATTAATTTTATAGGTTACAAACAAACACATATTTATCTCAAACTTCTTCCATGATTCTAAAGTATTTTAATGACACATTATAACGATGTTAGCCATTAATTTGGGCATGAACTACTAAATTGATAAACAGCATCTTGGGGACCTAATTGCACACCCAAATAGTCCCATTTAGGGCTTTAATGAATCCTAAAGAGCATGACTCATTCATAGGTCCCCTAATATATCTAAGAACTTAATAGTATTTCAAACATAATTCAACATATGTACCTTAAATAAAATTTGGTATCAAATAATTTTCAACCTATTCCAGACATCACTTCAATCACTTCATTCATCAAATTGACTTTCTCCACTTAAATCAGATAACTCAACCAAAGTCGCAACCTCAAAAATATTTATCAACATCATTCCATTTTACATGTTTTTTCTTATTCATCAAATCAACTTTATAGTTAATCCACAATTTCATATCCTTGAAATTCCTAATCATCATAAGAAAAGTAGTGAGGCTATGTCTAACCCATTAGTTACATCCAAAGGATTGTAGAAATCACAATATGATTATTGTAATGCTCAAAAATCAAACAGACCATAAGATTTATGATTAAATATTGAGCCAAACATCATAACTTATTCCAAATTAATAGCAATTAATATAATCTAATGAGTTGCACAAATAAATATGTTAGTCTCTTTCGTTATTAAGGCCACAATCACACTTATTTGAACATTAGAAAAAAATATCCATCCAAGATGGACAACTAATTAATTGATAATTCATCATATAATACCTTTCTTGGATCATCACTAGAAGACTTCAAAGCGTTAACTCATATACACAAACCCAATCATATCAAACTAGTCTCAAGTCATCCAAGACATCATCTCAATTATTTCTAAGAACTAAAACACAGTGAACATGATCTCAGAATGTGTTGACCTAGGTATTACCTTTTCCATGAAATCCCCACTTGAGTTGTCCCTAAACTCCCTTATAAAATTATTGTCTATTCCATTATGATTATTTGGAAATATTGAAAATCCACATGTGTGTTCCCTTAGAGAAAGTAAAAGTGAATTCATCAAAGTTAAAACTCTAGTGGTGTCTTGACGTGATTTGAGTTTTTTTTAAGTTGAGGTATTAATGTCTAAATTTGTACATTAACTCATGTTTTGGAGGAGTGTGTGTTATGAGGTTAAATATCACTAATCCAATGTGAAGCTGGTTTTTAAAAAATCTATGTGCAGTTGTCAAAAATTTCCATAGCATTTAGATGTGGCACGCTTTTTGTAAAGAGTGTATCCATTGTATTCAAATCATATTATCACCTTGACATGATTGAAATTTAGAAAGCATGGATTTATATTTCAAAAAAAGTTAGTATTTTAATGTAAATCACGCTTCAAAAACATGAGTTTCACAAATTCAAAATTCTCATAGCATTTCAACATGGTTCAGGTTTTGAAAATAATGGGGTTACTAGCATCAAAACTTCAGCAATATTAAAGTTTACAGGGTAAATACAAGAGTGGTTTGTATATAAGTAAAAACTCTAGCAACATTTCAACATATATCAGTCAAACATTTTATTCTACAAAGAAGAAAGAATTAGTGTGTGGAAGTGAATTAGTTTTCACAAGGTGTGTTTGCACAAGTCAAAAACAAGCTTCACAAGGTGAGTTTACAAAAGTCAAACACAATTGCAGAATATGAGATTTGAAAAAAGTGGGTAAAGATACATCAAATTATATCAACATTTCAATATGTTTTAGGTTTTCAAGTAGCTTCTTATAATCTCGTAAAAACTTTGGCAACATTATAAAGTAAATCACATCTTATAAGGTCTTTTATTGAAGCTAAAATTTTCACACTGTGTTGACATCACTCTAGTTTCCATAAATGTGTCTAGTGAAGTTAAAATCTTTGTGAGCATATATAGTGATTCATAATTTGGAAATTTTGGGTATAAAAATATAAAATTTGGTAGCATTTTAACTTGTATTGGGATTTAAACATGTTTCTTATAGTGAATTCAAAATAATTTTGATGTGTTTCTAGATTGAGTGAACTTATCACAGTTCCAAATTAGGTAGTATTTTGTCATATTTTGGGTTTTAATAGAAAATTCACAACCTATCATGGTAATAAGGGTTACAATAAAATTTTCTTTCCATTTTATCCCATATGATCTTAAATATTAATGCAACTCCTCTTTCATTGTTCTTATATACATGGGAATAGATATCTTTAACTTCTCTAGGATGCAATTTTCTTGAACATGTCTAGGTGTCCATGATCATTAGGCTTTAGTTATTTACCTCAATATACCTCATGTTCACAACAACCACAATCAAACTCGTGCACTTTTGAGTACAAAAGTTTGTATGCTTACATATTTCTCTATTGCTATTGATGACTTGGGAACTATTTGTCCCTAGTGGTGTGAGTTATACTCTTACGTCCTTGGCTCAATGAAAATGGGAGAGTCCCTTATGTAGTTTGTATACATAGGGGGGTTATTAGTTTCCCATGTGGGTAACTAAGTCTCACTACTCATGCAGTAAGAAAAGTAACTATTTGGTTAGAGAAGTAACTATCTGGAACAATAAGTAACTATGTTATCAAGTAAGTAACTAAAAGGTAAAACTGGGCAGAATACATAGTCAAAATTCTAGGAAAATATGTAAATGTACATTTGTTACAAATGTAACTGTTACGCATGTAATTGTAACTATTTATAAGTTAATGTAACCCTATACACATGTAAAGTAAGAAACTCCATAAAAAGTAAATAATTCTAAAGCAGGTAGCTACCAGCACTGGTATTAAAGATGAACACACACACACACACATACATACAGATATATATATATATATATATATATATATATATATATATATAGTGTGTGTGTGTGTGTGTGAGTGACTGATAGAAAGAGATAAAAATCAACATTTATGAATTATAAGAGATACTATGGATGTGAGAGACAAATTAGTCAAGATATTTGTAAGAAATTCATTTGTGTGGATTTTGTACGTGTAAGTATACTTGGGGCAAGATGTAATAGGGGTACACAGAAGATGGGTATCTGATACAAGACAAATAAATTATGATGTTAAGAAAATATAATCGGGATTTCAATGGGCTTAGGGTAGGTAGGTGCATGATGCTCTCCCATCTGATGTCATATTTTCTCATAACATGAGTCTCAACTATGATCGAGATGTCAGATAAAGAAAATTCAAGGAAATATGGTGTGTATCAAAAATATAGACCCTTTACGTATCATTGATCAATGGCATAGTCATGGAAAATGTGATGTAAAGACTAGTTGTCTTATTGAAGTATGTGCATATCATAAGGTTTCTCAGTTTGACAAGGTTTTTTGGTGTAAGAGTCTACATATTCTCCATGTATAGGGTTTTTTGGTGTAAGAGTCTACATGTTCTCCATGTATAGTTATTAAGATTGAATCCACATGAACATTGGTGTATGACATAAGGGTACCAATGTATAGGAACAAAAGTGCACAATCGATGTAAAGAAGTCAAATGATGCATGCATGAAAATCATCAATAAAAAACTGAGGGTTCATGAAGAACATGCATCCTGACACTTGAAATATAGAAAATGTCAATCCTTGGCCTCCTTGGGTTGATTATTACTTTTGTTCTAGGTCCTAGTGGAATCACCACTTTTTTCTCATTTCCATTAAAAACAGGCAGCTTATTATGATTTGAATGGTGTAGAGAACAACATTCAAAAATTATGGAGTATTCACTCATGTGGGATAACATGTAACTTGTAGGAAGTATAAAATGAGAAAAGAAATATTTTTGTCCAAGATCTAGGTAAGTCACTGAGGTAGGGAATGGGAAGGAGTTAAGCATCCTTGCATAGACATTAAATCAGTACCACCTATCATGAGGAAAATAGAAAATCATCAACTTAAAAATCATGAAAATGTTATAAAATGGATATGAACTTCATACATGAGTGTAATGTACAAGAACTATGGGTTAGGACAAGAATAAACAAAAGGAATCACTTATCCTAGGTTCTCATGTCCTCATATCACTTGATATCATAATGAGTGGGAGGAGAGTAGGATGCCTACACCTTGATGACAACCCTTAGCCTTGGACTATATGGATATTGAAGGAAATCATCCTTCTTTAGTTTCAATAAAATAAGAGGAGGGGAGAACCTAGGTATTACCACTTACAAATTTGTTTTATGTGATCCTAATGTTATGGAAATTAGGGTTTCAAAGCTTGTAGGAGGTGGAGGATGCTTATTTTAGGTTTTGAGGTTCCAAGTTTGAAAACTTCCACAAAGGGTCAACTATAGATTGTGCTTATATAGGCTTGGATGTTTGTTAGCATTTAAAGGTATTATAGTTTGTCTCGCTTGTGATTCTTGAAACTCACCTATAAAATGCATGGTATCCCATCTACTTGGTTCCCTCTATGTACTTTGGGCTTTGAAGATTTGTTATAAGCTTATTCAAGACCATTTTCAAATAGATTCAAAGTGACAAATTAGGTGTGGGTGTGCCTCTGATGGGTGCTTTTGTAACCTTTCTAAGATAATCTCATTGTAAAACTTAGATAGTGATGAGTGCCTTGCGTTTAGTTTTAGGACTTTGAAAGTCAGTGTGCCTCTGATGGACACTCACTTGTCATGTGGCCTTGTGATCTCAAGATAATGTTGACGGGAACAATGTTGGACATTTAGGAACCCACACAATGTGTGTGGGCCTCTAACATGTGTCACATTGTGCATGGTGTTTCAGGTCTAGTTTGTTGGATTAGTTGGAATTTTTGGGACTCATCAGTAGATATGGGTTTGAGGTTAAACTCATAGGCAACATCTTTGGTTGTTTTTTTCAAGAAAGACATTTTGCAGTGAGTGTTTATTAGATAGACATCCATATTGCATTGGGTCTTTACATGTGCGGGAATTGTTGTTTAGATTCATGAGTGTGATTACGATCATAATATTAGTAGAGATTAAAGGATTATTAATCCAAAATCATAAAATAATAGTAAAATGACATGTTTTTGGAATCATTTAGATTTCCTTTCATACATTCACTCAAACTTCACATAATTTTTGTATTAGAAAAGCATTTCATAGATCATCTTTTCATTTCTTATTAGCCCTTGGGATGTATACTCTGGGCCTAGGGGGTCTTCACATATTAACATTCATGTTTGGCCTTTAGTTCCTTAAGGCCAAGTTCATGTTACTTTAGGTTACACCCATAGTTCATATATGAATCTAACTTGATTTAAACATGTTTTGAGGTCTAATTGTGTTCTTTGTCATTTTGTAGATTATTATTGAGTTTTTCATAAATGGAGCAATCTGCTAGAATCCATATCATTATGTCACTAAATCAACATATTATAGAATACAAAACATGGGGTGTGAAAAAGTTGGTTCCATACAACAATAAAATTAGTGCATGGACAAATGATGTTGAAACATGAAAACATTAAATGACAAGAATAGCAAAATTCAAACAATTGTAAAGAGTTTCATAGAAGACCCCTCACCTCGTAAGTATATGCACTCAAAAAGAGCTAATGAAGTCATAGGATTCCCAACACTATGAATTCCTCCGAAAATCTAATGGGTTCCAACCTAATTGGTGCTTAGCACAAGATCATGATTCCCTAGTACGTCTTCATGGTCCACAAGACTACTATGAAAGAAAAAAATGTTTCAACACTACTTTATAGACCTATGAGACAATGTTTTATAGTTCACATGGTGTTGAACAAATAAATACCTTAGTTAAAATTTGTATATTAACCCATTCTTTATATTTTATTATCATAATTGCTTTGTCATATTTTATGTGATAGAACAACATTACTCAATTTTTGGTTTTGATACCCTATTTAATATCATTATCACAATTTTAAGTAAAATATGCATACTCAAAATATTTTCCACAAACCCTTACTTTAACAATCAAGGTCCAAATCTATAATTTCTTATCATATGAAATATATTTCTCAAATTCCATATCCAATAGTCATTCCTATCACATCATAGTCAATTGTAATATTCAATAGATTCAACAATTTCAACATAGCAGTGGGGTGTCATACATGGCATTCAATATTTAATTTCATATATATGGTTTTTACATGATCATCATGAAATAAACAAATATGAATTTAGTAAAAATAAGGAACAATTTAACTTAAGATAATAGAGGTTGGTTATTGAATACTAACTCTACACAATCAGGTCAAAACCCAATGTCACTTTTTATTTTTCTTACAACTAAGAAATCTAGATTATAATTATATTAAGGAAGTAATTTGAGATATTTCTAACTTATTTATCATCACAACAAATCCATAGTATTCATATTTATAGAATCTCTTGTACACTTTTAGTTAATTTTTTTTGTAAAAGTGCAAACGAATTTAGATTTACTACTCCAACATCATCTACTACTAAAATTGATAAGGTTTTTTTATGATTTTATTGTATAAGGATGGCCAAAACCATTGCAAAAGCATTCTGTTTTGGAAGATGATCTTAAAGGTCATATTTTCACATGGGATAATTGCAAATTTGGCTCGAATTTTACTATTTCCAAGATTGAGTGTATCTTTATTACAACGAGTAATGGATTTTTGGCCAAACTATTCCATTTATAGCGATCATAAGATTCTTATAATGAAATTCATTCCCGATGGGGAAAAGACAAATGTTCCTTTTCAATTCATTAATTTTTGGTAAGAAAACGATGGTTTCCTTAATGAGGTTAGTAATGCTTGGAATGTCAATTTTTAAAGTCTTATATGTTTAAAGTAGTCAAAACGTTGAAGGAGGTTAAGTAAAGGTTGATCAGCTAGAAAAAAAAAGTGTTGGTAATATTGTTAATAAAGCTAGAAAACTTGAAATTGATACCCTAGATGTTTAAAACATTGCAAATAGAAATCTCAATGATGATCATCTTAGAGTGTTACCAAAAGAGAAGAGAATTCGTGATATCATAGATTTAAAATGTGAAGAATCTTTTGTGAGACAAATCTAAAGTTCAATGGCTTAAACATGGAGATAGAAATAGTTAGATCTTTTACAACTCTCTAAATCAGAAGGTGGAGAAATAAAATAAAAATGTTTTTTTCATCCACAAAACTCCTATTTCTTTTTGTATTTTTTAAAAGTGTATGTACAATATATAACTATGCACAAAAAGAAAAAAGAGAAGAGATGTCTAAACCATAAGGTATAGGGCTCATAGAATAGTGTCCCGAATGAAAGAATAAAAAATCAATCATTTTCAAAACTATTGAGCCCTTCATAAGAATGTATCCCAAAGAAGCACTACCAAACTCCAAAAAATAAAGAGGACCATGAGTTACAACTCAACCAGAACATCGACATTAGAATATTGAATTAAGGAGAACCAATTGAACATCACCAGGCATAAAAACTCAGTTGAGCCCTTCATAAGGGAAACTATGGATCTGACAGAAAAGCATGAACTCCTGTCTAAACTAAATAGGTTAGATCAATCCATGCATAACAACACAAGAAAAGCACCCAGACCAATTAAGAAACAAGACCCTAGAAACCCTAAAGTACATATCTCCAAAGACCATCCCCAGGTTTGCTTCTATCCTAATGAACCCGAGTATTTCTTTCACTCCAAACATTATAACAAACTACCATCATCAGGATTTTTCTCATTCTTAGCAATAAATGATAAGAGATCATCCCAGTATTTTATATTTATCATTTTATTGAGATGAATACTAGCTTTGAATAACAAATCATGGGTATAAGACCATTCAAACGTGACATGATTAGTATCCTCATATGCGTTCCTACTAAGAAAATAGATTGAGGCAGTCTGAAAACCTCTTCTCCTAGTGTAGTCACTAGTAGGAAGCTTGTTCAATAGGACTTTCCACATATGGGTATTGAATCTACCAGAGACACCATCTTTCCAGATCCACTAGGCATAAGGATCCTCTAAATCATAAATCTTAATGGTGTTCCACACAAGTTTAGAACTAGGAAACTTACTACCTTTAAAGACTATAACATCTCTACCACCAGAAGGAGCCTCTAGTGATTGAAGAAAGTTAACCAACTTAAGATTAACCATGTTATAAGGATAGAACCAACCACCTTCTTTAATATAGGAATCAGCAAAATAATCCAAGAGAGAGTCTGATTTAAGAACAACATCTTTGCCTAATAGGGTCATAAGAGAAGTACTATTGTACTAGATATCTAACCAAAACATCATGTGATTTCCATCCCCAATACCAAACTTCATAAACCTTAGCATCTTTTCTCTCTGTTTGAGAATTTTAACAAAACACCAGGACATTTTGGTTGTCAGGAAAATAGAACAAAAGGAAATTTTCTTCAAATGCCCTTCATTTTCCCATTTGATCCATAAGGAATCCTTCTTTCTAGAAACATTCCAAGCGTCAAGAATCAGATAGCTATCAACCACATCTCTGACCTTCTTGATACCTAGACCCTTCTCTTTTTTTGGTCCAGTAACATGATTCCATTTTACTAAATGAATGTTATTTTGTTATCAGTTTGACCCCACAAACGCCCCTACACAGTTTTTCAATCGAATCACAAAATGATTTAGGAAGAGAAAACTTTGAGTCAGTATACATGAAGAGCGGCAAGGGTAGAATTAATCAATTCCTTTCTCACAGCTAATGAAAGCAGTCTTGCCTTCCAGCCTTCAAGTCTTCTTTTCATGCAATCAATAATAGGAGAACAAACATCCTTGGACAAATTTCTTGTAAACGAAGGAATTCCAAGATATTTTGATGGCAACTTACACTTTGGAAAATAATAATCTCTTATACTTCCATTTTCTTTGCACATTTACTGAAGATGATATCACTCTTATCATGGTTGAATATCAGACTTTAGAAATTACCAAATTCCTTAAAGATACTAAGAATAGCATTGGCATTACAAGCATTAGTCTCTTAAAAACAATCAGATCATCAGTGAAAATTAGATGAGAAATCGAGAGATTATTAGAAGCCTTGATAGGAGTCAAAACATTTACTCTTGTCTTATCTTTGATTAGTTCAGATAAACCATGCATCATGATAACAAAAAGATATGGAGGTATTGGATCTCCTTGGAGAATCATAATAGAAGGATGGAATCTATATGTTGGTTCCCCATTAAAAAAAACTTGATAGGAAGTTGTATGAAAGATTTCAAATATCCAATTAATGCAAATTGTAGGAAACCCCATATTGAACAAAATAGAGAAGAGATAGTTTCAATTCACTGAGTCGTAGTCTTTAGTGATATCCACTATCATACACATATCATTGCCTATAGTACTCCAATTAAAATCATGAATGACCTCATTAGTTAATAGCATAGCATCTTTAATACTATGACCTCTAATGAAAGCACATTGCTTAGGGTCAATAATAGAAGGTAAAACCACCTGCAGCCTATTAGCCAAAATTTTGGAATGATCTTATAGACAATTTTTCATAAGACGATAGGTTATCAGTTCTTTAGATCACTTGTTTCTAAAGAAGCCTTAGGAATGAGGGTAATAAAGGTCTAGTTGGATTCCTTCAAGAGTCTACCATTACAAAAAAAAATCTTGAACAGCAAGATTCACATCTGGACCTATGATGCTCCATGCTTTTTTTATGAACATGGTGTTAAATTTATCTGAGCCAGGAGACTTATCAACATTAAGATTACCAACCACATCATTGATTTCAGTTTGCAACATAGGAGTAATCAAGGATGATTTCTTATTCAAATTAAGTCTCGCACCACGCCAAGGTCCTTGGAATCTACCACTTGCTTGAACTGGGGAATTGAACAAATTAAAGTAATAATTTGAAACATATCTCCTTAACTCATCAGGATGTGATTGATACTACCATTAATGTTCAGCACTCTTATAATGTTCCTTTTCCTCTTGGTTCTCAGAGAAGAATAAAATAAGTGTGTATTGGAGTCACCCTCTATAATCCATTGAATGCATGACTTTTGTCTAATGAGGGTTTCGTCAAGAAGAGAGGCATCAGATGATTTGCCTTAGCTTCATTATGAAGAATAGAGTTATTTGGATTTAGATCAGAAATACTTTGAATCCTGAGTGCTTCTTCTTTCAAGATTCTAGCACAATCCGTCAGGTTGCCCATAATAGAAAAGTTCCACTTCTTCAATCTTGTTCTTAACATCGCTAACTTTCTATACACAGTAAACATAGAATACCCTGCAACAGCTTCACTCCAACTTTCTTTGACAATATCAAGGAAACCCTCACAACAAGCCCAAGAATTAATAAACCTAAAAGGAGATTTAACAACTCTACTTTCTCCAATATTGAGGAATAGGAGTCAATGATCGCTAAAAGTATTAGAAAGACCTCGCCACAAAAGTCAAGAATAGTAGAAAGAAAATTGAAATTATAGAGAATGTGGTCAATTCTAGTAGTACCAAAGTCATCCCCTTCTTGGTGGTTGTCCCAAGTAAAAGTAGGACCTTTCATATCTACTTCAAAAAGCCAATATCTAAGATCACGGTCATTGAATTCTACCATAGACTTCTAGATAAAAAGATGTACTCTAATTTTTTAACATTACTTTATCATGGCAATAAAATCTCCAAGAATCGACCAAGGATTTCCCATATTCAACGAAATAGAATCAGTAGACTCTCCACACTTAGTTCTATCAACATTTGCATTGTGACCATAAACAGTAGTAATAGAATAGACAAAATCACCAATTGTAACATTGAAATGAATCAAATGATCGGTCTTGAAAACCTTATTTACAACACAGAAATCCGACTTCTAGAGAACAAAAGGTTGTGATTAGAAACATAACTATACCCTTGAAAATGTCGTACATGAAGTTAGGAACCTTCTTGAATCTCAATCTCATCTCATTCAAAACAATAAGGTGACTAGAGAGTCTGCTAACTCCTCCTAGACACATATAACCTTGTTACTAAGGCCTCTCACATTCCAGGAGGTGATGTTAAAGTTGTCATTCAATTGATAACTTGAGTCGTTGAGCTAATGGATTTAGGTGAAGAGTTCTCAATAATAACTTTTAAATCTTTGAGTCTATTAGTCGCCTGGGAAAAATTTTAGTTACTCATTCTTAGTGTCAAGCTCATAACAAGCTTAGATGTAACTTTGGGGGGTAACCGAATTCCCTTCATTCACTATTAGTCTAGAAGACCCAGAACATCCAGTAAAACCCCCATGCGGCCTTTAAGTTATTAGTCGAACACCTAAAAATGGGTTGAAGGAATAGACCTCAGAATAGCTATTGTACCACTAGGAGGCTCACCTGCTGACACAAAGTTTTAACAATAGCATCAACCTTTTCAACCTTATTAGATATATCTAAGTTAATTGAACATAGATCCGGCTCATGACCAATGAGATTGCATCTATTGCAGACTTCAGGGAGACATTCATATTCGAATAGAACCTAATGAGAGACACCTTTGTCACTTTGAATCACCACAGAAGTATGGAACACGGAATCTGACGTCATAAGTACATGCATTCTAGCATAATCAATCTAGGAATAGTCTTTAGTATATTTATCCTTCCAAACTAGATCACCAAGGAAAGAACTAATCCTTTCCCACATCCTAGAATTTCACAGTTCTAGAGGAAGAGCAAAGACTCAAACCCATAT
The DNA here is from genome assembly GCA_963693085.1 of Alisma plantago-aquatica. NCBI lineage: Eukaryota > Viridiplantae > Streptophyta > Magnoliopsida > Alismatales > Alismataceae > Alisma > Alisma plantago-aquatica. Next base: position 273,091,808 of record OY856413.1, on the reverse strand, counting down.
AGGAACTAATTTCATACCAACCTTCTTAATCGGAACAGCATGCCACCATTTCATCAAAATAAGAGGTGTATGCTTAACATACCATGGTCCTTTATCCAGGACAAAGTTTAGATCTGAAGCATTAGCAAATCGGAATATGAACATACCATGCTCTTTCGTGACAATTTCGAACTCTTCCAACAAACCCCATAGATGAGAGATATGTTGATGCAAAAGTGTGAAATCTGGATAGAAGTCAAGCACATAACCAATAAGACAATGATCTAGCACATCACATTTTCAATAGCCTCAGAATGAGGGTATATAATCTTTCCATCCTAAACGCAGATAGGATTTTTTCCCAAAGAAGCAATGTTCCTTCCATTGTCCTCCTTAAAGATATCACACCACTCTTTAGGAGACTCCATATATGCATCTAGGTCACTCGCGAGCATTCTCTTCCTCTAGATCTAATGATGGTTCATAGGTTGGCGGTGCTTCTCCACCACTAGGGCTCTCAAGTAGAAATGGCCTTAATAGAATTAAAATTTTGAATATTTATGGTATTCAAATATGTGATGCTCCTGTTATTAACAAAAAAATTGGTTGATTAGTATGTGAATCTCTTCAAATAAATGTATTTCTCTCCTACTGTCTGGAATAATGAGTGGGTTTTTCCTAAACTAAGTGATAATCATTTTCATATTCTGAGTGATAGAGTTATTATAGATGAGATTGATGATATTATTGTTAAGGATGATGGCAAAAACGTTCCATGCCCGGATGGCTTCAATGCTTACTTTTAAAAGGCAACTTGGATATTCTTGGTGATTCCATTTATAAATATGTCTTGGATTCTTTTGAAAAAAGTCAAACTTTATTCTTATTCCCAAATGAAAAATATCTGAAAGAGTGAAGGCCTATTTCTCTCTATAATTTTTCTCAGAAACTCATATCTAAAATCCTTGCTAATAGGTTGAGTTCTATTTTTCATGATATCATAGACAGTAGTCAGTGTGCTTTGATCATGGTAGGAATAGCAAAGATCCCATCTTAACATCTAATGATTTGTTAGCCAACTTCAGTAAGCACCTAGAGGGTCAAAGATTTGTGTTAAAGTGGATATTACAAAAGCATATGACTCTTTAAAATGGGATTGTCCCTTGAATGTTATGGATATTATAGGTTTTCTTTGGTTTTGTTGTAACTAGAATTGTACTATTTTGGACATAGTGTCATACCAAGTTCTAATTAATGGTGAACCTTGTTCTTATTTTAAGCTCTCTAAAGGTTTAAGGCAAGGTGATCCTCTAGCTAATCTATTGTTTGTTATTAGTATGCAAGGCTTCTCGAGTATCATAAATGTTGAAGTTAAGAATAGAGTCTTCAAGCCTTTAAGAACAGCTTCTTCTCATATGCATATATCACATATTATATTTGATTATGACCTCATGATATATGGTTAAGCCTCTATTGATAATGTTGTTTCTCTAAACAAATTTATTGAAATCTTTGGTTCTATTTCCGGTCTAAATTTTAATCAAGGGAAGAGAGTTGTTTATTTCAGTAAGCAAGTTGTGAAGTTGAAGTTGGACTCTGTTCTGGGGATTTCTGAAGGAAAACTTCATGTCACCTATTTAGGTGTACCTTTTTCTTTGGTAGGTTGACTTATAGTTTATTCCATCCTTTGATTGATTACATTAAGGGTAAATTTGAAACCTAGAAGTGAAAATGTGTATCCCATGTTTGACACATAGAACTTGTTAGATGTACTCTTATTGGTCTATATGATTTTGGGGCCAATGTTTGCCTTCTCCCTATAGTAGTTAGCAATGATGTAGAAAATATTTGTATAAGGTCCTTGTGGGGTGATAAGGAGGAAAAGAAGCACAATCATCTCATATCTTGAGAGAAAGTATACAAACCCAAGAAGAAGGTGGTTTAAATATTATAATGGCAAGGGAGATTTGTCTATGGCTCGAAGGTCAATTTCTAGATAGTTGTGAGTGGTAAAGAATATCTATGGGTTTTACAGATTCATAGCATATACATGAAAGGTGACTCTATTTGGATGTCCAACTATTCCCTTAACTACTCCTAGATGTGGAATAATCTCTTAAAGTTGAGCAGTCTATGAGTATGCATATGGAGTATGTCTTGAGGAAAGGAGAGAAGATTTATATGTCGAGAGACCCTTGGCTCAAGAACTGCAAATTTCTCACTAATTTGGTTGATCATTCCTTATGATCAAAGTTGGGTAAAGGAAGACACTTTAGGCTATGAAAATTCATTAATCATGGAATTTGTAATATTCTAATTCTTGAAGGATTTTAGATCTCAAAATATTTCTTGAAGACAATTATTATCCTTCTAGGAATGAAGATTTGATTTTTAAGCCCAATGAAGGACCTAGGTTCGAACCTCACCGAAGGCACTTTGCAAACAACAATCCACACTGATTAGGTATGGGAGGGGGTGACCGGACCACACCCTCTCATGCCTCAAGAGTTTACCATGTCGGGCTCGCCCTGGGTGGGTTCTCTCGGTCACCAAAAAAAGGATTTGATTTTGTTCAAAGGCAACAATAATGTTAGTATAAAGTTGGCATGGAATGCAATCCCTGATGTTCCTAGGGAGTAATTGGGTATGGAAATCTACATTCCCGAGTAGGTTCAAGGTGAATTCTTGGAAAAAATTCTAACAATTTTCTTACTATGGATTTCATGAGGGAAATGGGGGTCATACCTTATTTTGTTTCTATTTGTTGTGCAAATATAACAATAAGAATGGTCAGGATCTTTTTTTTAGTGCTAGATTGTGAAAGAGATTCAGGAGTTGGCTGTGAGCTCTAGTTACATCTATGTCAGAACAAGGAATCTTTTGGATCTTCTAAATATGATGCGACTAAATAATTGTGGTAGTAGCATTATAGTTTTGTATCGTATTTGGAAATACAGGACATGGTCCATTTTAAGAAATGGATTCCTAGTACAAAAGCTTGTTGGAATATAGTTATTATAGATCTTATAGCAATGTATAGATTTATTATATAGTCTTTTTTTAGTTTATTTATTTGACTATGTGTAAGTGGTGTTGGTCTCTTCCCCTTTTCTTTCTTGGTAATAAAATGAAGGGCATGCTTGAGTGATCAAAAAAGGATGACCAAACAATTCACCATTCCCAAGATATCTTGTATTTTCCCATTTGCTAAAGATACAAGAATCTTAATCAATCACCACCAAAACTTCTCCTTCTTCTTTAATCAATTTATTCAAGGCTTAAATAGAGGAACTAAAGAAGAGAGAGAGATAATAGGATTTAGGAATTAGGACATGAAGATCTGTGGGAAGTCAAAAAAAATTGAAACCATGATAAATGGGATAAGATATTCATCTATAAAATAAACTATTCCACTTCAGCATACCTCTAGCAGAGTAGTGGATCACATTCTTTAACAACCTTATGTCTCCACCTTCAGATCCTAATTTCACCTCACTTGGCTAGAAATTAGATATTTGATGTACAATGGTCAGATCGATGTGTCCTTGAAGGGTCTAGTACATATGGGTAGAACATGTGATTTACATTTTCCTAAATACCTATTAATACCCATTTTTGTATTTTCCTCATCATTAGTGGTTCTTTGGTTTTCTCCAAGAAAATTCAAATTGATGACTAGCATCATTCCAGTCATTATGTTTGGTCGACTCTTTTCCTTTAAAAAATTCAAGAAAGCCCCTATACATTGGGTTTTTAGTGTGTTTGATCAACTCCAGTTGGTTAACATGTTGTCCCAGGGGCATATATAACATGTTTGTTTAGTACAATCTTAATATATTTCTTATTCTAAGATTGTTATTAAGTATTTTTTATAGCTGGAATAAGAAGAAATACAAAAAGGGATTTACAATATGAGCGAAAAAGAAGATTTTATATACTATGTAAATGATGTCATTTATATTCATTTTTATTCATATTAATGTGTAGATAATTTTCTAGTAAATACCCCAAAATTCCCTTCATTATTACCCTAGTAAGCCATTATGGTCAAAACTCTTATTTCCACAATTGTCTTTATCCAAATCTATACATTTGAGTTAGATGACAACATATTGGATCTAAATTTATGTTCAAACAAGGTAGTGACCTTTTGCTATTTTTTGACATGCAAATGTATTAGGGTGTCTCTAAGATTGTGAATCATTTTTTAAAATATAAATTTTACCAATCATTATATAGGCTAAAGTATAGATTGACTAATGACATGGTAAAACATCAAGTAAATTGTGTAGATCATCATCGGGTTGAAAACTCATGATATTCACTATGGAAAAGTATGATTTGGAAAAAGTTCATGTCAGTTGAAATCCACGGTCCAGTTGATTATGACCTTTGAGTGCCTAATGAGTCATTAGAACATGAGTTTGACTATTCACAATTATTAGCAGTCAGATACACACTCCACCATGATCATCTAGGCTAAACATCGTCTACTTCTATAAATAGGGACCCCGTTGGAACACTCATAACATAGTTGATTATTGGAAGAACATTGATTCTACTTGTAGCAATGAAATCAATTGTTCTAAATCATATAGCTCTCAACTTTTGAGCTTCTTCTATATTTATATTTTTCCTATCCATCCACAAAAGTTTAAAAGTACTATCTTGTCCCATTTATGCTTAAATTGTGTAATCTATTCTTGCATGATTTATTTATCTCTTTGTTTTATGCAACATGAAGTGCTTCAAGGCAATAAAGTGGTGTGTCCAGCAAAGGAGATTGGTGGTGGTCTCCCATTAGGTCTATGAAAAAGAGAAAGTGGTGGTATCCTGATTCCATGAGAATGAGATTGCTCTAGTGACCTCCCATGACTAACCATGAGGATATTTGTTCTTAAACTATGATCACATTTTCTATATTGTATCACCTCTTATTATCTTGAATATATTGATTTCCAAATCCTAGTGTTTATAAATCCAATTAGGGTCAGATGTAGGGTAGTTTATACATGAAGCAACTTACATATTGTGTTTTCTTGAATATCTTTCCTCCTCCCCATTCTTTCTTGACCGCATTTCAGTAAGTTGCTTTCAAAAAAAATTGTTAGAAAGTATTATTAAGTCTACTCATAGTCCAACTCTCGTCCATTTGGTCAGCTATATTTCAAAATTAGGAATCTATCCAATCAAAATTTTACAAGTTATTTAAACTTGTTTTCAAACATTTTGGTAGGTTTTAGGGGGGTTTCATTGAATAGAATCAGGGTTTGGTTTAACTCTGTTTTTACCATTCTCAATCAATTTTACTCATTCCAACCTCAAACCCTAACTTTCCCATACTATGGTTTTTTCTTGCCTAAACCCTAACAGTTTTAACTAGGGCATGATTAACATATATAAGAATATTTGCATGTTTATTCTAACTATTAACATCAATTCTAATAAAGGGAAGATGTTAACAAGCTTCCAAATATATTTGATTATTTGAGCATGAAAGTATCCAATTAAACCCTAATTATTTGGATAAATAGGAGATTGACCTTGCATAAATAGCTAATTCAAATTTGTTCCATGTATGCTAGGTACTTTGGAGGGGATTTGAGGTTGAATATATACTAACCAACCTATTTACTCAATGGAGAGGGTCCATAATGGTTTTATCTCTTCAAAAGGATAATGGTAAGGAATGATCCTTTTCCATTGGAAATTGGGGTACATCAAGCTCTCCCATCATGGGTACCTCTCTGTAACTATATTTTCTAGAGTAACACATAGATCTACAATTATTTTTGGATTAGCTAGTACCATTGGGGAACTTTAGTTATCTGTTTATACCACTTTCTATTTAATATATTGTTCCTCTTCAAGTTTTATTAGTTGTGCCACCAATAGATTAGTTAAATTGTTCTAGGGTACCTCCTCCTCATATATTATATCTTAAATGCCCATTTTCCCTTTATCTGTGCATACCTTTGCTGAAGTCATATAGTTTTCAACTAGAACTATTTCCAAAATGAATAATCTTGAACTATTGTAATATCTTATTGAGATAAGAGCTATATAAACACTATATGAAATTGAAAGTATTACTTTATTCTCTATGACTAATAATTTGATTAGCACATTGTAATCCCCCATGGTAAGAATGTCATTGAATATAACTCATATCATATCTGCATATTAGTAACAAATTTGTATAGTTTTTTCTTTGTATATCCATCAAGAGTAGTCCTTAAATGGGATTTGTCCCAATTTTCTTATTGAACCAAAAAGTATATATAATTCTATCATTCAATTTGTATGATTTGTAATGATATTGGTGAAATTTACTTTATAAAAGGAATGAAACATATTCTTATTTTGGGATAAATTATAAATACAATTATTGTATCTTATACAAATCTTGGATTCTCCTCATGTGATTCAATACAATTTATGTATGGTAACTAAAATATGACAAATACATACAGAATTTTGACTGGGTTTTTATTATATGTACTAAATTAATTGTTCTCATTCATCTATGAGTATTATCTTTTAGTCTCATGTGTATCAATGAAGCCTACACATAGCATTATCCACATTTTTTGTGTTTACTTTGGTTATAATTTAACATCTCAATCAAAAGATGAAGGGAAATTAGGAATGATCCAAGAATTATTAAAAATTAAGAAATGTTTGGAATGACCCCAGAATTATTAGAAATTAAACTTATTAACATAGTTTATTATCTTATAATAATAAGGAAACCCATCTTGGTTACTTTTGATTAAAGCATATAAATAGATAGAAAAAAGTACCATACATATCTAGTAAGTGTTAAAACTTTGCCTTTGTTTCCTCTTGGATTCACACGTAGGAACTCCAATACCAAATTATTTGAGAGGTTGGCTTTGTTTATGATGGAACCTCCTTTGTCACTTTGCATGCAATCTTTCTACTAGTCAAAGTCAGCACGAACACATTCTACTACTCCAAATACCAAGTTTATTTTTTCATATGCTTACTACTATACAATCATCCAACCAATTACTACTGGCCTATCCTCGTGTTAACTAGCTACTCTTGATTCTCTACAATATGGTCATGAAAAATACTTCCTGCTTGTTTTTCCCATTGAAGGACTTGGCTTGTTAATGTCACATGTTGAGTATTGAGCTATCATTCAATATCACTTCATGGCATCCTTATACCCAGTTGATGAATGTTGCCCTTTCTACAACATTGTAGACCCCGATGCTTTTGTGACCATGTTATACATTATTTCACACTACATGGTTATAATTTTCATCACAATGATGTATGTTGTAACATCCCTGACCTGGGTTAAGGCTTAACCCTAGAAGTTTTGCTTAAGTAAGTCATGTATATTCTTTTATTTATCTTTTGGAAAGTAATTAAGGCTCAAGAGGAACTTATTTTCAATTTTGGTCCTATTTGAATAATGTAGAAACAATGTTTTACTTGTTTTGGACCAAAGTGCAAATTACCCAAGTTGAGGGGTTAAATTGCATATATTACATGATATAATGTTCCTCAAGTGTTGAAGAATCATAAGAATGAAAATTATGCAGAGGTATGGCTTTTGGTAGCCTGAGCACCAAGAAAGAGCTTATTAAGCAATGTTTGTGCATTAAAACCTAGTTTTGGTGTAATGTGCAATTTACCCAAAACCTAGGGTTCAATTTGCAAAATACCACTTCTAGAGAGTCCCTAATGTTTCTTGGTATCAATTAGAGACAAGAAAGTCAGAGGGGCATCTCATTTGAATCTCTTTGGGAGGAGAGAGAATCTTGATATTAAAATAATCAAGATTTAAGCATAATTGAAATCCTAATTCAATTTAATGCAAAAATAAATATATTAAAGAAAGTGTCCTTCAACCAAAAGTGTGATGGTTTAATTTTTATAAGTGTGGACGTCCTTGTGCCTTGCAATGGCACCGAAATATCTAAAGTGAGTGGAGAGCCCACTCACATTAGTTAAAGAAAAAGTAATATCCACTCATTTTTGGATATTATTATTATATTGATTAAGGTGCTTAATTTTTTTTTCTTTTAATCCATGGATAAAGAAGAGGATTTAGAAGGGGAGGATTATGGCTTCTTATTAAAGGAAGTGAAGGGGATAAGTTGCTCCAATTTTGGGAATTGAAGGATTTTTATAACACTTTCTCTCTCTTGAAATTCCCTTACATATACCCCATTTTCCACCCACATGACTTTTTTTTAATCCACTTTCTTTCCTTGCTTTGGCCGGACACAAGGGAGCTTAGGAGAAATAGGAGGACTTACCTCAACCTGTAGGTGAGCTCCTTAATCATCTTCAACCTTGATTTCATGGTGGAAATCGAAATTCAATGCTTATTTTCTTCTTTTCTCCATTCAATCTTCAACTTTAGCCATTCTTTTCAATCAAAGACTTGAGAACGGACCTTGGACAATTGAGAAAGCTTCATTCACCATTGCGGACGTGAAGATTGAAGATTGGATTCAAATTTGAAGGCGGGTTATATAACTTGAACCCTTAAATGTCATTATTGATTTCATTTCTTCATCATGTGTTGATTCCTTTTTCATTCCCGATTTTCCCTTTGATTAATTGTTGAAATCACCACGAAGATCACAGAAAATTTCAAAGGTTTGCATCTTGAAGATGATGATGTCATCTTAGCACACACCTCAACAAAAATCATGAGCAAACGGTTTGCTATGTTGATGACCAAACAGTCTCAAGACCATTTGGGGTCAATTGCTGATGTAGTTGGATGAAGATACAATGGTTCCAATTGATTTAATTATAATGGATTAAATAATGGATGATCCATTGATTACAACCCTAATCGGATTGATTGGTTGAAACCCTAAATTGATTGAATCGATTTCAATGTTGAATGGCTCAAATGGTCTCAAGACCGTTTGAGGTCAAGAGGAGTCATGGATGGATGGAGATCCAAGGGTTACAAATTTATCTACTTTCAATGGTCTTAATGTTGGATGGTTCGATGAGTGAAAACCCTAAATAGTTTGATTAAGAAACCCTAATTGATCCATTCGATTTCAAGGTGGTTTGGACCAAACAGTCTTCAGACCGTTTGGAGGGCAAACGGTCTCAAACCATTTGATGTCCAATCAGTTTCAATGATGGGTTCTTCATTCAGTTTCAATGATAATTTAATCAAACGGTCTCAAAGGTTGAAAGCACCAAACGGTTTCAAAACCATTTAAGAGCAAACGGTCTCAACCCTAAATGCCCAAACGGTCTCAAGACCGTTTAGAGGGCAAACGGTCTCAAAACTATTTGAAGGTCAAGGAGGTCAAAACCGTTTGAAGGTTCAAAAGTATCAAAACCGTTTGGAGACCTAATAGTCTCAAATCTATGAAAGATCAATTAACCATATGATTGTTAATGATGTTTATTAAAGATAATTACAATGGATGTACCTTTGAGGTACTAGGGTGATTAGTACCCTTTGAGGGGTTAATCTTTGATGCTTATGTAAGAAATATCTCAACACACTATGCTAACCGTAAATGCATGTACTTGAATGAAGGGTTGACCTAATCTAATCAAGCTTGAAGCAATCAACATCCTATAAAGGATGAGAGAGAGAGGAATTCATACGTGTATAATAATCATGTAGTGGATAAGCCTCAACACTCTCAACATGAATAAAATATGTAATTAGGGTATGATCCTTGATAAAGAAATCATGAAACCCTAATCGAGGAGGTTGATGAGCCCTAATCCTAATTTAGAGCAATGCTAGATGAAACCCTAATCCAGGGTAATGGTGTAACCCTAATCTAGGATGATGATATGAGAAATTCCAATCCATGGTAATATAATGAAAAACCCTAAATTAAGAGAATGCTTCATGAAACCCTAATTTCAGGTAAAGCTACATGAATCCCTAATCTAGGGTGAAGCCATGTGAAATCCCTAATGCAGTAATGTGATGTGAAACTCTAATCCAGGGTGATGCTATGTAATGCTATATGAAACCTTAATATGAAACCCTAACCCTAATAAAGGGTGAAGGAATGTGAAACCCTAACTTTGGGTTATAGTGCATGAAACCCTAATCTTGGGTAATATGATGATAAACAATAACCCTAATTTTGGGTTAAGGGTTGATAAACCCTAATTTCAGGTACTGCTATGTGAAATCCTAATATAGGATGATGTTATGTGAAATTCTAATGAAGGGTGATGTTATGTAAACCCTAATTGATAAAGATGGGAAACCCTATTCCTAATAATGGAATAGTGACTAATATATTGATAAGTGAAACCCCTAAAGTGGTTGATAATGGATAACCTTATATCAATAATGCCTTAATCTGAGATGAGTCCATATCATTGATAATGGTTGAATATTTCAAATAAGTGACTTATGACCAATGCATTACATGATAAATATGTTGAACTGGTGCATAAAGTATTAGTATGGGAAATACCCTAATACAAGATAATTGATGAACTTAAGTAATATAAAAGTGATGAGGTAAGTGATACATCAAGACATTATAGATATCACGTCCAGCACCTCAAGATTGATACACCTTGACGTATCCTAAATCCAATATACTTGGATGAGTAACACATGAAGTGTGTTATGTCAATTGTTACATTGAGATGTAATGCACTTTGACAAGCGTAAGCTAACATACCTTAAGAAAAGGTTAAGCCAAGTCAACAAAGTATGATGTAACCATATTCTGGTAAAGTTGAGAGAGAAACCCATATCTTGTATTGATAATTCATTTAATGATAAATGATGAGAATGAATAAGCATGATTGAATACTTATGTTATCAATGTTGGCTCCTAACTGTGTGGAGCAATGAATTAGGGATTGATCATTAATAATATGATCTTGAGAAGTTAAAGGGTTAATAATGGAAAACTCTAAACCCAATGAAGGGTGATGATATGTAAGAGAAACCCTAATCGATAAGGAAGGAAAACCCTAACCCTAATGATGGGAAGGTTGTAAATCTTTTGTTGAATAAGCCTTGTTAGGCATGTTAAATACTTCAATAGAAGTATAATGATCAATGGGCCTTGTGAGCCATGTGAATAAGTTGTTTCCTAGTGAGAGGTGATAAGATACTTAATGGGCCTTGTGAGCCATGTAAGATGCTTATGTAGCAAGTATGCTGTTTACCTTGGTCAGATGACCTGAAGGTATTAGTTACCTGATAAGTGGTAACAAGTGTTCTTTAACGAACTGAGGGTTCGAATACCCATCTCCCATAATTATGATGATGAGATGTTAAGGGATGAGAATGCCCATGATATGAAACGGGATTGAGATCCAATGTTTATAAAGTTTTGAAAAATAATTGATATATGTATTATACTTTTCTTTGTAGCATTTGTCTAATAAGTCTTGTTTGAAACTTGACTGATGCTAAAAGAATATGATAATGTATTTAATTAACCAAGTGAAATCTCATCATGTAGTGCCCTGGCCATAGATCCATCAGCGTTAGAATTTGTTGAATGGTGAAATGGGTTTCTCCGCGGCATAACCCGGAAACTGCATATTTTTGAATATGTGGGGGTAATGGGTGAATATATCCTTACACCTCATAAGAATGACTATGGGCCATATCCTATTCATAGGAATGGTTACGGACCATATCCCAATAAGAGTATGGCTATGGGCCATAACTCCACAATACCAGGCATTGGCTACGGGCCATATCTTGAAAAGAGTATATGCTACGAGCTATAACTCTATAGTGAAGTTACCAGTATACCCTGGAAAGCTATTTAGCAGTGACACTAGATGTCCTGCATATAGTCTCATACTGACTGAGACATATGAGGTCTTGGGAATTCGGCTCTTCCATTGATCTTGTATGGCACCGATTTCGACTTCACAATGGTCGGTTGGAGTATGAGCGGTATACCTCATCTCCTCAGGGCATAAGTTTGGTTGTAAAATATAATCAGATGTATAGTATGTTTGCTTAAGGATTGAATACGAAAATCATTGGTTGATGTTACATTTCTTTTATGCATCTTTAGTTAATAGATGATATATTTATGTTTCCTTACATTCCTTGCAAAGTAGATAGATGATGTATAATTCTACCATGGGTAGATGCAATGTTCTACTTAAGAAAGGAGATTATCTTATTCTTTTCATACAATGATTAATACTGTTGTTAATATAAAAGAACTCCTGCTCATTTTATTACTATTTATCTGCAATAATAATGTTTCTGGCGGAGATTTATATCTCTTGCTGGGACGATTTCAATTGTCTCACCCCCGTGGGATCCAACTTTTTAGGTAGACGCAGAAGAAGAGGCAGAAACCCTATAGTAGGGGGAGAGCAGCAGCAGTAACAGGGATAGCTGTAATATTCCAGGTGGAGGCTCTAGATGTCATATTTTGTATGGAGAATCCTATGTGTCGTCTCTGTACTCTCAGGTCCTCAGAGTTAGTAGTTAGTACTTTTAATGAATCGATCTGAGATTTTGGCTTGATGCCTAGAGGTTCTTATATTGTCTCTGTATAGTTTTAACAAGGTCGTTGATGCTTGTAATCCTTGATAAGAAACGGTACAGGATATGTACTTATGAACCAGGATGTAAATAAAATACTTTGGTTCTTGATAAAAAGAGTTTTCCAGTGTTTGGATCTCTTTGTAAATGGTTTTAATTTTTAGTGATTTTCAGTAATCCGCTGTTAATAATCGCTTCCGCTTAGTTAATAACGTTTTGTTCGAATGTTGTGTCACATATGTGATGTTCTTTTTCTCCTTGCCTCATATTATGGGTTGATGATCCTAAAGGTAGCCCATGTAGCCTTCCTTGGCACATGTTCTATTGGCCTGCACTCCTGCAACCTATTGATATCTTGTTATTTTGTTGAACATATGGTGGAAACACATGTGTTGACCTCACTAAAATTTCCTCTTATATAGGCATCCTTTCAAGCAACCATAAAGAAGGCCAAGAAGCCTAACATTTTGTTTCACAAAAGTTCCACAAACATGGTGCAGCTTCAAACAAAAATCATCATCATTTTTTTTCATGCACCTTTGATACCTTTAAGTGTTGGATGATGATGTGATTTATCTTATGTGGAACCTTCAACATGTAACAAATAGAACATTACGGTGCCATCATCTACGTCCAATAATTATGATGTCATCATCTATGTCCAATAATTTTATATTCAAATATATAAGTATTGACATCAGATTAATGCATATTAATCACCTTTTTCATTGTGGTTTCTGGATTAGTTTTGGCTGTTTTGGTCACCATTTGTATTGTGTTTTGCTTAGTTTCTTTAGTCTTATTTGTGTTCTTCAATAACTAGGATTTTTAACACTTTCCTTGCTCTTATGCATATTGAAAGCACATATAAACTCTACAGCATCCATGAAGTTCTTCACCAAGCTCGTATTCAAGATTGAAAGTAAATTCATTTTAGAATTTGAGCTTACCCACACATTCTGGAAAGTAGATTGGGTGATCTCCTCTATTGATTACCCTGCCCTCTCCATAACTCTCCTAGATGCCTACCGGGAAACCCCTCATGTTGATCAGTCGATTAGAAGGTCTCCAAATACATTAGACTCTATTGATTTATTGACACCAAGTGATCGAGTGATCCACCATGGTAATTAACCAATCCGCATAATACACAATGTATCATAATATCACAAGAATGAATGGCCACCATGACTATCCATCGATCATCCGAGGTGCCTTCCAAGTCAAAGACTCATAGCAATTTTAGCTTTCTAGCAAATCAGGTGATCTCCTCTTCAGGTCGACGAACCAATATATTCTCAAGAAGCCTCATCAAGAAGATGATCAGCCAAATTGTCAATCAAGTTAGCCAACCAAAAGGTCAATATCCACATTTCCATGTTAGTAATTGGCATACCAGACCACCTGGTCACCCAATCATTGTGGAAGACAATGTAAAGTTACAAAGTCATCAATAGAATGGATTTAAGTAATAGAAGTGGCTTCCATACCTAATTGTCATTCATTACATTCTCACTCAACAAAGAGAAAGTTCCAAAGAAAGAAGTCAGGTGAGACAATAATGAAGGAGATCATCCTATAGGAGTTCTTTGGATTTGTCGAGGCTGAAGCATATTATAGTAGTCGGAGACCATTGGCTGCTCTCTCTTCTCCATCACTGACATGACTTCTACTCTTTTCTCTAGTCTTTTTGTTCGTACCTCAACATAAGTGAGTAGACCTTCTCACTAAGGCATGTGTAGTATCCCCATTGCTTGTACCCTATCTCATTTTTATTAAACTTAATTATTCTTGAATGATTGATTTGGTTTCCATTTGTTTATTTCTTACTATTTGAATTGATCACTCTTCTAGCATGTTTCATATAATTCTAAGCATGAAAACCATGAAATTTAGGATTATATTATTGAATGGATGTGTGGGATACCGTATGAGATCATGGAAGGAGTCCTATAGGGTGACTGAATCATTAACTATGGGTAATGGACCTCAAGCGCATGGAGAATTTAATCTTGGTGTATTATGTTCTAAAAGGAGATTAATTCACTTGGTCCTAGTTTAATTGATGAGAAAGTTATTGAGTTGTAATGATTGTATGGGTACATCATTGGTGTCATTGAAACCCAAATGTCTGAGTGTTCTTTATCATTGATTAAAACCCATAGTTTCATCATCTTTTGCATTGCAATATTTAATTCACCCTCAGTTTATAATCATTCTCAAAAAAATAGATTTAGATATTGTTTGAAACAATTTGTTTGAAGTGGTTTCTTCAAAATGTTGTCCTTTTAGATTTGGCCCATTACTATACTATAATTGAACCGTCTGTTTGAGGGGGAGTTAGTGGTGATTGTATTAAAGGATTTAAAACCTAGGATAATTGTTCAAGGGAATTTGTGTGCACAAATAATTTGCATAAGATTTTTGTTCCATTAACGAGGACAATGGGATAGTTTTCTAACCTCGTTGTTTTGAATAATTAGGATTTTTCTTATTAGTTGATAATATCTCCAATCTACTTGAACTATTGCTTCCTCTATTTTTGATATTTTCGAATCTCCTTGTAGGTACTAAAGGTAGATGAAATGTTCAAAAAGTCTTGACCCCACACCACTTGAATGTGATCCAGAAATCCAAAAAACCTTTCACCATCTAAAATGAACTTTTTAGAATAGATTGAAAGAGGACAAAATCAATCGCCAGGTGAATTGGCCCTTGTCATATAGAGAAAGACTCGTGTCTAAGAGACAAGGTCAACCATGGTTGCTAAGCAGAGAGAATGAGATGTTGTAACACTTAAAGAAGAGTGCCAGAAGCATCTTAAGGATCTCTCAGTCCCTAAGTTTGTCGATGCACATAACCCAATCAGGCCTGCCACCATCAATTCCTTATAGTTTGAGATCGACAGGTAGTGGATCACCATGCTCTAGAGCAGCAAGCTTTCTCCAAAAATAAAAACAATAATTGTCAAGATCATCTCCAACACTTCTCCTACCTTTTTTCTTTGCAAAAAATACTAGGAGTTTTTGAAGATGCCATCAAAATACATCACATTCAATATTAATAGATTAATCAATCCAGTAGTTCGTACAACACCATGGAAGGGGACCACATCACCACTTCGGAGGGTATTCAGTCCAAGATTCTAGAGAAGTACTAACCCCTACCATCCCAGATCACCTTAAATCGCACATCCAAAAAGGAGCAGATCTAGAGCGATAAGACTTTATATTTATAACTCGGTACTTAAACACCCACAACAATAATAATGGGGTCTTGTGTAGTAAATGGAATCAGTCTCATGTACAAGGGTGGTAAGTATTAAAAATCTAAAGCTTTAGATTATTTATGCCTAACCAATATCAAGGAATTTTTTCCTCACACAGAGGTGGTATCTAAGCAAAAAGGTAAAAAATCAATAAAAAGTAAAGGATTATATGATAAAACAAAAGTGAACATAAATATTTAAGTATATCTTCAAATATATGGTTAAAGGGAACTTGGATTGGGTTTCACAATCTAAAATCTCTCACAACATGTTGTACATATACCAATTGTATACCCTAAGCAAGTTTACAAGCAATCATCATAAGTATCTATTCCCTTCTCTCTCGAGCTTAGGATAGATATAGATCATAAAAGTGTCTCTCTCTTGAGACGAAAAATAAAAATCAACATTAAACCATATGATCATTATCTTTACCATTCCAACATTCTCATTAGAGATGTAAATGGATATCCAAAATCCACATATTTGATCTGGATTCAAGTCCAAAATTTTGAGGAAAAATATGACATCCGCATAATCCGGATTGCATTTAGGATATCAAATTTTGTATCCGAAAATTTTAGATAGTATTTCGGATATGGCTATATCCGCTCTGAAAAATCTGAAATCCAAAAAATATATACATATATTACCAAATATATATTATCTATATATAAAAACATAAATATATATATATATTGTCATATATATTCATAGTGATATCAATGTTTTCTATATAATGTATTAATAACAATACATTTATGATTTTTGGTTCGTATCAGATATTTATCTAAATTCGGATATTATTTTTTAGATCGGATTCGGATATTATCACATGATATCCATCAGATATCGGATCAGATTTTTTTCATTTGGATATCGGATATAGAAGTATCTGCTTCGTATTTGATCTGTTTATAGGTTTAATTCTCATGCATTCATGCTACTCCATAATTCTTAGATGTTGATTAATAATATTCTCTCAAGGCAGTAAGAATCAAACAACACAGGATGGTAGCTAACCATGCAAGTGAGGCATTTAAAATGAGAGAATGGAGATAAACATTGTCAAGTACATATACATCAATGGATATCGGTCTTTACATGTTTGAATAGCCTTAGTGGCTACTCCTAACCCAAGCCACTAAACTAGCCACTCATAGTGGTGGGTGACATTTCATATTTTACAAGTATATGTGACACCATGAAGGATGGAGGAAGATGGACGAATTAGGGAAGAATAAACAAGATACAACTACAACTTTGTGGACTGAAAGTTGTTGAAGACCTCCTCCTTCACAAGATCCTGTGAAGATGTGGTGATGGTGAGATCCATAGGTTCTTCTTCTCTCGAGGAAGATTCTTTGAACTTGGGATGGTCACTCGAGACCAACAACATTGGACTCTTATCCTTAGCTTGTCGGTGATTCTAGGATGGATTTGGTAGCACTTTGTGGTGGAAGACAAAGTGCTTGTAATGAAGGTCTTCATCTTATATTTATAGGTGTCATTGCTTGTACCTAAAGCACTTGAGTGTAGGATACTTTTCGTGATGTCGGTATGGGGTCACATGCCTTGGGGAATGTACTTTTAACTAACTCTATAGAGGTAGTGTCCTTTATGCAGAGGACACATTGGTCAACACACCTCCACTCTCTTCATCCAGTGCTTGATTGAGTGATTATATCATCAAGAAATGGTTGAATGGATCCTTATTGTTTGACAAGAGTGTTAAGAGAAAAAATGATGAGTAGTAGATCCATACACCAATGGTCCTGAGCAGCCGTCAGTCTATGTAGGTCAATGAAATGTTGGGTCATCAGGGTGGTTACGTCAGGTTGTGTTTCCCTTGGGCAATGCCCTTGTTGGTCCCCTAATGTTTCAAGAATATCCCTTCTCATTCTGCTACTTTGTCAGGAAAAGCCCTCATTGGTCCACTACTTTGTCAGGAAGACCCTGATGGCTCTTTTGAGGAGTCCCCTTTAGATTGTTTGCTTCATCATATGAGGCCCATCGGCCTCCTATAGATGGAAAAACTAAGTTAGGTTGTTTTTCCTACACAAGAAAATAGAAAGTGAGTTGGAAATTATTATTCATGAACCACTAAAACCAAGGGTATTTCTAAAGATAAAGCATGAAAAGTTATGAGGAATGAAGATAAAATAGGCATGTAACATCCACAAAATTGGATGTTTTCAACCCCTCCAAACTTAGAGTCTAGCTTGTTGTCAAGCTAATAATTAGAATCAAATCATCAAGTGATGTCAAAAGTCTTTATTTTTATTAGTTTTGTATTTTTTAGCATCAATTATGTCCTTATGTCAGCTTTAGGTCAAGTATATGTGTCACCGCTCGATATGCTCTTATAATCCGCAATTTCATTCTCGTAGATATCAAGTTGAATTACTTTTTTATCAGTTACAGCCTTCTTTGAGGAAGGATTTCTCTTCTAGAATCCACTCAAAGCCTTGTTTCCTAGATGAACTTGTGCAAGTTTCTCATAAAAGGTAGATTTCTTGGGGTGGGTTGGGTCTACAATGTAGCTAGTCTTTCTTGGGGTCACTCAAATATGAGTAGTATTGTAGTTATAGTGTCAACCAATTGTTATCCCTGATGTAGTCACAAGTGGTTATGTGAGATCCCCTTTGAAAGATAGGTGGGAAATATATTAATTTCTAGGTTTTACTATCGGGCGTGACATATTTCCATTATTGAGTGCAGCTATATACCGGCCGAGAAAAACCCTTTTTCATCTTGTCAGGCACAACTCTCATGGTTTTATTCTCTCACGCCTTTTATTCTATCCATTGGGCTTAGGACCACGGAATTTTTAGGGTGAGTGGGATTCCATGCCTCTTTAGATCCCTAATGTGAATTTAAGCAGTTGAAAGGGTATTTGTTTCCTCTTGTGAGTCATATCCACTTTCCATGTTGTACTTACAAGCTAAAGTGATTGATTAGGAGTGTATCAGACTGAGTCATCCTTATTTTAGAGAATTTCTATTGGGATAGAGAGTATCTTTTCTGCATCCTACTCAATCTTTCAATAGACATGGCACAAAGATATAATTGTATGTGATTTTTAAATAAATTTAGATCCCAAATCAGTCACTCTTGAAATCATTACACTAAAGTGTATCTTGAATACAAGAAGGTCTAAAATTGGGAGTGAGGGCAGCATATAAGAAAAATTGGATTCAGAATATTACTGTAATAAAACAAATTCCCTCAATTTAGCAGAAAAATCCCAAATAACGTTCAAAAAAATTTGAAGTTTTCTAAAGAAAAGTTATAAATGTATATATCCAACATTGAAGCTATGAATCAATTATAGGATAACAAGACTAATGTAAATTAAAGGTATTAGGATAGTACCTCCCTGTCCTATTTACAACCCCCCCCCCAAACTTATCGTGCACTCTCTCCTAGAGTGTCAAAGATTAAGGTTGAGTGTAAATGGGCAAGGTTTACCTATTTTCCTTGAGTTCCTCAATAACCCAATGAGAACATAACAGTATAGCAGCATATATCCTACATAGAGGATGATAACATTCATGTTGTAGACTTTCAACATTAACTTTGTTCTGGGCCGAAGCTTGCATCTAGTTCAAGCACTAGAAGCCACATTCATTGTATTGATTAATCTACTGAGGACTGCAGTGGTAGAATTATGGCTTCTTGAAATCCTTTCCTAGGATGCACTGGTATCCCTTGTCATGTTCCTGAATCAGAGTGATTTACACATCTACACAAGTCTTTGCTTTCTCCTCTGTGTCATTCTATGGCTTTTTCATGTTTGTTCACTTGTTTGGTGCATAAGCAGTGTCAGAGACGTTATATAAGATTGCAGTCTTTGTTGTGATATATACCACAAGGAGTGACAAGTGATTGTCATGTAAGAGAGGTAGGAAGACAAACTCTGAGAGGGAGCTTTGTAAGTGTTGTATCAATCACTCTTTCTCTCCCGAACTCTTTTTTTAGTAAGTCCACTTGTACTAGATAATAAGTCATGTGTGTGTTTGGCATACCATCCTCGATAAGGGACTGGTAAGCTAGTATCATGTTTACTGAAACATATTTTCCTACTTTCAATTTTTCACAGAGGTTGTGTTTTATGATGCAAATTCCCTTTCTTTTGAAAATTACAACTTCAAAACTATCATCTTCCTTTAGTTTGTCTGTGAGCATCTTTCATGTGATAGACTCTCACAAGCCCACATTGAAGTTTGAAAAAGAGGCTTTGACGGTCCCAATCGGGCCCTTGAGCCTTACTTATGAGAAGGCATTTTATTCGATTTGGATTAAGAGGACTTCATTATCTATTTCTCCCTCCTTTAGTTAGTTTACCACATTTGAATGTAATATTGCTTTGGATATGACTGATGGTATTTCTAGTTGAATTGAATGAGGGGTTGTTTCTATAGCCTTTTTTTTTGTTTTTCTTCTATTTTGCTCTCGGAAGGCTGATCATGATCATTCTATTTTCATGTAGTAACCAAGCCTTTCTTCCATGTAGAAGATCTTTCCTTTTCATTGGGGTCCAGTCATAGTTATTTTCTGACTACACACTAGGGTCATTATTTTGGTAGCATGGCACCTGTGTAGAGTCTATGTGGTACTGCATCTGGAGGCATTGCTCCATCACTGAAAAAGTGTCAATCATATATGACCTCCATTTTACATTGCATTTCATGCAAGTCTTCAACAAAAATATCCTCAAAAAGGATCCCTTTATTTACCACATCCATCAACTATGGCACTACAGAAGCACAATCCCCATATTCAGCTTCTTCTTGAGGAACTTTTGTGCCTATCACTAAGTTTTTCCAGTTGTTGAATTGCTTTGTAGTCATATACGTATCTTCATAACCTCATGTGGTTATACATTTTGGATGACCATTGTGTTACATGGAAGTTGTACGGTGCAGCAGTTGTAGATGACCATGTGTCTTTTATACAGTTCTACTACTATCAGCACCTAGTGTTTAGTTGATCTATACAGAAATGTTATAAACCTTTTTTCTTTCCAGTTTACTTCCTCGTAAAGTTCTTTGATGAGTTGTGAATCATATTCATTTTTGAAAGCCTCTTTGACAATAAAGGAGTCCCTTTAAAAATCAATGGAATTGTATCTAGGTGTAGGAACTCTTCAAAGGTAGTTGTGCACAGTATTTTGAATAGATGTGGGTGTACTTTATCCTTCTTCCTCAACAACCTTCTAAATTTCCCTCACTGCAATGTCATCCCTTAATTAATGTTGAGGGAAGTTTAGTTGACATGTATGTAATCATATTTGAACTCAATAACCATAATTTTCTCAACCAATGGCCAAGTTTATATGTATGAGTATCATTATATGAGGGTTTGATATAGATAAATCCATGTCTAGGGTAAATGTTGAGGGATGGACTCATATGAGTCAATGAATCATCGTAATCTTGTAAATGATTGGTTGATTGTGTGGAATCAAAACTAGGGTTTCTATGTGTCTTGAATAGACTCAATGAATATATGGACACCCTTAAAAAATTACTAAATATTATGATTCTTTTGATGTATTGCATGAAGTCGACCTCTTAATAACCCTAGAAATTCAGCATTTAGTCGAGTATGAGAGATAAAGGCTAAAGTTGGTTATCATCTTATAAATGTGATGACATGCTCAATTGAAGGCATTATTACTTCAATTGAAGATAACAAGTCTTATTAAGTTGATCTAAACCTAATGCAATCTATTCTAGTATAATATTTGGAATAATGAGTAAATCTTGCATGAATGCAAAACTTTTATTCAGGTTACATAGTATTGAATTGAGAATATGATTAGAGGTTTAGAGGCAAGAATAAGTAACCCTAATCCATAGTATCTTCTAATTTTAGAGTTTTATAAATAATAGAAGGATTGTTTTTATTTACCAAAATGCCATTATGAGTCAAATTACTTGGTATATGTATCTAGATGGAAAATAAGAAATGGACAAAGGTGATGTGAATTGTAATGCTGAATAAAATACTAATAAATAAGTATATGGGAGTCTTTTATATTTTTACTTAAAAAAATATTTGAGTTAACCTAAAATAGATGGAGTACACTAAACAAATTAGACTATAAAGGATTTTAATAAAAGAAAAATTGTATACATAAGTGAATTTAGAATGATTCATTACAAGAGTAGTAGGGAACATGAAATGAAAGAAGTTGAAACTAATGAATATGAGATTAAAGGAAAATGATGAAAAGTAATATATGCATCTAAGACTCTAACTCTAACCCTAAAATGATGACCTATGTAATGTTAATAAATAATGGTCCCAAATGAGGGATTAAGGATTGCATATAATATATTTCAAATCAATTACAAGATGAGGTTCAAAAGTGTGAATTGATTTACAAGAATGTGTCCTTAGAATGTAAATGTTTGCTAGTATACTCATACTCTAAGAATGGTTTGTTGCGATGGACTTCAAATGAGAATCAAAAATGTGTTGATTAGTAACCCTAATTGAATAATGCCTAAATAATGTAAGAGGATAATTAGGTGTGTTATGCACGTTTATGCTTGAAATTTAATTACATTTATTGAAATTGTATGGAATAAGTATATTTTATGATAAACCTATTTTAAACATGATGGATGGCATAAGACTGTGTATATGCCTATATTGTTGCTAGTTCTAATGTCTTTGTGAATACTTGATGAGAAGTGTGATATGGAATGAATTGGTAAGAAATAGATTGAGATTGAACTAACATGCATTAATTACATTTGAGGAACCTTGTTTAGGGTAAATGTTGGATGATGAGATGATTTCTGAGGCTAATAGTCCACTGATGATAAATTATATGAAATGATGTTGAAATGGGAAAGAAAATGAATGTTGTAAATCATAGATTGTTCTAATTCCTGATATAATGGTTGTCTTTCTTATTGACCCTAATATTCTTTTTGTCATTGTAGTTGTGGGAGAATATACACATTTGATATATGATGATCTGAAATTTACTTAAGATGAGTAAAAGGGATTAATAACAAGTGAAATGATAACACATCTTATTAGGTGCCCAAAACATCATGTGTTTCCCTTGAGTGTCACATTAAGAAATGAAATGGATCACCTCATAGTAATCAGAGTATTATAAAAAGGATTTCCAGAGTGTGGATTCAGACCTTGAAGGTTACACCACTAGGAATTGGGGACGAGTCATCTTGTGTGATTTTGAACATAAATCCTTTGTTTTGATAGTCTATGTCCATGAGTAATAGACTCTGATGAAATGAAAACTATGAAACATGTGAAATATGATGATATGGGATATTCTAATATGTTGTTATGTTTGTTTCTATCTCATTTACTAAAGATGAGGATTTGAGTCTTTTTAGGCAACCTTGTGGTGAACCAAGGTCTTTTGTTGATGTATTAGGGTTTCTGGATAAAACCTAAGACAGTGACAGTGATTTGTTGACATGAGAATTAGGTGTGGAAACTTCTACTTGGTTAGGTATATGCCAAGTAGTTTTAGGGATGAATAAAAAATGGCAACTCGTATAGAATATGATTTGAACGTTTGTTGCATGCCTTTTACTACTAGTTGATACATGTATTATTGTTGAATATGTTTCTTGTTGTAAAAATTAATTAGTATTTTATAAAGATAATGTAATGCCCCTTCAAGCACATATATATCAGCAGAAGCAAATCATGTGTTGTCCATAAAATAGGTCACTTGGATTGGAGGAACATTATAAAATATGATGTACATAGTAATAAGATAAATGAAACACCATGCATTAATTAGAAATATAGATTCATACATTGTTCTTTGAAAGAGAAAACTTATAATGTAAACTATCTCATCTTTGAACTAGAATCTAGTACATGAAAGGTACAAGAAATCTAAGGCATAAATCTTCTCTGAACTTGATATTGGATCTTCTAAGGTGTAGATGGCACCCTACCAGCTAAGCTTTGGGAAATTTTA
The DNA here is from genome assembly GCA_963693085.1 of Alisma plantago-aquatica. Classification (NCBI taxonomy): domain Eukaryota; kingdom Viridiplantae; phylum Streptophyta; class Magnoliopsida; order Alismatales; family Alismataceae; genus Alisma; species Alisma plantago-aquatica. The sequence goes on along the minus strand of OY856413.1, from coordinate 273,068,057 downwards.
CTTTGAATCACTCACTTCAAATGCCTTTGTTCCTTGATCTACGTATATCTCATTCCACAGCCATGAGAAAACAAAGACATGCATTAGTAAGTGGCACTATATATTTTATAAGAACTAAAATATAAGCATATATACTTGACTTGAGAGAAAAATCTTGACATGTATTTGACTTAAGAATTCTTGATTACATGAATATTATAACATGAAGAATTGATCGGTAAATATATGAATCTCTCTATGATGCCCACTTAAGAGCACATGATTTCTAGGAAAGCCATAATTGGCACGAATGCCCATGATTTGGCTAAAAATCCCATAACAACCCATTGAGGTTCGTGATTGGCTATTAAAGCCCATAATTGGCACGAATGTCAATAACGACCCCTTGAGGTCCATGATTCGAGTTGCACATAAAAATTGATTCAATTCATCTTAACATTAACATTATCATAAACATGAATCAAATCTTGAACTTTAATCTTTAACATGATGAGATTTCTCCCTCTTGAAACTTGAACTTTAAATCCATTAATTATTAATTATTAATCATAATCTCTAATCTTAATGAGCATGATAACCATAATATGTAGGATATAGAAATCACCACACAATTTATATAATGAACATGATTAGAGCACTGAACTTGAAATTGAAAGCATAATTCCTAAATCATACATAGCATACAATTCAATCAATGTACATATGTATATTGGCATGACCCACTTTACCTGGAGCAAAGAAATTCCGAATTTAGTTCCTTTAATCTCAAGTCAACCCAAGGTTTCCTGAAATAACATAATTTATATAAATGTCATCTTATTTAACATATTAAGCCCAAATCATATATCATTAGGAAAACATGGTCTATTATTAGTGAATTAGGGTTTCAAAACCTTAAAAATAGATTCCTTGTTAAAAATACTTTCCAACAAGTATTTAGGGTTTTTTTAGCATATAATAATTACTATGAATTTTCAAACATGAGACAATTTAAAATTGAGATAAAATCTACAATACACTTTAACCTGAGTCAGAAAACCCATACAGACCTCGCCCCACATGATGATGTGGCCCAATCAGGGCCACCAATGTGTCTTGGGGCAATGCAAAATGTGTGATTTCTTAACCAATGCCTAATTCCTTATTTGCCATTTTTAAGTGTTACTCATTAAAATACCATCGAGGGTAGAAACGTAACATGCAGACCTGGATTGACCGTCTCCTTGCTTGAACACGGGAGGATGATCTCAATAGAGGATCCTAAGTCTAATCATGCATCATGGGATCAAGCTCTGATAGTAGACCATAGAACTAATATCACATGCCTGCCACGGTCTTGTCAAGCAAAGAAGGACAAGTGAGGTGGCCTAAAGCTAAGGATCTTGCCATCATCATGGTAAAAATAGAATGAGAATAGAGAATGGGAAGGTTACTAAGCAATCCATCAGAAAAATCAAACACATCGATAGATTTGCTAGACCTTCTAGAGGTTGAAGGAGGTCAAAACACCGACAAGGCTAGACCCAAACTTAGAAATCTTCTCGGCTGTACAAAGCACTGAAATAAGGCATGAAAGCGAGACAATGAGGACTCACCTCGAGAGGGAATATCATGCCATCTTGAAACTTCTATAAGGACCATGGGATTGGTTCATAGGTGTTGGGAGATGATGTAATGGCCACCGGAACCAGAGCAGAGTCAACCTCAGTGGCGGATGGAGGAGAAGGGTTTTTGAGTGTGGGGGCGATATAGGGTGAAACAATGACTGCTTTCAATATATGAGATCTCCAAGATCATTTTTGAGTCCTCATATACATAGGTGGTGGCCCTGAGGGGGCTAGATTCATGATCAACAGTTGAAACAGGGAGGTCTCTTGTGACTCTTGGAGTCTGAAAAATATAGGGCATGGTGCCCCATCATTATAGGGATCAATCCACTCGGGATCTTGTGGGAATTATGTGGAGAAAATCAGTCCTCCATGAGGAGAAGTGGCAATGGAGGCTAGGAAGGGAAAGGATAACAGGAAATGTGGAGTCCAGGGTATGGAGGACTCAGTGGAGGAGACAACTTCTCCACCCGCAGACAGGTCCACATTCCTGAGTCTGGCCTGTACAGTTTGAATCAGGGTTTGTATGACATTTTATTGAATTAGTTTCTATATGAAATTGAAAAAATCATTATATTTGAGGCTCAAACTATAGGAAATATTTCCAAAATCATTTGAGGGTTCAAACGAGGTTTGTTTGACTTCAAATTTTATGCACTAGTAAACTAGAGGGTTTAGAACAATACTAAGTGTAAATTTCAAATTTGATGATCATACAAAGAATTATTACTAGAATATGCTTAGTATCACTTATGTACATTTAATGGCTTATGATTTCTCCCCCACTTGGTGTAGTTTCTATTTATGGCCACTTACGGTTAGGTATAATTTTATTGAGGTCAACTAAAGAAATCACCCTGACTAGGGCTCGTGTTCTTATTAATGATAATGAGGGTACATAGAGGAGAGAGAAAATGTAGTATACTTCCATATTAAAGGATATTAGATTAACTAACATAACAAAAAGAGTAATCATTCCTTCATTTATTGTAATTTGTTTTAAACATTATATTTGGTATAGAAGTCACACTAGGTTCTATTCAATTCATTCAATTTGAAGTTTAAAAATTAGGGTTTCCAACTAAGGATTCATTCATATGTCTAAATTTTGAGGATGTTACAGATAATTTGTTTCCATATTCATATATGTTTGTTTTAAAACCTAGTCTTAAAGGTTAACAAGTGGTTGATGTTGGAATTTAATATCCACTCTGGATATGATTGAGATTTCTTTGTCATTTGAATAGTCTTTTTTGGTAGATGTGCATTATGTATACTTTAGTTTCACTTCTGTAGGATGTGTTCCTCCTACTGATCAGTGCAAGTTGTGTCAGGGGTATAGGTGCTTCTGCCTCTACTATAGGGCCTTCTATTGTCATGGGCTCAAATGTTGTGGTTCCCATTTCAGCCACCTTGTCTACTATTGCCCCCTCTGATATTGTATTATCAATATGGATGTTTTCAACTTGTTTGTTGTCCAAAATATATATATTTTAGACATCAATACTGATTCCCATGAGCCTAGATGCTTCTTTAAACATCTATTCATATTTCATATATGTGTCATCATTATTTAACTTGTTCTTGACATGTGCATAGGCATCTATGTTCGTTTTTTGTTGTTCAAGAATATGTTCATCTGCTGGTCCTATTGTGGATAATACTATTTCTTGAGGTGGTATCGTGCTTTCATTTTGTTGTGGAGGCTCTTCCTCCATTGGATAGACTTGGTCTTCCTCTTCCTAGCACACTTCCTATGTTATTTCTTCATCCATTCATGAGAGATTTAAGTCAATCCATGTGGTTGAACTATTTTGCTTCCTCCTTGAGGCCTCAAGATTTCTCACGGAAGCTTAGGGTTGTATTTTTTTTAGAGTCGAGGGTGGTTGATCGTCTTCTCTTTGAGATGGGGGTTGGAGGGGCTAGTTGAGGCAGATGAATGTGGTGGGCTAGGCCCAAGTTGCATCCTCTTCTTGGCACATTTGTATTCTTCCCTCGTCCTGCCATCTTTTGTTTCTTTAAGAAACTCTTCTTTTTTCCTACACATCTCGTCCCACTCTTTCATAGTTCTACCATTTCATGTATCATTGCAGCCATGTTTTTCAGCATTTGTTGCCAAAATGCCATCACACCTTGCATGAACTATGACAGGGTAGTAGTTCTTTTGTCCAAGTATTCTACCTGCTTAATTGGTGCGTGCATGCTAAATGATATGTAAGAAGAATTGGAAGAAGAGTTAAGGATTTTCTCATACATGACGTCAAATTGACATCCTAGCTCATCTCCAAGGATTCGTGGAGGTTTTTGTTTTAGTGTCATTGTGGACTTTGTTCAGGTTACCACATCTGCTGCTTTATGTGTGGCTTATTTGTACGTTGAGGTGAAGGTGTTGCATCTTCTTCAGTTACCCCTATTAGAGCAGATTTTGCGCCACTTTGCTTTATCTTTTAAGGTTTACTTGGAACGATTGTATCAATTGGTGTTTTTGTTGTCATATTCTCTTGTTCTCTTACTTAGGGGGCCTCAGGCTTCTCCCCCTCATTGTCTTGTAAGAGATCCAATTGATTTCCTTTTGAAGGTGGTTTAGTGTCGATTGTCAGGAGTCCTTATTTGACTTGATCATTGTTAGGACCTACATTTATATCATGTCGGTGTTTCGGTCATCTTCTTGGACTGCCTCATTTGTTCTACCTTCAAAAGCTAATGACTATTCTTATTCTTGTTTTGTTGTTGTTTTAGCTATTATTTGAGTAGCCATAGTTGTCATAGAAGCCATGTTTGTCATAGCAGCTTTAGTTTTCTTCAAGACCACCTTGTAGATTTTAACTATTAATTTCTTCTTTGTTGCCAGTTTTGCAGTCCCATCCACCTCAGGCTCCCTTGGTTATTGTCGCAATAGGATGTGCATTGAATCTGTATTTTATCTTGAGAATGTCTTCTTGGGAGAAGTATATTATATGAAAATTGTAGTGATGCATTTCTGGGAGAGGGAGCAGATCATTTGTCTATGTGAATCAATAGAAATACTTTTGTCCTATCATCACTAGTACTCCAGTAGTGAGAAGGTATTTTATATTTATTGGTCTTCTTCCCTTGGTCTCCTTGAAATTTATTATCATGGTGGGGGTACTGGAGATAGAATCTGATTAGTGTAATTAGTTCTCTCATGCAAAAATCTTTTGTGCCATCATCAGAGGAACATGCAGTATGTAGCTTCTCAATCATTAGAAGCCTGATGTTCATGGGTCTCTTCACTATTATACTCCAAATTAAGAACAAATCCCAATGGTCATGTTGCATGTGTCAAATCTTGGAAAGATAGTGCAGGCAAGAATTTTCTAAATTGTCCTTATTATGTGGGAGTGCACTTTAATAGCTTTTTAAAATCTTAGGTTTTTCTTTGACTCTCTTGTTAGTCTTTTCCACATCTTGTTGTTTCTTAATTGCATGGCCTCTCTATCATATCCTACCTTTATGGAAGTGATTTCCTCTTATTCTATCTCACAGAATATCATGCTCAATGTATGCTTGGTTAGGCTGACTTCTCTTCTAAACATGTGAGTGTACATCTTATAGGATCCACCAGTGTATTCCTTTTTGCTCTCCTCCACTGGTATCTTCTTTAGTGAGAACATAAATTCAAGTGTGAGGTATTCATAGGAGTTTTAGTTGAAGACATAGGCGTGAAAGAGGTGGGCATCCTTCAATATTTCCTCTACTCTATTTCCTATCCCTAATATTTTTGGAGTCTTGGTGCAAGCATTAAGGGTCACCCAACACGTCTTACTCTTGATGAACACATTGTATTTCGTCTGATGTTCTTTCTTCCTGTGTTGAAACTTATCTATAGGTTTCTCATTTGTCATGTTCATTTTGGATTGTATATCAAACATTGTAGTAGTGGTAGTTTGAGTGAGAGTCTCGGTAATGATTTTTTCTCCTATGGGTGATAGTACTTCTACTTCTTGGTCCCTAGCCTCAGATTCTGCCTTTTTCCCTGCCCTTAGCCTCTTTTTCACTGGGCTTGTAGAGGCAGCTCCCTTTGCTTTCTTCTTCCTCTTTGATTTTCCCTCCTCCTCATATGGTATATACTCATATGAAATGGGGGTTGGTTCCATATCTTCCTTAAATTCATTTGTTTTAGTTCTAGGAAGGTTCATTAAGTATTCTCTCTCTAGTTGCACCTTTATGTGCTCCTGGAATGTCAATCCCTTATTTGTGTCTAAGTATTTGTTTACTTTGAGCAATAGATGCTAGATCTCCTCCCTTATTGCAGCCTTCATTTCCCTAGAGTCAGATTTAAAAGCAGACATCATTTCTAATGTAATCAACTAGTCAAAAAGTTATTACTAAAGATCAATTGTTGCAACCAATCAAAAGTATACACAAAATATAAACTAAGACTCAAAAACTATGATACATAAATCTTGTCATTCAAGGAACAATGGAATGTTAGAAGGGGGTTAATTAGAACACCCATTGGGGTCAAATGGACGGTCTTTCCATTGGTCAAATGATATAGAATAAAGAGTGTTGAATGGCTTCGGGTTAATAGAGAAATATAAAAGAAAATAATGAATAGCTAGGTTGACAAAAGTGCCATTGGGGTTCAATCGACAAGATTTACATCAGTCAACGAGGTCAAGATAACTTTACAGTAGTCAGAATCCATAGGTTTGGAGAACAGCAGTGAGTGTCATCAACGGGGTTACCGTCGAGCTACTAAGAAATAGAGAGTTTTACAAGGAAAGAAAATATGGTCAAAAGGTTGGCTCAGCATTTTACAAAAGGGGGTTGATGAATTTGTTATTGTTGCAAACTGATCAAGTTAACTATAGTGGAAGAAGTCAATGGGGGAAAATGTGAGGAAAAGGAACCATTGGGTGGAGTTGAGAAACTACACAATTTTAGGTATGTATGATAGAGATCTAATACCTATGGGAACCTCTGTTGGGTCTTTCTCTGGATGACATCACATTGATAGTGGCTTCACTACGTCGTCTACACGGTCATCTTCTCCAGCGGTTGCAATGATTGAGATGGTGGAACAGGTGGTGGTATGGTTTAGTCGAGGCCGATGAGTGGAGGTGTCGACAAATGTCTATGGTGGAGATCAACAATAGAGGTGGATGTGGTGTAGCTTTGTGTTCTCATACTTTACATGGAGGTATTGGTTCTCAAGAACATAGTAGATAGGCTTTGCTAGTTCACCAGAGAATTAGATATGGTAGTTTGTTGGCCCGATTAGAGTGGGTTTATATACCCTGACACCTCGGCGATGTTGGAGTCCTACGCTTCATCGGTCGACAGTCGACAAGTTTTGTTGGTCAACTACCTAACATGTTAGCTTGTTTTCTTCAGGCCAACAAACTTTTCTAAATGATTCTCGATGGGTTTTCAATCTTGTAGCTTGAAGGGTTTTCTGACGTAAAGGTCTTCGGTGTCTCTGATGCAGATGTTTAGGTCTTGTGATTCAATTTATCTTTAATTGGGTTGTCCTTTCATACATGGATATGGTGTTAGAAACTACTTTTTTCTATGTACACTAAAAATTATCAAAAAAATTGCTAAGGAACAAAGAGAGAAAGTATAAACCAAACAAAAATGAAAGTCCTAAAGATTATAAATATAAATTGCAACAAAAAATTTAGAAAACTTGGGTTGCCTCCCAAGAAGCACTAATTTAAGTCTTTAGCTTGACTTTATTTGTGATCGTCTTTAGTCCTCCTCTAGTGGTGGTGGGGGTGGTCCCTCTAGCTATAACTTTTCTCTTCTAGTGAAGATCTCATCTTCGTAATACCTTTTTACCCTATGTCCATTCATAGTGAAGGTCCCAAACTTTTCATTGAATAACTCCATCATATTTGGCGGATAAATCTTGATTACCAAGAATGGTCCAAAACACCTTGATCTAAGATTTCTAGGAAAGAGACTTAGTTTTGAGTTTAAAAATGGAACGTTGCCCCCCTGCATTGATATGTTTTCTTTTTAGGTGGCATTAGGCCAGACTTGGGTCCTCTTCTTATAAATTTTTGCATTTTTATATGCATGTAGACAAAGTTCCTCCAGCTCTTGTGGTTGCAAGAATATCTTCTTGCCTTCTAATTTTGGGTCAATGTTGAGAAGCTTTATAGCCCAGAAGGATTTGTGCTTGAGCTGAACTGGTAGGTGGCATGCCTTGCCATATATCAATCTATAGGGAGTGTTCCCTATATGAGTTTTATAGGCAGTGTGATATGTCCATATGGCATCATCTAACTTCAGTTTCCAATCTTTTCATGTGTAACCCACAGTCTTTCCAAGAATTTGCTTTATATGCCTATAAGAGACTTCAACTTGACCTGGTTTATGGGGATGGTATGGGGTAGCAATTTTGTGTTTTACCCCATATTTTCTCAATGTGGCCTCAAATTGTCTTTCCTCAAAGAAATATCACCCATCAATGATGACGGTGTGTAGAACCCTGTATCTAGGGAAGATTACTTTCTCAAACCTCATCATAGCCTTGGAATCACAAGTGAGAGTAGATACAGCTTCCACCCACTTGGAAATTTAGTCAACTGTAACAATGATATATTGATTGTCGTAAGTTGAGGGGAAGGGTTCCATGTAACCAATCCCCCTAACATCAAAAATGTCCACCTCTATGTAATCCAAAAGAGGCATCTTGTTTCTCTTTGAGATATTTCTAGTGTGTTGGAACTCGTTGTTCATTTTTGCATAAGCATGTGCATTTTTTAGATAGAGGGGGCAAGTAGAAGTGTAACATCCCAGGATTTGAGGCCTCAGATAAAATAATCTTATAAGGAATGATTGGACTACCCATATAACCAAGTTGCACCTCCTTTTTAGGGAGCACATCACTAAAGAATTCCATAATTAAGCGTTCTCAGCTTGGAGTAGTACTAGGATGGGTGACAAGTCGGGAAATTGATATTGTATTGCGTGTCAGTGAGGACAAAGTGCGTAGTTAAGGCTAGTGGTGGTTTGTGGGGCCAGTTGTCATTCCTAAAACTCTATTATAGCCTTGGGAAGTGGGCCCAAGCATTACAAATGGTATCAGAGCCATAACCCCTCTAGTAGGTGGGGCCCACATGGGCATGTGGCATGCCAGTCTTGAGCTTGTGGTCCAGGCATGTTGGAAAGGGTTGTCCATGGTTAATGTAGCCACCCTTGTGCTAGTATTCTGTGATCAAGAGCTGGGTATCCATGGGCCATTCTGGGTCTGCACTGAAATGGGGTGATATTATGAGGCCATATAGTTGAGCCTTGATGAGGACGTCAAGAGTCTAAGTGGGGGAGAGTGTAACATCCTAGGATTTGAGGCCTCAGATAAAATAATCTTATAAGGTATGATTGGACTACCCACATCACCAAGGTGCACCTCTTTTTCAGGGAGCCCATCACTAAAGAACTCCATAGTTAAGTGTGCTCAGCTTGGAATAGTACTAGGATGGGTGACTAGTCGAGAAGTTGATCCTCGCTTATGCGTCAGTGAGTACAAAGTGCACAGTTAAGGCTAGTGGTGGTTTGTGGGGCCAGTCATCATTCCTGAAACTCTACTAGAGCCTTGGGTAGTGGGCCCAGGTGTTACAAGAAGCTTGATTGTCAAATCTTATTCGAGATCATGTTACCTCCAAGGTGTCCAACATAGGATGAGCAATGCCATTCGTAGAGAATATTTGGTACATCTTCTTCATGTATGCACCTTTTGTATAAGTTGTTTGCATACTTCTTAAAATATAGAGGGTCATCCCAGTAATAGATCTTTAGATCAGATAATAGCTTTTTCTTTTATTTGTATGTGATATATAGAGTTAGTTATTGGCGGGTAAGGTAATTTCATATGTCGACAAACCAAGCCACAATAGGATTTATAGTCTTTTCCATCATGAGATATTCATTTAGATAGTTTTCATTGATGGGAAGCAAGTTGTCATCAACCATAGTGATCCTAGATAAGTGATCAGTCACCACATTCTTGGTTCCCTTTCTGTCTATGATTTCATGGACAAACTCCTACAACAAGTGTGCCCACCTCAAAAATGTATCTTTATAATGTTTTTTATCATGAGGTATTTGATAGATACATGATCAGTATATACTATACCTTGGATCATGTTAGGTAAAATTTTGAACTTATGAAAAGTGAAGATAATGACAAACATTTCTTTTTCAGTCGTGATGTAGTTTAGTTGATCTTCATCAAGGGTCTTACTAGAATAATAGATGTTGTGGTGATTTTTGTCTTTCTTTTGACCTAGCACCTATCCGGCAGCTTAATTACTTGCATCGCACATCAGTTTAAAAGGTAGACTCCAATCTGGGGCTTAAAGGATGGGTGTAGTTTTGAGCACACTTGTTAGGGTGTTGAAGACTTTCAAGTAGTACTCATTGAAGTCAAAAATAGATGCTTTATTAATAAGGTTGCGCCAGAGTTTAGAGATTTTGAAGAACCCCTTAATGAACCTCCTATAGTATCTAGCATGTCCTAGAAAACTTCTCACACCTAATACAAACTATGGAAGTGGAAGTCTAGTTATGGCTTCCACTTTGTTTTAGTCAACCTTGATATCCTCTATGGAAATTGTATGCCTTAAGACAATTCCCTCCTAGACCATGAAATGACACTTCTCACAAATCAAGACTAAGTGTTTTTCTTCACATCTCTTCAAAACAAGGGAGAGGTTTCTTCAAATAGTTGTTGAACAAAGTTCCATAAACTGAAAAGTCATCCATGAAGACTTTCATTATGTCTTCCAAGAATTTAGAGAATATAGATGCCACGCATCTTTGGAAGGTTTTTGGTGCATTACAAAATTCGAAGGGCATATGCCTAAAGGCATAATTGCTATAGATGTATGTAAAGGTAGTCTTTTCTTGATCCAAATGTATGAAACTTTATAGAATCTAAAATATTCATCTAAGTAGAAGAAATATGAATGATGAGCTAGACACTCTAGGATATGATCTATGAAGGGTAATGGAAAGTGGTCCTTCTTGGATGTAGCATTTAAACTTTTGTAGTCGATACACATCCTCCAACCCATAACCATCCTAGTTGATATTTTGTCTCTATTTTCTCCATTTACTATGGTCTTTCCTCCTTTCTTTGGTATGACATGAATGGCGCTAACCCATTACTTTTGTTGATAGGGTAGATAATCCCAACATATCAAAGTTTCAAGACTTCCTTCTTCATCACTTCCTTCAGATTCCGGTTAAGTTTTCTTTGACCTTGGGAAAGAAGCTTTGTGTCTATTCCAAGTGAATCTTGTGCATGCAATCAACAAGATTCAAACCTTTCAATGTCATTCACAGAGTAACCAATTGCCTTCCTTCTCATCTTAAGTTCAGATAATAGCCTTTCTTGATGATCGTCGGTTAGAGCAGAGTTTATAATTCTTGGATTCCTTTCTTATTCATCAAGAAATGCACCTTCTAGGAGCTAATTCAGTTCTAGTTTTAGGTTTTGATTATTCCTTTTCTTTAGGTATTTCTTCAAGAGAAGCATATTTCACAGTTTTGATGACAAAGTTTTCTTTATCGTTGCATTCATTTGTTGGTACATCAAGATAATCTAGTAATTTTATCACTTCTGGGTCATCCTAGTTGGAACTAGGTTCAATCAAACCTCTCATTAGTGGATCTATTATAGCATTATTCACATTTACTTCCTTGTAGAATCGATTAAAGTTTTCCATAAAATAGATTGATTCAAAGAAGGAAGATCCCCTCATAAAGTCTTGGACTTTGATATCAATATGGTCATTTCTGACCCTTATGGTAATGATGTTAGCTTCCACATCAATCAGTGCTTTTCCTGTAGAAAGAAATGGTCATTAAAATATAATTGGACATGTTGGGTCTTTGACTGTATCAATTTCAATTATGTTGTGATAAAAAAAAAGAATATTTCAACTTGAATAGGCATATCCTCCACTATCTTGATAGGTTTATTGAAAATGTGATCCGCTAACTAAATGAACATTCCAATTTTCACCATGTCAGTAAGACCTAGTCTTTGTGCAAGGGTTAGAGGCATGAAACTGATGTTGGCTCCATATCCTCCAGAAATTTCCTTTCTTCATTGTCTTCCACGTTAAATGGGATAGTCACAGCTCCTAGGTCTTTCTGGTTGGTCGGCATCATTGCTTGCACAAAGGCGTTGGACATTTTGGCAAGCCCAATAGTTCTATCTCAACCCCGCTCCTTCTATTTATAATAAAGTCTTTGAAGAACTTTGCATATGTTGGCATTTCTTCAATTTCATCGAGGAAGGGAATGTTAATATGCAATCTCTTCACAAACTCAATAAATTTCTCATATCTCTTTTTCACATGACCTTTGATCAACTTGTACATAAAGGGTACCCTTGGTGCATATGGATCTTTGTTCCCAATGGCTTTGGATATAGCATCTATTTACTTATCCTTGGGAGACTTCTTCTTCTTACCTTTGTCCCTAGAATTATTCTTTTTATTATTTATTATAGTTGTTGCTTATTTCTTGACTACTACAGCTTCATCATCTTCCTCAAGGACAGGAAGGCTCTTTGGTTGAGCCTTTGATGTTTTCTTTTCCAAAACAGTTCCTAACCTAAGCATAATCATTTTTTCTATTTCAAAATCTCCTGGATTATGCTCAGTGTTTGATGGAATCCTTCCTCAAGAGTTCTTTATTAAATAAGAAAGATTTCTAAGCTGTTGGTCAATCATTTTACATGTGCATGCATATTTACCATCTATATAGTGACACCTCCTAATTGAGATTACATTTGGTTCAGTATATTGTTGTTTTTGATATAACTTTTTATAAACTATTCATTTGTGTTAGCCTATCTCTTCACGAAAGCAAACATTTAAGTCATCAATTTTTGTTGAGTTGGGCCCAGGTTTTGATGTTGGTTTGAACCTCCAAGGTTTTGATTCTGGCTCTAGCCTTGGAAGTTATTCCTAATATATTGATAGTTCATGTTACAGGTGAACCCAGGCGGTCTTCCTCCCTTACCAAACCCAAGTGGTATGCTAGACGGATTGTTTGGAATATTAATTGGTGAGCAATTCCAGCAGCATTCTTGTTCCTGTAAGAGAATTCATGATTGTTAAGTCTCTTAAAACTTACAAATGAAACATTTTTCAGTTCCATCATCTTAATTATCCTCTTCTTAATGGGTATAGATGTAATGGCCTATATTGTTTCCTCCTTCCCTGCACATAACGCACTTCATCACAGTTTAAGCTTTATTCTTCCCGTTGTTCCTATAATCTTTTGGTTGGAAAACATCAGTGACAATCTTCTAAATCTGCGCAGTTAAACCTTTAAGGAACCTTGATTCGGTAATCATCCCCAAAGTGGAGACTTTACCCACTGACCTCTTTTCTAGTCCAAGCCAGCTTGTGTCTGGGCCATATATCAATTAGAGTCATGCAGTCATGTGCTTTCTTTCCCAGGGAAGTTGCTTCTAGAAGCAACATTTATTGAAGTCCTTTCAGCGGTGGTGAGTCCATTATAGAAGGTGATCACTAGGAATCATTAGTCATAATTGTGGTGGGAGAAGTCCTTCTAATACTCTTGGATCATTCTTGCACCCCATATAGATTCTCATTTGATTTATGCATGAAATCAGTGATCATGTATTGTTGCATAGGTTCTTTTCCACTGGGTAGAATTTTGACAAAAGCATCAGAAAGAGGTCCCCATTCAATAATAATTTTATCTTTCATGGAAAGATACCATGAAAGGGCCTTATTTCTCATAGAGGAGTTAAACCCTTTGCAAATATATTACTACTTTTAGTACCCTATTCATCTTCAAAGTGTCACAAATGTTCTTATAAGTATCAATATGGTGGTATGGATTCTTGTTGAGAGGGTTTCCACTAAAAGTCCTTCCTTGTATGACATTGATGAGGGTTGTCTTTAGTTCAAAGTTCACAGCATTGAACCTTTATGTGACGAGGGATCCTACATTCATTGGCCCAGGTAGCCATCAAGTCTTTAAGATTTTTTCCATCTCTTCTTTGTCATTATCCTCATCATGTGGTCATAAAGGAACATGAGGGTTTTGTCCTTCATCTACATGGAGATGTTCTTCATCTTCCTCTTTTTCATGGTGATCTTCATGGTGCTCCTTAGCGTGCTCATCCCGTTATGGATGACTCTCCTTTGAGGAGGCATGATCCTTGCAATTGAAGTGGAAAGTGGTCTGGTTCATACTAACTTCCTAGAATAAATCACATGGTCAAGTTTACAAGTTGGACATATGATACAAAGTATCTAAGATTCAATAAAAAATGTGCAATTAAGTCTACTACTAGACTTAAGGAACTAGCGTATGCTAAGTAGACTTAGTTTTCTTAATAGTACTAGTTTGCCTCGTCCCTAGAAACGACGCTAAAATTTGATCACCTTAAATCACACATCTAAAAAAGAATAGATCTAGAGTAATCAAACTTTATATTTATAACACAATATGTAGATGCCCGCAATAGTAGTATTGGGGCCTTGTGTAGTAAATGGAGTCGATCTCGGGGACAAGGGTGGTAAGTGTTATGAATCTAAAACCTTAGCTTAGTTACTCCTAACCAACAACAATAAATGTGTTCCTTAAGGAATGGTGATATCCAAGAAACAAGGTAATAAACTAATAAAAAGGTAATATATGACAAAAAAATGAATAAGGAACCTTCAGTATGTTTTCAAATATATGGATAAAGGGAACTTCGAAAGGGTTTCACAATATCAGATGTCTCACCAACACGCAATACTTATACCCATGTATACCCTTACCAAGTTTACAAGAAATCATCATAAGTATATATTCCTTCCTCTCTCGATCTTATGATAGGTCTAGGTCTTAAGATTGTCTCTCTCTCAAGATGGCAGAAAAACAATCAACACAAAACCATAAGATCTTTAGCTTTAGCATTCCAACATTATCATGCATTCATTCTACTTCATAACCTTTATATATAGGGAAATACTACTCTCAAGGAATTAACAATCTAACAACACAATATGGTAGCTAATCATGAAAGTGAAGTATTTAAAACAAGAGTATGGGGACAAACACTTCTAAGTGTATATACATCAATGGATATACTCCCAACCTAGTGGGTACTCCCAACCAAAGATAATGAACTTGCCACTCATGGTGGTAACTAACATGTTGTATTACAAGTATATTATGACATCACAAAGAATAGAGGAAGATGGATGAATCAGGGAAGGATGAAGATACAAAAAATAGCAACTATATGGACTGAATGTTGGTGAAGTCTCCTTCTTCATGAGATTCAGTGAAGACATGGTGATGGCAAGATCCAAAGGTTATTCCTCTCTTGATGAAGATCCTTTGGACTTGGGGATGGTGGCTCGAGATCAACAAAGTTGGACTCTTTTCCTTAGCTTGTCAATCGATGATTTTATGATGGATTTAGCAGCACATCATGGTGGAAGACGAAGTGCCTATAATGGATGTCTTCATCTTCTATATATAAGAGTTGTTGCTTGCACCGGTTGCACTTGAGTGTAGGGTACTTGCCTCATTGTAGGCATTGGGGCATGTACTTTTTAACTGAGTCTATACGGACAGCATCCTTTATGTAGAGGATATGTTATTCAATGGACCCACACTCTCTTCGACTAGTGCTTCACTGAGAAGTGCTCGACTGGATCCTCGTTAATCAACAAGAGTGATAACAAACAGACTGATGAGTATTGGAGTTGTCAATTTATGGTCCCGACCAATTGTTTGGTTTTTGTAGGTAATGAGTTTTTGTACGATCATGGTGGTTTCCTCAAGTTGTCTCTCCATCAAGTAGTGCCCTCATCAATTTCCTAATTCATCAAGAAGGGCCCTCATCAGTTCACTACTTCATTGGGAAGAGCCCTCATTAGTCTGCTACTTCTTTGGACATACCCCATTGGCTCTTATGGGGAGTCCCCTTCAGTCTGTTTGCTTTGTCATACAAGGCATGTCGACCTCTGAACGATTGGTAAGATTGAGTTAGGTAGTTTTTCCTACAAGTAGAAATAGAAATTAAGTATGGAAATTATTATTCACAAAACACTAAAACCAAGGGGATTTATTAAGATACAACATGAAAAGCTAAGAGGAATGAAGGTAAAATAGGCATGTTACATCCACAAAATTGGATGTTATCAATCCCTCAACTATAAAATTAGGGGATAGTTCACACAATTTGCCATGGTCTTGGGTGAATACTTGGTTGAATATTAGGAGTGATTCAAGGAGCTCCTATGCCATTGTCCACACCATGGCATTTCTCAAGTCCAACTGATTGACACGTTCTATCGGGGTGTTGATGAAAATACCAAGACGGCACCTCATTTGGAGGAAACAACATGTTCTTGAACTTCAAAAACACCTGGGAAGTTGTCAACTAAAGTTATAAAACCCATGCTCAATCCAATTGAGGACAAGGAGGCATCCTCAAGGTTTCTGAGCTGAAATCTATTGTTGAATCCCTCAAGTAACATTCATCAAAGTGTGACTACCTCGAGCCCTCTTTCAATACATGTGAAAGAAGAGTACTACCACAGGATCCATAGAAACTACAATTTGCATCTCTTTTGTGAAGCATGTCAAGGTTCTGACCATTCTACTCTTACTTGCCAACTCCTTCATATAATCATGGTGAACAATGTTCCAGTGCAAGTTGAAGATGGGAAGAAGATGGAGGATCTCAACTCATCCACAGCATTTTTGGACAAGCCTACTACATCCCAAACCATTCTAGATTCCAATATGGTAATCCAGTTGATGCATACAATGCATCAAACTAGCAGCCCTCTCAGTTGAACAACCAAATTCGTGTTCCTTTCATGTTTCAGTACTAGGACAAGTAGAATTTTAGGAACTAAGGAAGCTACTAAGGAAATCTTCTCAATTGTAGTAATTACCAAGGGAAGTAATTCCAAAATCCCATCCAACTACCTCAAGTGCAACAGCCCAACAACCAAACACCCAATGATGCCAAGATTTCCACCATAGGACAGATGCTTCTGACTCAATAGATGATGTTAGCAAACTAGCAAGCCTATAGAAGTCTGTTGATTCTCATTTGGCCCAGCTTTCTTCCACCCTACTCCATCCTGGATGTTCTTTTTTAGGGCAACCAAAGAATAATCAAAGTCACCCTGAGAAGTAGAAGTCATCTCCACACGTTCAAGGAACATGTATGCAACCCCCTCCATTGAAGGCAGTCGCCAACCTATTGATTTTAATGACAATGACACTATTATGGTTGAGAAAGAGCATGTGCAAGACACGAATACTAGTTTTGATGTGGGAAGATCCCCAAGAGCTAAAAGACAATAGGTAGCGACTATTGAGTCTAATGTGCCTATTTAATAGCCAAGAATCATTTATCAAGCATGTCTCAGACAAACAAGATAATATTCTAGATTTTTGAAATTCAAGGAAGCTATGAAGAAGCTTCATGTGGACATTCCCTTCTTGGATGCCCTTATTGGGATTCCATCTTAGTCTAAGCATCTGAAAGCTATATTGTCCAATAATTACACTACTGAGTAATACAAGATTGTAAAATTGGCAAGAATTATTTCTGATATCATTCTGAATGAAATGCCAAAGAAATAGAAGGATCCTGATTCTTTTGAGATTTTGGGTGCTATCTAGGTGAAAAACCCTTCAGAAAAGGGCTTGCAGATTTAGGTACAAGCATCTCTATCATGCCATATAGTTTGTTCCAAACATTGGGTTTCACAGAGCTTCTTCCCACCGCCATGATCATCTAGTTGTTTGACTCATCCATGAAAAAATCCATGTGTATCATTGAGTGCATTCGCATGAAAGTTGGGAAAGATTCATGCGTCCCTTTTGACTTTGTAGTTATGGACATCAAAAAAATGTCTATGTTATCCTCTAATGTTTGTCTATCATTCCATGTTAAGCATGAGCCTTGACTGATGTAGAGGCAGGCATCATTCTTATGTGATTAGGAAGATAAACACTTGAGTTTAGGGGGGTCTAGTATCCGTGAGGAGATATTCCTACTCGACTACATCGGCAAGCTATCTCATCTTAGGAAGGAATATGATGCCTTTGAATATCATTTACAAACATCTCTCACCATTCCTGACAGATCATTCTTTCATAATGATCAAGTCAACCAATGATGGTTCCATCTAGATACGTTTGAAGAGGAATCTGATGCAAAATTTGAAGAGTTAAAAATGATATATGTTGTAGAAGAGATTCTAAACCATGAAAGCCCTATATGAAGGGATAAAATATGCTTTTTATTGATGATAAGGAAACTTTCTTGGTGATCATAAATTCACACCTTACCCATGAACAAGAAGACAAGTTGGTGATTGAGTTGAGAAAATGAAAGGTTGCCCTAGGATATAAAATGACTGACTTGACATGGGTCAGCCAAGCTATCTGCAGGTACAAGATCCCTATGGTTGAATACTACAAGCCATATAGCGACCCTTAGCACAAATAAAATCCCAAAATTAAGGAGGTTGTCTATTTTAAGGTCTTCAAATTCCTAACTGCAAGAATTATTTACCCAATTTTAGATTATCCTTGGGTCAGTCTAGTTCAAGTTGTCTCTAAGAAGGGTGGTACCACTATAGTGAATAATAAAAGGAACAATCTTATGCCCACCTACACATTCACGAGGTAGATAATTTTCATATATTATAGTAAATTGAACGAGGGTACAAGAAAGGATCATTTCCCACTTCCATTCCTTGATCAAGTCCTTGAGCGCTTGGCACACCAAGAAAATTTTTGCTATCTTGATGAATATTAGGTTTCTAAGAAATTTATATCCACTAAACCAATAAATGCAAGCCCACATTTATTTTCCCTTGGAACTTATGCCTTTAGGAGGATGTCTTCTGATCTATGCAAAGCCCTGCTACTTTTCAGCGTTGTATGGCTACCATTATTGTATGCTTGACAGAAACTGTTATGGATGTCTTCATGGATGATTTCTCTATCTATGGAGAATCTTTTGATTCCTACTTGCATAACTTATCACTCGTGCTTGCAAAATGTGAACATGCACATGAATTGGGAGACATGCCACTTCAAGGTGAAGGAGAACATAGTCCTTGGCCACATGATTAAAAATAGAGGGATAGAAGTTAACAAGTAAAGAATGTAGTGAATACAAGATTTGCACCCCATGTAAACATCAAGGAAGTCACTGATTTATTGAGGCATGTTGGATTTTACCATCATTTCATCATGGACTTCTCAAAAATTGCCAAGATGATGACCAATCTTCTATAAAAGGAGGTTGTTTTATCCTTTGATAATGAATGCATGCAAAGATTCAACACTTTGAAAGCCTCTTTCACTACCATGCCTATCATTCAAGTAGTGAACTTCTCTCTACCATTTGATAACATGTGTGAGGCAAGTGACTACATTGTAGGAGAAGTTTTGGGCTAGCACATTGACAAGAAGCACAATGTTATCTACTATGCCTCCAAGACTCTGGATGAAGCATAGTGAAACTACGCCACGATAGATAAGGAGATACTATTTATCATCTATGCCTTTGACAATTTGAGGTCATATCTTTTCAACTCCAAGGTGGTTTTCTACACCGACCATGCAGATATATGCTACTTGATGACGAAGTATGAGGCCAAGACAACACTAATTTATTGGGATCTATTACTATAAGAATTTAACCTTGATATCTAGAACAAGAAGGGAAGGTACAACATGGTGGCTAGTCATCTCAAACCATATTCATCTCCTTGAAAATGACAGTATCCCCATTGATGGCTCTATCTTGTACAATCATCTTATGAAGGTCTCATCAGGTTCCATGGTTCATAGCTTTTGTGAACTATCTTGTTGCATGAGTCTTGCATCCCAAGTACCAACCACATTAAGAAAAAGTTCCTCCATATTTTGAAGCACTACTATTTGGAGGATCCATACCTTTTCCTCCTAGGTTTTTATGGCCTCGACCACCAAGGAAGGACACTCCATCCTTGAGAAGTGTTGCTTGGGACCAATGGGTAACCACATGAGTGTCAGAAAGACTGCCTTGAAGGTTTTGCATTGTGGGTTTTATTGGCCCACCATTTTCAAGACATTATGAGTACATTCTATCTTGTGACCAATGTCATAGATCAAGAAACAATTTCAAGCATGATGAGATGGTTTGACATCTTGGCATGAGGTTGAAATTTTTGATGTTTGGGGTGTTGACTATTGTGAGACCATGATCCTATCTTAATCTTGATTTACTCTATAATATTGTTTTGTTATCTTCATTGGATTCTCTAAAAATAGTTTGTTTTTCAATTTAATAAGTTAAGACAATGCCTGATGTCAATTTGCACATTGAATGCATGGGTTTCAAGTTTTTGCATAAGTTGTGGACTTAATTGCAAAATTTTCATAAATTTAGGAATTAACTACAAAATTATTTACAAAATATTTTTATTTATGTATTCCATGATTTATTAATTTTTGGAATCATGGGTCAAGAGATATATCTAATTTGTTTCAATTTACTCTTCGTTTTCCCTGAATTCAAGGTTCTTAGCAAGATGCAGATTTAATTGTAAATTCAACATAGTATGAGGATCAAATTGCAAATTATGTGAGAAATATATAATATTATACTTTTCTTCCTAATCATATTTTTTACCCTTAAACTCAATCGGTTATTACATACTCTAATATAGACATCATTGTATTTTATTTGCCTAGAAATGCAATATCATGTACAATTGTGTACTAATATGCAATTTCACCTTAATTGAGAACATAAGTTCAAATTTGATTGTGTGATATAAAAATTTATGATATTAATTAGTATATCAATAGATTTATTTGGTTTTATTCTTTTAACCATAGTTAGATTAGGTCTTCAACCTTAACTAGTATGGCGGTGGTGGTGGTGGTGGTGGCAGTGGTCGATGGAGCTTCTTGTGCTCAACCTGATTAACATGGCTACGTAAGATAAACATGAAAATTTTTAGCCATGAGTAAGATCCATTTCATCATGTATCTTACTCATGAATACGTGATGAAATGGATCTACCCTCTTTTATTTAAAGCCTAAAATCCGAAATTTGTGCACTATAGTTTATTCTATTTAAATTCTTATTATATGACCTCCTATTGTTACAAACAATAATGCCTTGAGAACTATTTTAGATAAGTGGAATATAATCACAAAATTTTCTGTTCTTCCTAACCTTCTGTAGTTACTTCCTGATGTCATTTATATGATCAAATAATCATGTACTTATTGAATTTCGAAATACAAGTGAAATTATTACCAAATATGTCGTCCTTGTGGTGTATTAGTATCATATGAAAGGAAAATTATATGAATGCTATTTGTAGTTATTAGGAGTTGATATAAAACGTTTATGGGGCCTTAATATAACCGTTTTTCTACTGTAAGTTCCTTTGACTTAGGTGTATAGTCCCAAAATAAGTCATCTATGCATAAAGGTGGCACTTTTTTTGTATGATAATGTATTCAATGAAACTCCCTCCTACTTTTGAATTTGAATCTAAAATTTGGTATTGTGGTGTGTAACTATAATTTGAAACGCAATCCCAAATTTCAAATGGTTATAATTTTATTACATTGTATTGAAGGTAGTGTGGACTTGTATGGTGAAATTACCCTTTTATGTCTGGTATTGGGACTGTATGACCTAGTAAGTACTTGGAGTTATATGATGAAGCATATTATACCTCCTAAATATATTTTTCCTCATTTATATCCTTATGAATGTCAAAGTAATTTTGTAATCAAGAAATATAATTGTATTAATGTAGAGGATATGTATCATAAAAGAAATTAACAGAATAACCAAGGTGTAACTTAGAGGCTTCTAAATTGAATGTGAGTTTTAACTATTAATGGAAGTATTTTTTGGTAAATAACTATAGAAAGGTGATTCTCTACCTTACATGATGGGTGTGTGCTATATACCTCATCTTTTTAGAATGGTAATGGTTGACTACATGAGATATAAAACATGGCATTAA
Organism: Alisma plantago-aquatica; assembly: GCA_963693085.1. Classification (NCBI taxonomy): domain Eukaryota; kingdom Viridiplantae; phylum Streptophyta; class Magnoliopsida; order Alismatales; family Alismataceae; genus Alisma; species Alisma plantago-aquatica. The sequence continues at coordinate 273,046,413 of OY856413.1, read as the reverse complement.
AAGTATATCTTGGATATGGGTTATATGTATATAGGTTAGACTTTGTGTCTTGAGGTTAATCCCATGGGTGAAATGACATGTCTGTCATTATTGGGATCATGGCTGAATCCAATGGTTAAATATCACCCATGTTTGAATATGAATAAAACATAAGATAGGGATTAAAATGGTGGTATTGTTAAAAGTGGATGAGTTATGTGACCTTATTAATTTGATAACCTTACATCCAAATAATGGTGTACACATTATCATAGACAATTGGACTCTACAATATTCATGTAGTGAGGATTGGTTTACTTTAAATAATGTTCCTAAAAATTCAATGTGAGAGTCCCTCATGATACTCTTATACTTAAATAATGAAGATAATAATCATGTTCCATGATCATGTATAGTCTTATATGATGATTTTGATAATGTCTATGTATGGGATAGTGGCATATCTTTATAATACTATTTTCATGTTGTGATGAAAATGTAGGAGGAGAAATACCCTTTGTTTTGCCTTGACTAAGGCTAATGTCCCATGAATAAATATGTTGGGCCTTTTGTAGCCTAACATGATATGTTGATCCTTGTTATGACTGAGGAACTATTATGTACCTTTTTACGGACAAGATTGACATGTTGGGTCTTATTCTTGATTGAGTGTCTTATATATGTTTACACATTGTAAATCTTCTGGAATTGCAGTACGTAATTTATTTCCCAAATACATGTAGATACCTTGTATGTGTATTGATTTATGGAGTCAAAAATACCTAATTGACTTAAGTAATCAATGTAACCTTAATCATGTAGTGCCATTTGACCATAGAACTATCTAAGTATCAGGACTTGCTGGATAGTGAAATGAGTAATCCTCATCAAGGAAATTGGAGTCATATATTATTTAGTATATGCAGGTGTAGGGAGGGTTTTTCTCTGTCATCCTGACTTCACGGTGTTTGAGAACAATTTTTGGTTGTGTCTTGGTTTAATATGTGATTGAGAGAGTCTACGGTCATAACTCAAACTTGAGGGTTTATGCCTTGGTTTCTAGTGTCATGGTCTGTGTACCTAGGACAGATCAGGATGTTATAGTAGTTGGGTTGATGTGCCACTATAGTTATCACTTGTATTGACTGAAAAGAAGATATCCATAAAATTTCGATCATCCTAGATCTTATACGGGGATGATTGTGATTTTGCAGTGGTTAGCTAGTAGTTTGAGTGGTATGCCTCAAACTACCCAGGGAAATAATAAAATATGTAACTCAATTGTGTAGTATATCTATTTGGGTTTAATTGATGAATCACATGGATACGCAATTGTGTTCCTTATTGCAAATATTGTATATGTTTTGTATTTTGTACATGTAGTGTATGGATCATGTATATACATGGTAATGTCTTTTGTACTTAGTGAGTATACATCCATGTGAAGAGATTTTATATTTTCACAATATGCATATCTAGTTATGAGAATCAATATTTGATGCATATATCTTGTGTAATGATATTTAATTATTGATTAATCTACCTCTAAATCAATTGATTATAAAATGCTCGTAAGAAAAATAAGATGTTAGCTTTGTTATATCATATCGCTGGGATCGGGGGTCTAAGTCGTGGTTTTCCAAAACCTTTTTAGGTATGTTGGAGTAGTGGAAGAAAGTGTTGACCAAGATGTAACAAGAAATAATATAGTTAAGTCTTTAGAGTGTCACTATACTCTCACTTTCTCAAGTGATGGGTGTGTAGTTGGTGAACTAAATGTTAGGTTGTTTACATGATATTTTCTTTAAAATATGAGTTGAAAGTTGATCTAGTGATTTTGTGATGTTATATTCACATGGAAATATCTCATGTTATAATCTTACTCTGACAAATTTGATAAAGATATTTCAGTTTGTGCTCTTGTCTTGTCCTCTTTTGGAATGGCTATAATGTGCTAAAATACATTTCTATAAGATGTCAGGTGAAGTGTGATGGATGTTTGTAATCCGTTCCTTATACGGATCATCTTATTTGGAATTTCTTACCTCAGTTTTCAATAGATATTAGATTTAAGTTGGGTTTTGGCCAAGGATTAATCCTAATGGTCAATTAAGGTTTTATTATCAGGATAGGTCCTTACAACTACATGGGTCCATTTCCTCCCTTTTGCAGCTACTTCTAGACCCTTTTCATAGTCAATTATGTTTCCAAGTGGTTAGGGGCAATCCCCACTGCTAAAAGTGAATCAAAACCCCTGATGAAGTTGTTCAAAGACATTATCTTCCCTAAGTTTGAGGTACCATGTATTGTCATCTATGACGGAGGGTCACATATCCTAGAGAATAAGTTTGAACTCTTGATGAAAAAGGTATGGCATTTATGACCTAGTAGCTATGCCATACCATACTCAAACCTCTGGCTAAGTTGAGGTGTCTAATCAGAAAATCAAGGGCATCCTTAAGAAAACAGTTGGAAGGACAAGGAAGGATTGGGCATTGAAGCTCAATGATGTATTATGGGCATATTGCACCATTTCACGACCCCCTTGGGTACTACGATGTTCAGGATGATCTACAGCAAGTCATGTCATCTCTAGGTAGAGATAGAGCACAAATCCAGATGTGCTATCTAATTTTTAAACTTTGACCTCTCACTTTCTGAAGATAAAAGGTTTCTTCAGCTACAGGAGTTGAAGGAGTTGTGCATGTCTGCATACAAGGAGCATACAAAGATGTAGCACAATGACCACCTCAAGTTGAAAGATATTTAAGTGGGAGACCAAGTTCTCCTTTAAAACTCTCGCTTGAGACTACTTCCCATGAAATTGAGAACTTGATGACATGGGTTGTACCTTGTAAATAAGATCTACTACACAGTGCACTTTTATTGTGAGACAAGATCAAAGGCAATTTTTTTTCAAGTAGACGCCACCTAAAGAGATACATCACCGCCAAAGATCTCATAGAAAAGGAATAATTTCCACTTCCTCTTGCTTTGTTAGCGACAATCTAGGGAATTAGGTGCCAAGCCACAATGTTAAATAAGGTGCTCGTCAGGAGGCAACCTGATGGTTATCTAGATAGATTTTTTATTTTCATTGATCTACTTAGTCCCCATCTACCATTTCATTCATTTAGAATTCCTATCTTAACTTAATGTGTTAAACATTCTCTTGATTCAATCTTCCATTGAACCCTGCCTACATGTTCGCCTCTTAAAAGGACCATGATGACCCCGTGATCAGATGACCAAACTAGCTGACCGGAGACCATGGTGATCAAATTTTTTCCAGACACTCTGACACAAGTTGATCGCCTATCCTTTAATCATCAATTTGCATGTAACAAGTAGGTTTCTCCACATTGTGGATTGTCCGATCGCTTCACCAGATTGGGTGACCCAGAGAGACCAGAGTTGTCTATAGATAATGGGCTAAGAATCAATCATTTGGTCAGTCAACCCAGACAGCTAATAGCTTGACCATAGTATTTCCCAAAAAACATCAGTAAGCATTGGAATTCTAGATCCACTTGAGGTCAGGTGATCTCAACACTAGATTAGACAACCAAGAGGATCAGCAAATGTTAGAAGCCACGAGATCCTTCTTCTTGGCCACCCATGCATCATGATCAATCGACCAACCTAAAGCATCTATGAGAATTAATATGCAATGATCAGTCGATCCACTCCAAATGTGATCGTCCAATCACTATCTTGGCCCCCACAATATGAATACCAAGGTCATCCAATCTGGGATGCCCACCCAATCTTGGTGTTTGCATCTTTAAAATCAAGGCTAGGGGAAAGGAATTTGCATCACTCACAAACCCTCCCTTTCCCTATCCCCCTTTCTCCTTCCCAAACCTCCAACATTGTTGCTCCATGCCATAGATTGCTCAATCCTAGCCTGGCTCCAACCGACAACTAGCAAATCACATGTGCCATTGTCATCCCTTACCCACACCATCTGGTGCAGCCCTCCAGTAGTGTATCGCCTAACCCCAGCCCCACCATCTCCCAACCTTGAGCATGTCATCCACACTCCTTCACATTGTCAATTTCCTAAAGCAAAGCTACGAGATCGACCACCTAGCACCACCATCCCACAGTCTGCTTCATCCAACCATCTTATCCACTGAAGTAATGTTCCAACTATTCATTGGCCCACTACAATCATTGGTCTCTGACCCTATTGATCAATGGACACCCCTAATTGGTATCTAGACCATCTTATTAGATGCCTAAACCCGCCTATGTTGAAATCTCATGTTCCCTTTGGATTAGTCGGTCGCCTTATCGTACTTGTCCAACCAAAGGTTCACAAGATGAGCAACTCATCGTCGATTGCCCAATCAATATTTGTATTTGTCTGAGAAGCCATCATCAGAAGCCACTATAACATTCCTGGTTTACTGACCACCACAATTGATCTCCATATTAGAACTCTACAGTAAGAAAAGGGTCCATACTCATCGGTCAACCACCATAGTTGATCAGATGACCTAGACCCCTATGAGACTCAAGATGTTGAAGACATGAGGAGGCACCTCTGAATACCCCCCTAAAGAGTCAGGTCGTAGACTACTAAATAAGATTAACACCTTACACTCTCATAAAGGTAAAGAAAATGAAACAATGATGATTGTCTCTCTCCTCCTCTCACATTCTATGTAGCCCACTGATTACATCCACATTCAGCAGAGGCATTCCGTAGATGAAATGTTTCCCCCTCTAATGACATGGAGCACGAGGAAGTCCTCGGTGAAAAGGGGAGGCAGACCTAATGGCGGTTAAGTAGGAAATAGAGGATATTGATGCTTCACCACACCACTACTGTCATCCAACCCCCGCCGCCACTTCAATTTGTGGGTCAGTCATGAGGCTTCGAGGCTACTTCCCCAATGTGCAAGGCCCCTCTTTCAGCCAAGTTCAAATCCCTCATCACCCCTAAACATCAAAAGAGTCACAAGGTCATGGAGGCCATCAGGGTACAACTCACCTATTGTGTGTGCCCCAAGACACTCTAGAGCTTAGGTATCCATGACTCAGTGATGCACATGCTAATCCAATCATGCATCTCCACCTTTTCTTTTAGCGTGTGGTATGTCTTCATAGAGCTAACACTAGAGTTTCTTTCTTCATTCACAAAGCACTTCAGTAGTGATAGGGAGTATTGTGGCTCCTCCAACATGTTCGGGGAGGATCATTCTTTGGACAATAACAACCTTTCCACCATCATCATCAACTCCCACAAGCAATAGCCGGTGTAATGCATAGAAGATGATCACAACCACCCAACCCAGAAGTACAATGTTGATAAGTTCTAGGACGACATCACCAGGATGCTTCCCTCCTTCCATCATAGTTCCAAGGCAACATTCATCCATAGTTTAGTAGTTTTATATCTTCATCATATTCTTTCCTGCACCATTTTTGGTCAAACGAGTGCACTCTGCATCATCACCACGGTAGATCCTCATTGCCTCTAGTGCCTTCTAAATGAAGAACCCTACACTTGGGGTAGTGCGTGCATTGAATATCTACAAAAGCAGTAGTAATGGAATAGATCTTGTGAATTCTATAGTCATCACCACCATACCCACCTACTTGGGATAGACCCTCATTTCCTTAATCGCAATAATGACTCAATAACCATGACACTTGAACAACATCATATGGTTGGTGGCCTTTAGGAACTTGAAGATTGCCAAGAAGAATGGCATCTTCCACTAGTTGTTCATAGACATCTGGCATGCACTTGTGTGGCCCAGTCATGCTTATTTCATAGTGGCGAACTTCGACTATGATCTTGCCAACTTGTACATGCACATATGTTGTTACATGAGGGAGCATCCTGTCATCGAGGGTTATGTTCCTAAGATGACATCCAAAAGATGCAGCACATCCATGGAGGAATGGCGAGGAGTTTGGCCCTCCGCCTTCCCCTTTGCACATCACACAAAGTATTGCAATCCAAAGATAGATGGTCCATCTGGTCCCTACAACTTCACTGACCTCCAGTAGCACGTGGACCATATATGGGCCTCACAAACCTGAATGGAGAGGGATCAGTAGTGGCAGGGCCAGTAGCTAAACCACATGTATCTCACGTAGCGAGTGCATGAGGATTGGCATGTGGGTCATGGCAACTAAGAGAATGCACACTCACTATGCAGACTACAGCATCAGACAAACATACCCTTCCCTAGTATCTCATTATGGGGAACCTTCTATGACAAGTTGCACGCACCTGAGGAGCTTTCGTGTCCTTCTGTGACCCAAGATTGGTTTGGCAGACCATCTTGGGCATCCTTCCAGGCCCCGCCTCTACAGGAGCCACCACCACCATGTGACCACGGCACTTGGTAGAATTTTTAGTGATTCTCTTTCCCTCCATTCTATATTTTGAGTTTTCTCAAGGATGAGAAAATTTCTAAGTTTGGGGTGAAGGGTGGATGGTATCTCTTCACTCCACCCTCATTATCTTCCTTCTTTTCTTCATTTGCTTTCTAGATTAGCATTGCATGTGTTTTTTGTATTTTTCTTATTAAAAATCCATGTTAGTTGCATGTAACTACACAAATACCTAGTCGGCCTAGATTCAATTCCCATTTGCATGTTTACCTTGGAAAATCAGCAATCTACCCCCAAAATTCTGAATGAAACAAATCCTCATTGCAAAATGAATCTCAACTGTCAATTCTAGAACCTATCATGTCCCCAATGACCAAGAACAATACTACTCCCTAGAAATTATGTCAAGTGTATGGAATAGAGTCAAATTTCAATGCATCTCGAAAATTCATTGACTTAAGCTTCTTGTGGAATTATCATTGTTTTGCAATTCATGTGATATTATTGAATTGGTTTTCAAATGTTGTTAATATGATATGTACCAAGTTTAGCCTCTTCTACACTTCTTCCACCATACTCTTACCCCCACAGTCTGTCAAAAACAAATTAAAAGGCCAAAAAAAATGTTCCAAACTCCAAGTTTATGGTGGAACCCCTTCTCTCACCTCTCCACTTCTTCTGTACCCCTCATATGTAGTAGGGGTGTGCCACAATAAAAAAATATCCTAGTATGCACAAAAAAATATAAAAATTGCAGTCAAAGTATTTGCAGCAAAAAAAAAAGTAATCTCTAGTCAAATAGATGAGAGATTCACAATTCTTCTTTCTCATCCCTCCATTCACTCCAATTTTCTCCCATGGAGCAACAATCACTCCAAACATATCTCTATTATAGCTGAATTATGGCTTGGTGGAATCCTCATAGGAATATGCAGAACTTTTTGAGACACTATTGATATCATGATTGTGATGTGTATATTTTTTATTTGGAAACTTTTTGTGAATCTGAAGTCAACACATGGAACTGAAACTAAAATTTTGTGATTCTAGGAGATTTGGGTTGTTTGTCCATGTTTGATTGATGAAACTAAGGGATACTATGAAAGAGAGAATGATAGGATAGCATTATTTGGCAGGTTGCTTTGAGTCTTTATTTCCTGAGGATGAGCAATGTTCAAGTTCAGGGTAGTTTGAAAAGTGTATTCATCACCTTTTCATTTTAGTTTCTAGTTTAGTTTTACTCATTTTAGCTGTCATTTGCATCATGTTATGTTTAGCTTCTTTATTCTTATTATTTTTCTCGAATAACTAGGATTTTGACCCCTTTTATTGATCTTATACAAATGTAAAGAACAAATCAATTCTAGTGCATCCAAGAAGTTCTTCACCAAACTCATTAAATATACAGAGCAAATTATTATATAAATTAGAGCTTACCAACACATTTTGGTAGGTAGACCGGTGATCTCCTCTGTTGATCACCCAATCACCATGCCCCCTCCATGAATCTTCTAGACACCTTCTGGATTAGCTAACGTCTCATGTTGATCGGTCGATTAGAAGGTCACCAAAAAAGTTAGAGACTTTGTTGATTTATTGACATAAAGTGATCAAGACATTCACAGTCAGGATTGATAAATCCACCTAATACATAACTTCTCAAAAGATTATAAGAGTGACTGACAACCATGAAATATTGGTCAAATAGATGAGGTGCCTTCCAAGTTAGAGACTCACATCAATTTTAGCTTTCCAGTAGATCGAGTGATCCCTTCTTGGGATCAAAAAACCAAGAGATTATTCATATGCCTCATCAGGAAGATGATCGACCAAACAGTCAGTCTAGTTGACCGACTACTAGAAGGTCAGTAGTCGTGTCGCCATGTAAGTTATCGACTAATCATACCACCTAGTTGCATTATCATCATGAAATATGATGTAAAAATACGCAGTCATCGGTCCAAGGAAGTTAAGCAACAAAAGTGGTGGCCAGACCTAATTGTGATTCATTCTATTCTCACTCAAAAAGAGTCATTTCTAGAGAAAGAATTAGAAGAAGATGGAAAAGAAGGACATCATCCTGGCATAGTTCTTTGGATTCATTGGGGTTAGCATGGATTGTAGTAGTCATAGACCACTGGATGCTTCTCTCTTCTCCGTTAGTGTCATGAGTTCTTATCTTTCCTCTTATATATGTGTTCTTACCTCAAACATGAGAGAGTAGAACTTCTCGTTGGGGAATGGGGAGCAACCCCATTGCCTAGACTCTATCTCACTATTATTAGACATAACTTTCCTTATATGATTGAATTCTTATCCATTCATTTATTGCTTTCTATTTGAACTGATCACTCTTCTAGCATGTTTGGTATAATCCTAAACATAGAGACCGCAAAATTAGGATTAAATTACTGACTGGATGTGTGGGATTCCAGATGTGATCACAGAAGGAGTCCTATAGGATGAATGAGTCATGAACCATAGGTAGCGAGACCTCAAACCCACGGGGAATTTATCCCTACTGAATTCACGTTTTGAAAGGAGACGAATGCACTTGGTCCTAGTTTAATTGATGAGGATTTTATTGAGTTGTAATGATTGGATAGGTATGTTGATGGTGGCATTGAAATCCATATGTCCCAGTGTTCTTTATCATTGAGTTAAACCCTTAGTTTAATCATCTTTTGCCTTGCATTCTTTAATTCACCCTTAGTTTTAATCCATTCTCAAACAATTGGATCTAGATATTATCCTCAACAATCGGTTCAAAGTGGTTTCTTAAAACATTTTCCTTTGGGATTTGACCCTTTATTATACTATAATTAATCTAATCTGCTTGTGGGCGAGTTAGTTACAGTTTTATTTAAGAATTTAAAACCTAGGATAATTATTCTAGGGAATTTGTGAGTCCAAATAAATCACATACACTTATGAAAAGGATTCGAAACTCAATTTGTTTATCATTCTTCTATCAAGGCATGTTTGTGATTCTTCCATTAAAAAACATTGTGTTATTATTTAAATATGATCAGATAGCATTCACTTAACCATTCAAGTATTGTAGGATGGAAACCCATTCACTTCCCAATACCTTTAGTGATCTTTGATCGTTGAAATTTGTCTACATCCGAAAACTCCAAAAATCTTAGAATTATATTCTTTTGGCTATGCAAGATCCTAATTAAATTGGTTAAGAAGAAAAGAAGAGAAAAACATCTATAACACTATAGGGCTCATATGAGTACAATACCTTCTAATTGAATAGAAAATAGGAATATAGAAAATTAAGATCTAACTTATTGATTTAGGTTGAATTTGGTAGAGCATCATTTGGCTACAAGTTTTCTAATAAGGGTTTCCTATAAATATGATATATGTCCTCCCTTATTCTCTTTTATTTCACAAAGAAAAGATAGAGGTTTGGGGTAGTTATGGTCAAAAGCTGATGATGTAGGGGTTTTGAGTCGCTTTTATAGGCTATTTTTACACTCGTTTTATGCGCTTATTGGTCATATTTGTGGTTAATATCACATGATTCAATTCCTTTAGCCTATTATCCTTGCCTGCATCAAATTTGTCTTATTTTATATTGTTTTGTATAGATTGTCATATTTCTCAGATTTGATTTGTGTTTTTCTCTCATTTTCAGGCAATTCACAATTCTGGACCCGTCGATACCATCGACGGTCTGTCAATAGCATCGACAGAGCAACAGTGACAGAGCTGGAGAGGAAGCAGATAGTTTGATACCATCGACACTTTGTCGATGGTTTCGAAGGTCCAACAGTGAGCCAGATATCACTCTATCGATACCATCGACAGGAGCGGTCGATGGTATTAAGAAGGCTTCAGGAGGCTCCCAGAAATTGAAGAAAGCATTGGTATCCTAAGGTGTCGATGGTATCGACGTCATCGGATCAGAGTTTTATCCAGCACGACTTCAATCGAACGGTTGCGTTCTTTTGGCAGCCGTAAGTGGTACCTTTACCTAGAAAAAGACGGCCCAAAGCCATCATTCACGTTCGATTGCATTGCACAAGTCCTGAAGGAGGAGAGAGCGAAGAACAGAGCTGAGAGCTATGTCCTGGGAGATTCCAAAGATGCAGATGGAGTTTTCCACTGTCGGAAGGCTGCAGAACGCTTATCCCGCGCCGAGGATCACCCAGTTCTTCTCCGTTCAGGGGTTACACCATCCCCATCCATGTTTTCTCCATGTTTTCTCCTTCCTTCATGGTGTTTTGTATTGAGATAAACATGCGGGACTAATCCCCTTTGTCTCTAGGACCGGGAGTAGACCGGGCAATCGTTGTATGACTTTTCTTACATAGTTTATCATAATTTTCCCCTCAAATCTGTGGTATGATATCATTTTCTCCATTGCTATCATTGTGCGTGATCACCGTAATGGTAATCTAATACCCTTAATTGCTTTTGACGAAGAATTAACGGTTGAAAAGAGGTGGTAATCACATTAACTAATAAATCCCTTGGAAAAGGTGATGTACGGTTAATGGTGGGAACCCAGAGACATGTTTTCATGCCCCTCGTCTAGGGCATAGGTTACTACTGGCGTGGAACCGACTTAGATTAAGGTAGTGAATTGTATCATGGAAGCGAGCAATTCTGGCTACAGACCACTATCCAGAAAAGGAGACGAGTTATGATAATTGTAAAGGAATTAGTACAATGAGAACCCGCGGTGAAACCGCAATCCTAGAGATTTCTTTTGAATTAATTAAACCAACCATTTAATCGATTGCTTAGTTTTCTTTTGTTTTTATTTTTCTTTTTCAAAACAACTTCCAAACTTTTACAATCGGTTTAGCTGATTGTGAGTAGTTAGTAGTAGTCTACCAAAAATCATGTTTCCCTGTGTTCGACTCGGGCCTCACAAGGCCTATATTACATTGACGCGTACACTTGCGCTGTACGCTCGGTAAAGTCGTGACAAGTTTTTGGCACTGTTGCTGGGGAAACGGCAATTTTCGGCACTGCGAGTGCTACAAGCGGACACTCTAGGCCATTTTTAATAATTTTAATAATTGAGAGTAAATTTTCTATCTTTCACATTCTTTATTCGTCTAGCACTGTACTTAATCAATTTTTCACATTTCAAGTACTAGTGCATGGTGAAGACGTGTAGTACGGACTACGCACAGTCGACACCTGAGATTCTGCCTTTGGGATTGAGTGACGAGGAAGAACATATCCACAATCAATCTGAAAGCTTAGACATAGATTCTAAATCCAAATTAATGGTTGAGGAATAGACAATATGGGAGAAGATCAAGGCTTCTTCCTCTTCAGCATCCAAGGGGGCGATCAAAAAGCATGCGATCAATATTCCTACATACAAGATTGATCTGGCACTGGCACTAATAAACCTGGTCAAGTCTAATGCATTTCATGGGCTGAACAATGAAGATCCAGTGGCCCACATAAGCACATTTGTGGAAAACTGTGATATGATAAAGATTGACAGGTTCCTGCAAGAACCACTTTACTTAAAGCTTTTTCTTTTTCTCTTTAGCGGGAAATGTACGTGAATGGTTGTACAATCTCAATGATGAGCGCGTCGAGACCTGGGACCAGATGGTAGAGGTCTTCTTCAAAAGATTTTTCCTGCCTGAGAAGATGAATGACCTCATGAGAAAGATCCATAACTTCTGTCAAAAGGTTAGTGAGACTTATTCATAGACATGGGAGCGCTTTCAGATCATGCTAAGGAAGTTCCCACATCATCGGCTGGATAAGGACAAGAAAGTTAAAATTTTCTACTTTGCTCTCAATGAGCATGACAGAAGAAACTTAGATTCAGTGGGATCATGCTTCTTCTTGAACAACACAGGTATAAGGTGTTGGGAGATCTTGAAGAACATGGCCAAGAAGCAGTCGTGGGGTAATAGAGATGCACCGGAACAAGTTAGAGTTGCAGGGGAATCAAAGGCAATTAAAGAGCTAAATGTGAAGATGGACCTGATAGCAAAGAGATTGCTAGAAAAAGAGGATGAAGGATCTGATGATGAGGCACAGGTCAAATTTATGCGCCAACAACAAGGGTACAAGAATAATGATAACTCTTGGAGGAAGGATAAGAAGTTCTCATGGAAGGACCCTAATAATTTTCTACGGGAACCAGATGCCAAACCACAACCCACTGCAGAGGAGAAGAGCAATAAGTTGCTCAATCAAGTGATAAAGTAGAACCAAGAGTTGATGAGCACATTCGTCCAAAAAATTAAGTCACAAGGAGACTTTATGAACCAATTTGGTCAGACTTTACAAATCCATGGAGCACAGGTGAGGATGCTTGAAACGTCCATTGTGCAGATGGCAGTAGAAATCACAAGTTTGAAGAAACTGGTACAGCAGGGGTTTCTAGGAAATACAAATGTTCCAGGAGGGAACCATCAAGCCAAGGCAATTTTGTTGAGAAGTGGAAAGAAAAATTTAAACTCTAAGGCCGATGAACCAAGCACACCACAGGAAGAAGTTATAGGTGAGGCTACAGAAGATGTCATATCTCTGAGACAGTGGAGGATTATACAGAGAAAATCACAGAGGAGCCCATTGCAGAGAAAGAAACTAAGAAGTGGATGCCTTATGTGCCACCACATTAGAGGGCACAGACCATCCCGGTACCTTACCCAAAGAGTTTGAAAGCAAAGAAAGTGGATGCACAGTTCAAGAAGTTTCTAGATAGCTTTAGGAAACTTTCAGTCAATATTCTGTTGCTAGAGGCTATCAAGCATATACCTTCTTATGGTAAGTTCTTGAAGGATATAATTACCAAGAAGAGGAAGATTCCTGACACAGAGGTGGTAGTGCTTAAAGAGCAGGTCAGCGCCTTTATTCTGGGTGAATTTCCACCAAAGCGACAAGATCCAGGTTGTTTCAATATTTTGATGCTATATTGGGAAGGTAAAATTTGGTGAAGCGTTGTGTGATTCTGGGGAAAGTATCAACTTGATGCCCCTTTCTACATTCAAAAAGCTCAGTCTCAAAGAATCTCGACAAAGTAACATGACAATTCAACTTGCGGACAATTCTGTGGTATGGCCATATGGTATTTGCGAGGATGTCTTAGTCAAAGTTGATCGGTTCGTGTTTCCAGCTGATTTTTTCGTCATGGAGATGCAAGATGAGCAAGGAAATGAGCTGCTTTTAGGAAGACCCTTCCAAGCCACTACTGATATGATAATGGAGTTGGGTAGAGGTCGGTTGACAATGGGTAAAGATGATGATAGATTCGAGATACTCATGCCGCCAAATTCAAAGCAGTCCCAAGAGAAGGAGCAATGTCATAAAGTGGGGCACTCTGATCATAACATATCTCTTTGCTTAGGGAAGCCGTTTCTTGATATGGCTCACGTCATGACAAAGGTAGATAAGGGAACAATTGTGGTGGACATCATGGAACAAACAAAGGTGGTTTCTCTTCTTAAAGTTGTGGGTTATCCCAATGATGAAGAAGAGGAAGTCACACCGTCTACTGAGGATGATGCTATAGAAGTCTCCATGCTTGACTCATACCCACAACTACCCCTTGAAGCTTGTTTGTTTAACATCATGGATGATTGGATGAGAAGCATGTCATTACAAGTATGCGTGAAGATGCTCCAAGTTCTTCCTTGCTACTATGCCAAGCACTATGAAGAACTAGGACCGTTGCCATCACTGCTTAAATCTTCTTTGGTTAGCCCGTCAGAGTTAGAGCTTAAGTCGCTGCCTCCTCACTTGAAGTACACATTCTTAGCGGTCGATGCAAAGCTGTCGGTGATAATTTCAGCATATTTGAGTGATACTGAGGAAGAACAGTTGATGATAGTATTGAAGAACCACCGTGGTGCATTTGGGTGGTCAGTTTCTGACATCAAGGGGATCTCCCCCACACTTTGCCAACACAAGATTTGGCTTGTTGAAGGAGCTAAACATGTGATTCAACCACAACGTCGCCTCAACCTCGTCATGATGGAGGTTGTCAAAAAGGAGGTGATCAAGTTTCTCCCCGCGGGCATCATCTATGTTATTTTAGATTCTACAAGGGTGATCCCAACATAGGTAGTCCCCAAAAAGGGGGGGATAACGGTAACTCAAAATCTCCTGAATTAGCCTGTCACCACCCGATTGGTAACTGGGTGGCGTGCTTGCATTGATTACCGCCGGTTGAATTCTGCCACGTTAAAGGATCATTTTCCTCTCCCATTCATTGATCAGATTTTAGAGCGGCTGGCTGGCCGCTCTCACTTTTGTTTTTTAGACGGCTATTCCGGCTATAATCAGATTTATATAGACACTAAGGATCCAGATAAGTCTACCTTCACTTGCCCTTATGGGACTTTCGCATATCGTTGAATGTCGTTCGGTTTGTGCAATGCATCAGCCACTTTTTTGCGCTACATGCTTACTATTTTTTCAGATATGGTGGAGTGTTGTTTAGAGGTTTTTATGGATGAATTTTCCATCTACGGTGTGTCGTTTGATGAGTTCTTGTATAATCTTGACAAGGTTTTGCAAAGATGTGAGGACACACATTTAGTCTTGAATTGGGAAAAATGTCACATGATGGTTAGCGAAGGCATAGTGCTTGGACACAAGGTGTCTAGCAAGGGACTGGAGGTAGATCCAGTGAAGATTGAGGTAATCTCCAAACTACCTCCACCGAATTCGGTGAAAGGGGTGAGGAGCTTCCTTGGTCATGCAGGGATTTTTTTCCGGTTTATTAAGGATTTTTCTAAAATCACTAAGCCATTATCATAATTACTTGAGAAGGATGCGGTTTTTTATTTCAATGATAAATGCATGCATGTCTTCGAAGTTCTCAAGCAAAAGTTGATTTCTGCACCAGTTGTTCAAACGTCAGATTGGACTAAGCCCTTTGAGCTTATGTGTGATGCGTCAGATTTTGCCGTGGGGGCCGTTCTTGGGCAGCATCTTGAGAAGAAACCCACAGTTATTTTCTATGCATCTAAGACTTTGAATGATGCCTAACTCAATTACACCACCACTGAAAAATTATTTCTTGCCGTGGTTTTTGCTTTCGAAAAATTTAGGCAATATTTGGTGGGGTCTAAATTTGTGGTATGGACGGACCATGCCGCCATAAAATACTTAATGGAAAAGAAAGATGCCAAGCCTAGACTCATTAGGTGGATCTTACTCTTAAAAGAATTTGACATTGAAATTAAGGGCAAGGCGGGAATTGAGAATCTGGTTGCAGACCACTTGTCTCGGTTAGAGAGGGTAGATGAGAGAGATACCAACATACCCATTACCGAGACCTTTCCGGATGAGCAAATCCTTTCTATTCAATCTAAGGATCCATGGTTTTCGCATATCATGAATTATCTCGCATGTAAAGAAATCCCAGATGATTGGACCTATCAAGAGAAAAAGAGGTTTTTCCATTCTTTAAGATATTATTTTGGGATGACCCTATTTTTTTGAGACAATGCAGGGATGGAATATTACGCAGGTGTGTACCCGAGAGTGACTATGATAGTATGCTTAGTTACTGCCATACATTCCCCACCGACAGACATCATGCGAGTGCAAGGACGGTGGCGAAGGTACTAGAGAGTGGCCTTTATTGGCCTACACTTTTCCAAGACGCCTATGACTATGTGAGGAGGTGTGATTCATGTAAAAGGGTAGGTAACATCTCAAAATGGCAAGAAATGCCCCTTAATGTATTTTAAGAAGTTGAGGTATTCGATTTATGGGGCATTGATTTCATGGGACCCTTTGTGTCCCATAATTCCAATTTATATATATTGCTTGTTGTTGATTATGTGTCGAAGTGGGTAGAGGCAATACCCACAAGGACTAATGATGTTGTGGTAGTGTGCAGGTTCATGAAGGAGCATATTTTTTGTAGGTTTGGTGTGCCACAGATGATCATTAGCGATGGAGGCACCCATTTCACGAACAGGAAATTTGCTACACTATTGAGCAAACATGGGGTCAAGCATAATGTAGGTACCCCATATCACCCGCAGACATAGGGCCAAGTGGAGGTGTCCAATAGGGAGATTAAGATATTGGAGCGCACTGTGGCCTCTTCAAGGAAGAATTGGAGTGCATTACTACCGGACGCACTATGGGCATATAGAACTGCATTCAAGACACCTATAGGCACCACACCTTTTAGGTTGGCTTACGGGTGGGCTTGTCACTTGTCGGTAGAATTATAGAACAAGGTGCACTGGGCGCTGAGGAAATTGAACTTGAGTATGGATGAGGCAGGGAGAAAGAGCATGTTAGAGCTTAATGAGTTGGATGAGATAAGGATGAATGCATATGAGAACTCAAGGATCTACAAGGAGTGGACAAAGCAAATACATGATCGCCACATTCAATTGCGAGTGTTCAAGAAGGGTGAGAGTGTCCTCTTATTCAATTCAAGGTTAAAATTACATCCCGAGAAATTGAAATCCCGATGGAGTGGACCTTTTGTTATAGAGGAGGTGCGACCCCATGGTGCCATCATGGTGAGAGATGGTGAAAGAACATTCTTGGTGAATGGTCAAAGGTTGAAGCACTATTATGGGGAAGACTACACAAGGAAAGTGCATGAGCTCAAATTAATGGCACTAAATGAAGAATGAGGAGCATGCATGCATCTAGCCCAAGCCGTTAAATTAGGCGCTTGTTGGGAGGCAACCCAACCTTGGTAGTGTACATGTTTATTTCTTTGATTTTTTGCATTCCTAGGTAGTTTTCATTAATTTAGCACTTAGTCTCTAAAAATGATATTGTAATGTGTTTGTTGAGTGTGCAAGCTGGAAAACGGTCGATACCATCGACATCTGGGTCAATGGTATTGAATTTGGAATAGCGGACCATTCTCCTGAAATTTCATTCTGTCGATACCATCGATGGCCTCATCGATGGCATCGAAATTGGAACAGGCAAAAAAAGGATCGGGCGTCGATTGTATCGACTCATCATCGATGGTAGCGAGTTTTTTGGAGATTTTTAGATGAAATTGTCTCAATGATTTTGATACCATCGACACACTGGTCGATGGTATCGACATGTCTAAAGCGACATTGAATTGGTCAGATGTCGTGAGGATCGAAGGAACATACAGGTTTCGATACTATCAACACATGGGTCGATAGTGTCGATGACACGTCAGCGATCTGAGGTCTTCATCTAGCGGTCCACAACGCCTATCCATGGGCTGTGTCGATGGTATCAATAGCCTGTGCTACCATCGACACAAGGCCGATCCGGGTCCCCACATTGAGCCGTCAACAGCCGTCAATTGCAGCGAGGGGGGGATTCCAATAGCCGTCAATACCATCGATGGGACTATCAATGGTATCGACGCATCGACAGCAGACCCAGTCGTCCCTTATAAAAAGGAGGGCAAATCTTCATTCTATTCACACAATCTCCTTGCCTACCTTCCACATCTGAGGCTTAGCCTCCCTGGGCACCCAAGAGCAACCAAGATCACCATCGTTGATCATCTTCGAGCATCTTCTTCAGCTTTGCAGATCTCAATCTTCTCCTAGTGCCCAATCATCTTCTCCAAGCTCCATTCTCTTTTCTTTTCCTCACTAGTTGTCGTGCAACCATGGTGAGAACAGGAGCGTCATCATCTAGGGTTGCACCTTCCCTACCCTACCCGCAGCAAGGATTAGTCTCTCGACCGAGGCTAGTCCATCCATCGTCGAAGGTCAAAAAGGTGTATGAGGAGCTATGGAAGCGCTCCATCAAGCCAACCCAGTGTGGTGACTGTGAGCTTATCAAGGATCTGGGTTTTGAGGCCAATATGGCCTATGTGCTGCAGGGACAATTGGGTGAGTCCCCTGAGTTTGGTCGTGACCACGCCAACGATCATCCATTCTTCAGCGGATGGCCTACCTATAAGGAAATTGTATTTGAGTTCCTGGCATCACTCCATTTGTGTGTCATTCCCAAAGAATTAGTGTCGGCGCGGAGAGCATGGAAGGAGGGGTGTGTGTCTTTCCGCCTCTACAATTAGGACTATAATCTTACCCTCTGTGAGTTCAATGCAATTTATGGGTGGGCCCATAACAAAATGCATCAGCCACCACAGAATGTTGATTATGAAGTGATGTATGCAAAGATGGTCACCATACCCAAGGGGTATTCTATCAATTGGCACCACACCGTTGTAGCTAATTTTGAGCATCCTTTTGTCCAGATTCTTCACCGAATAATTTCTAAGTCATTCTTTGCAAGGTCCAAGTTATCTCAGAGCAAGTTCTAGGAGATGGATCTCTTCTTCCTCCATTGTCTGTTAGAGAGGAAACCTATCAATTTTGGGGCCTTCCTTCTCATGTGTATGATGGCGGTAAAGAAGAATATTTCTCGTCGGGCTCCAATCTACTTTGGGGGTCTTATTACTCATCTGGCCACACACTTGGGGCTTGATCTTTCTGGGCTCGACAAGATCGAGAGTTGCAACATGCTCAATCTCTCTCATTTTGTCAACTCCGGCCTCCTTGAAGACCGACATGGCATTGCTTATGCCACATGTCATGTGAGAGGTGTGTTCCAAAGGGTGCAATTGCCCGACCTTGCCTTCAACATCAGACCAGGCCAAAGCTACAGGTGGTCGATCATTGATGTTGAAGATGAAGAAGAAGAAGCAGCTCAAGAGGCGGTGGCTCCAGAAGGCGATAATGATGATGAAGGGGAGGAGGAAGCCACTATTCCTCTTCAATGACAAGTTGCTTCGAGGAAGCATCCATGAAACTATGGAGCATCTTCTTCTTCCCAATCACCGCCACCATAGCCCTCCCATGACGGAGATGACCCCTATTTTATGTAGGGGATGTATACCATGCTTCAGTCGATCCAGGAGTCCCAGCAGACAATGTTGCAGTCACATCAGACAGCTTTTGTAGGGATCCAAGATACACAAAATCGGCTCTATGAAAATTAGTAGGCAATTTTTTAGAACGAGCGTCAGCTCTTTGCCAACCAGCAGTAGGTCTACGATAGGTTGGGCAGAATTGAGCAGCAGCAACATCCATTCTATGATCATTACTGGAGTAGAGACTACTTTAGGGGATACCCACAGCCACCGCCCATGCCACCCTATGATCCCAACTTTAAAGGGCAATATCCAGAGTGGAACCCCCATACCCACCAGTACCCGCCACACCCACCACCTCAATAGTAGTAGGGTATCACTGTTCCACCTTCTGAGTTTGTTCTTGACTATGAGGCCATAGTCGAATTCAAGCTTGGAGGGGGAGATGGAACAGTTTCTATCTTAGTTTTATTTTATTTTCTTCTATTTGAGAATTTTTCTTAGTTTTTTGCAATTTTTCTTCTAGCTTTGTAATTTGTTTTATTTACAGCTTTTTAGGACCCACTTTCTATCTAGTGTAATCAGTGGGTGTCTAATGTAAGTATGTCATCTCAATGTTTTTCATTTGGGGTTGATGTGTGAATTGTTTGAAATTGAGCGCATAACTTATGGAAATAATTGGGTAGGTCAACTTTAAAACATATGATCATAATTGTATATCCTTATGGTTCAAGAAATGAGGATAGATATGGATGTTGAGCTTTAACTGACCAAACGGCAACGGGACTTTAATTTGAAGTGAGAAAGAG
This sequence comes from Alisma plantago-aquatica, assembly GCA_963693085.1. Lineage (NCBI taxonomy): Eukaryota > Viridiplantae > Streptophyta > Magnoliopsida > Alismatales > Alismataceae > Alisma > Alisma plantago-aquatica. Next base: position 273,026,478 of record OY856413.1, on the reverse strand, counting down.
AAACCTCTTAGTTACCTTGTGCACATGTCAGTAAGGAGAGACGTATAATCTTTTCTAATGGTTCTGTCATTTAGTCTTGTGATCTATCCACCTTACTTCATTCACACTCCACCAAAAAGAACTGGGAGCACACTATAGTTTTTCATCTCTTGATTGCATGTCATTTAGATAGGATTGCATTGTAGCTAGATTTTGCATTAAAAAATGAAAAATAAAAAAAAATTGTAAATCAGTTATACATGCACACATTCTAGAGTGCATGCCATTGTAGTTGCATAATTACTTTCATTTAGTTGCACTTTGCATATTTTTGAGCATATAGGACATTATGTGCCTGATTTCTTCTGAAAAAATAAGAAAAGCGGGTAATTTATTATATACTCTCTTAAAAGTAGATTGTAATGCATCAATTGTAGCAGTGATGTGATAATAAGCCCGAAAAAAAAACTATGTTTTGTAAATAATTCTGTAGTAAATTGAGAAAATTAGGGCTTGAAAAAAAAGAAAGAAAAAATAAAGAAAAAATAAGTAGAGATCAGAGGGAGGAAGGAACTTGTTTCACATGTATAATAGGAAGAATAAGCACATGATGTTGTTTTGTAGACATTCTATCTCACATTGAGATGGAATAGTAGAGCATGCATCATTCCACCTAAAATGTAGGCATTAGGTCATGTTCATATGCATATGCATCATTTAGGTCATTTTTATTGTTTTTGCATGTTAAACTATTTTGTGCTTTCTGTTCTTTCACAGCCGCCCATTCCATCCACCTATTGCTCAAAATGGTAGGCCACCCATGGTTATCTCCTCATTCTTGTATATCAGGAGATCTGCTTCCATTGTAGATGGTAGTTAGGATGTGAGCAACATAGATAGGAGATTGCAAGATGCACCATGCATGAACCGGAGGAATTTATTATATTATCTGCTTTATTTGATTGTGTTCATTGATTATGGGGTGGACATTTCTCATGGATGATTATTGTCACCTTTAGGGTAGTTATCATTCCGTGGTTAGTGAGAGCCGGTATGAGCCTTGCAGGTGGGAATCATATTGTGATGTCTTTTATGTGATTATGTTCTTTAGTTGACCCTCACAATTTTATTCTATAGTTTTGTTGCTCGAGGACGAGCAAAGTTCAAGCTTGGGGGAGTTTGATGCAGGGGTTTTAAGTCACTGTTATAGGCTAGTTTTGCACTCATTTTATGCGTTTATTGGTCATATTTGTCGTTAATATCGCATGATTCAATTCCTTTAGCATATTATCCTTGCTTGCATCAAATTCATCTTATTTTATATTATTTTGTATAGATTATCATATTTCTTGGATTTGATTTGTGTTTTTCTCTCATTTTCAAGCAATTCACAATTATGGACCCGTCGATACCATCGATGGTCTGTCGATAGCATCGACAGAGCAACAGTGACAGAGTCGGAGAGGTTATTTTGTATAGATTATCATATTTCTTGGATTTGATTTGTGTTTTTCTCTCATTTTCAGGCAATTCACAATTCTGGACCCGTCGATACCATCGACGGTCTATCGATAGCATCGACAGAGCAACAGTGATAGAGTCGGAGAGGAAGCAGATAGTTTGATACCATCGACACTTTGTTGATGGTTTTGAAGGTCCAACAGTGAGCCAGATATCACTCTGTCGATACCATTGATGGGAGCAGTCGATGGTATCGAGAAGGATTTAGGCGGCTCCCAGAAATGAAGAAAGCATCGGTATCCTAAGGTGTCGATACCATTGACACCCCGGCGATGGTATCGACGTCGTCGGATCAGAGTTTTGTCCAGCACGACTTCAATCGGACGGTTGCGTTCTTTTGGCGGACGTAAGTGGTACCTATACATAGAAAAAGATGGCCCAAAGCTATCATTCACATTCGATTGCATTGCATAAGTCTCAAAGGAGGAGAGAACGGAGAATGTAGTCGAGAGCTATGCCCCGGGAGATTCCAGAGATGCAGACAGAGTTTTCCATCGTCAGAAGGCTGCAGAATGCTCATCCTGTACCGAGGATCACCCGGTTCTTCTCCGTTCAGGGGTTACACCATCTCCATCCACATTTTCTCCATGTTTTCTCCTTCCTTCATGGTGTTTTGTATTGAGATAAACATGTGGGGCTAATCCCCTTTGTCTCTAGGACCGGGAGTAGCCCGGGCAATCGTTGTATTACTTTTCTTACATAGTTTATCATAGTTTGTCCCTCAAATCCGTGGTAAGATATCGTTTTCTCCATTGCTATCATTGTGCTTGATCACCATAATGGTAATCTAATACCCTTAATTGCTTTTGATGAAGAATTAACGGTTGAAAAGAGGCGGTAATCACATTAACTTATAAATCCTTTAGAAAAGGTGATGTACGGTTAATGGTGGGAACCCAGAGACATGTTTTTCATGCACCTCGTCTAGGACATAGGTTACTAATGGTGTGGAACCGACTTAGATTAAGGTAGTGAATTGTATCGTGGAAGCGAGTTGTGATAATTGTGAAGGAATTAGTACAACGAGAACCCACGGTGAAACCGCAATCCTAGAGATTTCTTTTGAATTGATTAAACCAACCATTTAATCGATTGCTTTGTTTTCTTTTGTTTTTATTTTTCTTTTTCAAAACAACTTCCAAACTTTTACAATCGGTTTAGCTGATTGTGAGAAGTTAGTAGTGGTCTACTGAAAATCATGTTTCCATGTGTTCGACTCGGGCCTCACAAGGCCTATATTACATTGACACGTACACTTGCATTATACGCTCGGTAAAGTCGTGTCAGGTGACCATGTATGTTGATTAAGATGATTAGATAAAGACAATTTCCCCCTCTTGAAATTCATTAACTTTCTATCTTAATAAGTCTATCAACATTTGAGAAGTCAGGCAACCTCTCATGAAAGAGGGGTGACTTTTGAAAGTTCATTTGGTCTCTCATGAAAGAGGGATGACTTTTAAAAATTCAACTAACTTCTTCTCAAAATTAAGACTTCCTCATACAACATCTCATACAGTTGAACAATGGGAAGTTTGTGTGACAACTTGAGTCATCAACTTTCACGTAATTGACAATTTATTGCCACAAGAGACCTCTATGACCTAGGCAGGTTGGTCGGCCTTTAGGAAGTTCATATGACCAAATAGTTGGCCTAGGACTTATTTATAAGTTGTTCAACATCTCTCTCATGATAAACCAAATCTAAACAACTCTTCTCTAACCTAACCCAAACCAAATCTAACTAATGTGAAGCATACTTGCAAACTTTTTTGTGAATGGTTATAAAGAACTTATATCAATGTTATGAATATTATTCCTCATTTTATCTACTTGTGACCATATGTTTAATTGTATTATCAAGACCAATTATAGTTTTACATCACTTCCTCTAATATGTCTTCTAAATAATTTCTATTTAGATTATTTAGATCAAGGTTAAAGCTTACAATCTAAGGTTACTAGATAACCATGAGTTAAGGCTTCATCCATCCACCTTGTCTGATGGAGCAACATCTATCAATACTTGGCACATTGAAGATAGACTCATTGACCAAAATGTTAATCTTTCAGTCAACCTATATACACCCAATATGCATCATTAAGCCTTCACACTACTTAATTCTTCTAGGATCAATCATCTCAAATGATCTCTCAACTTCTTTGGTTCTACACTTGAGAACATTCTTCATTTACCAATCAATTATCCCATTCTAGAGCTCAAGCTAACATCTTATGGGTTTGGGGTTGGATTATATAAAATGCTTTGGTTGATCTTACAATAAGAGATGTAAGCTCACATTTAGAGCAATAAGATTACAGCCGTAATGCGAAGGAGGTAGGGGAAAGCAAGAAAGTATGATGAACATTCCAACATTTCTAAAGAGGACGTTAATGAGTGGACCATACCATCCTCGTTTAAACTTGTTACTCCTTATAAGGATGTTTAGTGATGAGGAAAATTTTAACCTCTAGATGTTTTCTCACTCACAAAAATGGATCATGGTTGGATAGCATTGTTTGTTTTAGAAATGCCTACGAACTTCACCACATGATTATTGTTGTTCACTTCTTTATAATGACTGGTCTTTGGCATGTTACGATGCCTTGCAGATGAAGTGGAATTGGACCACAAAGGAAAAGGCACTAAGCATGCATTACATGTGCTGGTCAAAGTTCATATTGTTACCTCTTGGGAAGCTGACCACGTATTGTTCCAGTGCACTTAAGTTTCTTCAATTGTAGCTGACTCAACTATCAAATGGAATTTTGGTGTTTCTCTTTCTTACAAGGGTGTGTAAGGGGGTCTCACCTACAAAATTTTTTCCTTTACCTAATATTGTGGGTATCTATGAAGATCAAATCCTAAACAATTGTTCATTTGTCTATCACTTTCAGGTGCTCAATTTTTGGTGCACTTTCTGATGTGGGTTTTGTAAGGGGATCTCACCCGCAATTTCTTTCCTTTCTCTCGTATTGTGGGTTGTCTATGAAGATCCGACCCTGAGCAATTGTTCTTTTTTCTTATCACTTTCGGGTGCCTGCCTCCCAAACAGTGATCGGGTTTTCTGATTTGGTCCTTGGACCACATGTAATTAACGTAACTCTTTTTAATGTGCCTCACAATGCTCATGTGTGGCATGTTTTGGATTTTACCAGTGGGGCATCTGTACCCTTAGGTGCTCTGTGTTTGTGGTACAACTATTCAATAGAGCAAGTTTTCACAAGCCCGCCGATCCAGACGGAAAGAAGAAAAAAAACATCCTCACCGCTCTCTGCATACTCCAAAGTCCAAGCCAATGTTTTCATAATCACACCAGTGGTCAAACTAGTGTTGATTGATTCTGGATTGAGTCAGATTCAACCGAAGTGCTTGAATCAGTTGGACAGGAAATGATGTCACACCACATAGAGAAAAATTCAAACAGAAAAATCGAACAAACCACTATAGTATAAGGCATTTAGCAGTCGAATTGGTCCAACCAGTGGGTGGGCACAATATATATACACAAATATACATATATATGTGTCTATCTTTAATACTCGCGTGGGTAGTCTGGAATTTGCTACTCGTGCATCCAAAAAAAGTAACTATTCAGTCAGAAAAATAACTCACTCGACAAAAAAAAACTATATTGACCAAAAATTAACTATTCGACTCAAAACGTAAATCCATATAAAATACACAACAAAAATATTGGAATAAATATGCAATCTATATTTGTTATAGTCAGTACAAATGTAACTATTTATGCATGAAAAGTAATAGGTTGCAAGGTAAAGCAATCCTCTACATGTCAAAAGTAAGAAATCCTAAAAAAGTAACCAAAATAGGAGTGGGTAGCTACCCACGCGGGCATTGAATGAACGCCATGTGTGTGTGTGTGTGTGTGTGTGTGTGTGTGTGTGTGTGTGTGTGTGTGTGTGTGTGTGTGTGTGTGTGTGTGTGTGTGTGTGTGTGTGTGTATATATATCGAGAGAGAAAGACAGATAGAGTGAAGCTGGAATACATTCGAGTGTACCGGAGACGTTATACACCTCAATCATTTTCCATCATGGAGAAATTAATTTGAAAATCTAAACTGTTGATCTTCTTAAAAATCTCAAGAACATACTATATAATAAATTTCAGCTCATTTGGACACCTATAGGTCATGCATCTAAAGGAGGCAAAAATCAGGAATTTGAAATTAGTTTTGTGTGTCGATTTTGTTGTCCTTGGATGAGCGACTTACGCTCATCCAAATGGGCTCAAATTTTGGATGTAGCATATTATCATTGTAAGCATGAAGATCAATGGTTTAGATTTTCTAAAAACATGGTCTACATAGGCAAACACCACTGAGGTGTACGATGTGATCTGTACACTCGAGTGTCACTACTACAGAAACAGCATTCAATGTCGCTTTTCTGGGCGTCGGTTATTTAGGAAACCCGACGCCTATAACATTAAATGTCGGTGATTTAGGAAAACCGACGTCTATATTCGAAAACAATCCAGACACGGGTATCGCTTTGTATTCAGCGTCGGCTGGGTAAAACAAAATCGACGCCTAAAATCGCCCGCGAAATCCAATTTTCGAGCAAAAAAAAATTGGCCCCTAAGTGTCACATACAGCGTCGGTTTTTTAAATGCTAACCGACGCCTATCTAATATGAAAATTTGCGTGAAAATTTCCAATTTCGGTGATAACCGACACTGATAATGGTTCCCGCCAAATAATTTAGGACAAAGATTGTCTAATTGGACGTCGTTTGTTTACTATCAACCAATGCTTAAGAGTAAAAGGTGTCAGTTTTGTAGATAATCGACGCCATTTACAATCTTAATAGACCCACGATCACCCGATCGTCTTCCCCTTTCTTCTGTTTCATCACAATAATTTACTCTGCTGCTCGCCGCTCGCCTAAAATCGCCTGACGACCCCCATTGTTGCTCGCCGCCACCACCTCCTCTTTCTCATGCTGCCACCGCTCGCCGCCACTGCTTCTCACCGCTCTGCTCTGCTCTGCTCTTCTCTTGGTGTCGTTCTGCTCTCCGCTCGCCCTGGTGTCGTTTTGCTCGCCACTCGCCGCCTCCTTCTCTTCCTGTTGCTCTCACACCGCCGCCGCCGCTCTTCTCCACGCTAGCTCCAGGTAGCCCTAGCCTCTTTTCTTCCTTCTCCCTAGCTCCTTACCAACAGAAAGCACGGTCGTGGCTGTGTTGGCCTACCACGGCCGTGCTGCCCAGCACGGCCGTGGTAGGCCAACACAGCCACGGTCGTGTTTGTTGTTGGTAAAGATATGAACAAATCTTTATGTAATGCTTTATGTAAATCCTAGGATACAAACAAATATTTTTCTTGTATGTATTTGTGCTTCTAATCCTAATGCTTGACCTAATTTAGTAAATTTTGATGCATGTTGAAATAAGATTTAAACTTGTCTATTCTAGCATCCTAATTTGATTTGATTAAACCCTAACATTGATGAAACCCTAACATCAATTGTGATGAAACCCTAGCATGTACATACTATTATTGTGTTTGTTGGCCTAGAAACCTATCCAAGATTTACTCATTAGGAGTAAATCTTGGATAGTCCTCAGTTTGGGATTGTTCTTGAACACCTAATCTCACTTAGGATGTAAGTGTATAATGTGTTTCGGTAGCATTTCCTCGTTTGTTCTCGAAGTACATATGTACTTAGAGAACAGCGGGGATATGCTACCAAAATTTTCTTGAAAACCCAATACACATTATACACTTACAAGTGAGATTAGGTGTTCAAGGATGGGATAGGTGGTACACATTTATTATATATGATAATGACATCACATGTGTTTGTTGGCCTAGAAAGTGAACAATCATTGTTCTTTATATTACTTGTACATTGGTATAAATTAGAATGAACAATCACTAAATTATATATTGTTTGTATGGAGTCTGGCTTCATTGTACCTCCTAATCTGAAAATATTTTCCATGTAGCGCATCACATTGTAGCCGCAGGACCAATCGTTATTTTGTATTGGACACTATCAAATGTTACCACCATAGAAATGGTTAATAAATAAAATTAAGTACATTGAACTTGAAAAATCCATTGCAATTAAAGAAATTACCGGAATATTGACCCATTGTATCTTGCTTTTCTTACTCAACATTCCTCCAGCCTTTTTGAACTCCTTCATAGCCCTGGTACAGACATACATTGAGTTACTTTTATAATCAGTCATGTAATAATCTTAATAATCTAAGTTAACATATTTAAACTTTTACTCACGGGAATAAAGCCACTTTCATTTCATGTCCCGCACTGTCTACTTCAACACTGGATGGGTCTAGATAATATACAGTTAGCGTGGTTGGGACAATTACCATCAGAATCCAGTGTCTACCCCTAATTGCAAATAAGCCAAACAAATAAAAAACCGGATGGGTCTAGATAATAGGAGTAAATCTTGGATAGTCCCCGATTTGGGACTGTTCTTGAACACCTAATCTCACTTAGGATGTAAGTGTATAATGTATATTGGGTTTTCGAGAAAATTTTGGTAGCATTTCCCCATTTGTTCTCTAAGTACATATGTACTTAGAGAACAGCGGGGAAATGCTACCAAAATTTTCTTGAAAATCCAATACACATTATACACTTACTAGTGAGATTATGTGTTCAAGGATGGGATAGGTGGTACACATTTATTATATATAAGAATTACATCACATGTATTTGTTAACCATAGACCCTAATCTTGTCCTAATATATACTTGTTTTCTCTTTGATCATAGAATGGATAGATCATGTATGTCCATTCGCAATCGCTGCACCCCAGAGTTTATATCTGGTCTTGATCAGTTTATTAGATTTTCCGAGGAATATAGGAAAGAACCTGGAGATAGGTTCTACTGTTTATGTAGGCATTGCGGTAACAACTTGAAAGTCAGCACTGGTGATGAAATCAAAAGTCATGTCATGTGCAACGGGATTGTACAAGGCTATACAGAATGGCACTGGCATGGACAAATTTCAAACTCAAAACCAGTGGATGTTGATAGCAGTGCTTGGGTGGAAGAAGAAATTGCCTCCGATGACGTAGATGTGAACGAACCAGTTCCAGTAGACATCGTTGATGCGATGCTGGATAGTTGTAGGGTAGATCACACTGATCCACCTCCTATCTTTAGAAACATTGTGCATGATGTTGAGATATTGTTATACACAGGCTGTGCTAAGTTTACGAAGCTTAGCACTGTGTTGATATTGTATAAGTTGAAAGCTAACAATAGATGGAGCGACAAAAGCTTCACTTCATTGTTAACTTTGTTGAAAGAAATGCTTCCTGAAGGAAATGAGCTGCCAATCTCAACATACCGGGTAAAGAAATTGTTGTGCCCAATGGGAATGGAGGCCAAGAAGATACACGCATGCCCGAATGATTGTGTATTATTTCAAAAGAACTATGTGGATTTGAAAGATTGTCCAAAATGTGGTGCGTCACGGTATAAATTGACAACTTTGGGGGAGTCCAAAACTGGTTCTCCTGCCAAGATGATGTGGTATCTACCTATAATATCACGGTTTCAACGCTTGTTTGCAAATTCGAAAGATGCAAAGAATTTGAGGTGGCATGCAGATGTTAAGAAAAATAATGATGGGATCCTACGACATGCGTCTGATTCCCCACAGTGGAAGAAGATTGATCTATTATACCCCAAATTTGGTGAAGAAGATAGGAATCTAAGACTTGGGCTTTATACAGATGGGATGAATCTGTACGGGACATTGAGAAGCCAACATAGCACTTGGCCAGTCATGCTTGTTATATACAATCTTCCTCCCTGGCTGTGTATGAAAAATAAGTACGTTATGTTGTCGTTGTTGATATCGGGCCCTAAACAACCCGGAAATGATATCGATGTTTATCTTGAACCTCTGATTGATGACTTAAAGAAACTTTGGGATGAAGGTGTGATGACCTATGATGCTTTCGGAAGAGAGACATTTTGTTTGCACGCTATGTTGTTTTGCACTATTAATGACTTTCCAGCATACGGGAATTTGTCTGGATATAGTGTCAAAGGAGCTAAAGTGTGTCCTATATGTGAAGAAAACCCTGATTCAATAAGACTAAAACATGGTGGCAAGACTGTATATCTTGGTCATCGAAGGTTTCTTTCAAAATTCCATCCGTATTGTAGGAAGCGCAAAGCATTCAATGGATGGAATGATGAACGGAGTGCACCTAAACCTATACCAGGGGATGTTGTTTATGAAAGAGTAAAAGACATTGTCAATGAATTTGGTAAGAAATCACAATATAGTATGGCCACATGGAGTGACAATTCTTCATTTAAGAAGAAGTCAATATTTTGGGATCTTCCTTATTGGAGTTCTTTGACAGTCAGGCATTGTATCGATGTAATGCACGTTGATAAAAATGTCTGTGATAGCGTCATTGGTACTCTGTTAAATATACCAGGTAAGACTAAAGATGGGATAAATCCAGACAGGACCTATGTGAAATGGGAATAAGGTCAGAATTAATAGAATTATGTGAAATGGGTAATAAAAGAACATACTTACCTCCCGCTTGTTACACGTTGTCTAGAAAGGAGAAGAAAGCTTTTTGTTAATGCTTGGTAAATGTTAAGGTGCCACAGGGTTACTCATCCAACATCCGTAGATTGGTATCAATGAAAGATCTGAAGTTGATAGGTCTTAAATCTCATGATTGTCACACTCTAATGCAACAAATATTGCCCGTGGCAATTTGATCTATATTTCTGAAGCATGTAAGGTTTGCAATCACCACACTTTGTTTCTTTTTCAACAGTCTATGCAGCAAAGTTATTGACCCTGATACTCTCGATAATTTGCAAAGAGAAGTGGTTGTTACCCTATGTCAGCTTGAGATGTATTTCCCTCCTTCGTTCTTTGATATCATGGTACATCTTGTTGTCCACTTGACTAGGGAAGTGAAAATATTGGGACCAGTTTTCTTGCATTGGATGTATCCCTTTGAACGATACATGAGCATTTTTAAAGGTGATGTTCGAAACCGTTATCGGCCTACAGGGAGTATTATTGAAGGTTATGTGATGAGAGAGGTTATGGATTTTTGCAATGACTTTCTGAGTGGTAATAACACTCCTGTTAATGACAAGAATATTGAGGAGGGTAAAGGAATTTTGGGATCACGGGTGAAAGTAATCAGCCGTGAGCAGTTGGAACAAGGTCACTTGTATATTTTACACAACATGGATGAAGTGAGTGTTTATATTGAGGAACATACCAATTTCATCAAGAGACAACATCCTCGAGCAAGTTTAATGTGGCTTGCTAGAGAGCATAACAAGACTTTTACTAAGTGGTTTGAAGATAAAGTCTTACATCAACTATCTCAAACACCAAATGATATTACAGAAACTATCAAATGTCTCGCCTTTAAACCAAAACCGAATGTTATGTCTTATGAAGGGTTTGACATTAATGGGTTCACATATTACACAAAGCGCCAAGATGATAAGAGTGTCGTCCAAAACAGTGGGGTCACTCTTCAAGAGTCGACTATGTATTTTGCAAGTGCAAAGGATAAGAGTCCACGTGAAACTAAAATGTCATATTACGGTGTCATTGAAGACATATGGGAGTTTGACTACATAGATTTCAGAATTCCGCTCTTTAAATGTAATTGGGTTGATAACACCAAAGGAGTTATAGTGGATGAATTGGGTTTCACTTTAGTGAACTTTGAAAAGATTGGCGAGAAGGGTGAACCATTCATATTGGCATCACAGGCGAAACAAGTATTCTATATCGATGATCCTACAAATGATAAATGGTCAGTTGTTCTTCATGGTAAAATATAGTTCATTGAAGATCCTATAGATGAAGAAGAGCACTATGATAAGTATGATGACTCCAGTCCATTCTCAGTTGGGTTGCCAACTCCACAAAATATTAAAGCTAATGATGACTTATATGTGCGCGAAGATCACAATGAAGGATTGTTAATTGATAAAAGATCACAATTTTAGAGGCATGCATGTTTATATTTTTTTATTGAAGCTAAATGTTTTCTTTTTTAATATCAATATCATTTTTAGATTTGATGTTTCATTATCTTCTAGTTAATACAAATGCTAAATGTTTTCCTTTTTAATGACATTTTCATATGGCTGACCATGATGAGCATGATGTCCATGATGAGCATGAAGTCCATGATGAGCATGTTGTCCATAATGAGCATGGCGAGGATACCAATGTAATTTCTAAAAACATATCATGTATTTCTATAAAATTCATTATCTTCTAGTTATGTCATATATCCTATATTTCTATATTGGGTTAATTCAGTGTGTTTATTTTTGTCAAATTTTAGGTTGATGATGCACATGTACCCACTAAAGCAATGGAGGAACTTGATGCGCATCACCAAACACTTAACAAGAAAAGGGGCATCACTCTATTGAAGAAGTTAATAGCGCTAAGTGGCAGTGGATCTAGATTGGCTGTGGAGTTTGATAATGGAGGAAATGCAATTGGAGTGAACCGCAATAATTTTGTAAACTATCTTGGGGTTGTCACTCGAAGCCATTGTGGTGTTAAGTATGATAATTGGCATAAAGTTCCTCAGGAAAAGAAAGGCATGATATGGAAGGATTTATGCATGAGTTATTATTATTTGCAATTCTATTTTGTAGATTACAAATTCTATTATTTGAAATTCTATTTTTGGATACTAGTTAATAGTAATTCTATTTTACAGAATTTGTTTGCATTGGATGAGAAGTTGCATCGTAAAAGCATGATGCAACGCGCTGGAAAGATGCTAAGGAACTATAGGACAAATCTCAATAGATAATACATAAAAGATGGTGATAAGAAGAGGAAGTCAGCCCTTGAACAGTGGAACTTCTTGGACAAAGAAGATTGGGACACGTTTTTTGCTTCAAGAAAATCTGAAGAACTCAAGGTATTAAGTGAGGCGCAAAAAGCAAGGTGTGCACTGAATGTGCATGACCACACTATGGGTCCAAAGGGCTATGCAAGCATTTTCCAAAGACTACATGCGGAGTCTGCTGCTACTCAGGAGTCCTCTACTACATGTGCCACACCCATGCCTCGCCATGATGTCTAGATAGCAGGGAGGCAAAACAAGAAGGGTGAAATAAATAAGCCTGTAACTACTGAGGCGGCTGCAAAAATGGTAAAATACAACTCTTAGAGCAATCATTTGAATATTGATTATTTGTGGTGTTAACTTATTGATTTCTATTGATGGTGATTAGCGGGAGCTGCACGAGCAGAGGAAACAAGGCATGTTCATCCCTCAGGGCACAAGGGATGAATTGACAATTGCTCTGGGTAACCTAGAGCATCTTGGACATGTTAGGAGTGCAGGCGCTAGTGTGGGCATCAAAGCATTCTTTGGGTCATCCCAGCACAAACCCAGAGCGGGACTTTCACAAGAAGAGGTAACCTATTCTTTTTTTAGAATGTTACTGCAAAAGGGAATTCAATAATAAGAAGCTAATGTTTCTTTTATACATGTATAGGAGAATAAAAGAGTTAAGAATATAGTTTCTAAGAAGGTCAAGGAAGAATTGCTACAGTGGCAGTCATCTCAGGCTTCCAATCAGCCTATGGTGACCCACTCTTATCCTGATGCATAGACTGAGAGTAATCATGTAGACCCACCGCCTAACACGTCTATTGTAAGTATTGTTTATGACATTATATCTAGTCTTTTCAAGATGATATGTTTTCAAGATGATATGTATATATGTATAACATTCTTTACGTAAATTTGTAGGCGTTGAAGCCATGTCGTTTAAGAATGCAAGACTATGTTGTTGCAGAGGCGTAGGCTTACCCGTCCCTTCCTGGGGCAATGTTTCACGGGACTCCAATGCCATAGGGCTACGTTTGTGTGAGCCCGATATGTGTATTCCCCGATTGGAGGGAAGCTACATTGACATATGCCCACCCGTATATTGATACACTTGCTGAGGCAGAAGGCGGGGTGATATTGTGGCCCAAAGCAGATGTCGTCTACACTACTGAAATTGTAAGATAAATTTACATTACTTTAGATTGTTAATGTATATATATGAGGTCAATTGATCTGAAATTATATATACAGGTTAAAAAGAAGACATCCAGAGCATCTAGGCCTCCACCTCCACTTCCTGCATTACCAAGTTGGGTTCCCACTGACCTAAAATACCCGTTAGGTCCTGCTTGTAGGGGAATGGCATGTTGGCTACGGGCACATAATATACATTGCCCTATAATTGTTTCTTTAGAAGCGAATTATGCAGGTAAATCATATGAAATCTCTTTATTTATACAAGATATTATTGAGCTGTTTGTATATGATTGGCTGAATACATCAATGATAGAGACATGGATAAGGTGAGATCTTATTTATACATCCATATACCTTGTGTAAGATCCAATGATCTGGTTTCTTATATATTAATGCATACGTAATACATGTTTTGCAGCTACTTAGTCGAAAATCAATGTAAACAATTTTCATTTGACCATGTGGGATTTTTGATTCCATCATTGATTAGTATGGTAGCTAAACACCCTGATAGTGTTCAACAATACTGTATAGATGCTTTTATAATTTTCAGTCAGTAAAAGAAGACGATAATAATAGCTCCATTCAATGTCAAGTAAGTTTACTTTACTAATAATTTGGACTTAAGAAAATTACATTTTTATTGTGGATTTTGAGTTATTAATTTTTAACATTTTTACCTCTAGCGGTAGGCATTGGGAGTTACTAGTTATTCTCCCCGGGACGTTCACTGTTTATTATCTAGATCCTACGGGGAGTACATTGAATACTAAAATTGGACACGTAATGAGAATGTCATTATTCTGGTGAGAAATATTTCATTTTTATATTTGTTAACATCTATTATTACATTACTATTTAATTATGCAATTTACTGTGTTACATTAACATGTAGGATTTTAGATGCATTTAAAAAGGTTGGAGGAAAGGTCCCCAGGAAAAAGAACCAGCCAATAATTTGGGAGAACGTGAAAGTAAGTCCCCGACTCTAATGTATATATTATTTATGTGAACTGTGCTTAGTTGTATTTTTTAATATTTTGTATGTTTCAATTTATAGTGCGCTACACAAGACAATGGTTGGGCATGCGCATACTATGTGATGCGATTTATGAAGATGATTATTCAATATGCCGCATTGGACGTCGATACTATACATGAGGTATTATATATAGTCTCATTAGTTAGTATGAAATATATCAATCTTATTTTTATATTATTACTTATATATATACATCATTCTCTTTGCAGGTGTTTAAAACTGACCACACTATAGGTAAACACTTAAAAGATGTACATGCTCCATATACGATGGAAGTATTAAATGAAGTAAGAGAAGAATGGGCAAGAGCCATACAAACAGTGGGGACTATAAAATATAATTGGGATGCTGATAGCGATGTTGAATGATATTTTGTAAATGAATATTTCTGAATGTTTATACATGTTTGAATGTTTCTACATGTATTTGAATGGTTCTACATGTGTGAATGTGAGAATTGAATTGATATCTGAATGTATCTACTTGTGTGAAAAGTATATTTGTTGATTTTGTAGGTTTGTGGCCTGTTTGGTGGCTGATATCAATGGATGTCGTAAACTTGCAGTTCAAAACTGAACTGCAGGTTCTCATCCTGCTGACCAGCCACAGTAGGCATGCAAACTGATAAGAAAAAAAAACATAGGTGTCGGTTATTTATAGAACACCGTCATTAAAGGCTTACAGCGTCGGTTATTGGATAAAAATTGCCGCCTAATGTGACAAACAACCCGACCGTGCAGGAAAGTACGGACGTGGTGGAAAAAGCGTCGGTTATTAGTGTAAAATCGACGCCTATAGTACTAAACACGGCCGTTCAGGGAAGCACAGTCGTGGTGTCTGGGAATATGGCGTCGATTTTTTAGTTGCAAACCGACGCAGATAGTGTCCTAGATGGTACCCTTTTTTTGGCGTGAAGCCTTTTAGCGTCGGCTTACTATAAATAATTGATGCCTATCGGTGCCCTGCTGGCGTGTTTTTGGTGGCACGAAGCCTTTTGGCGTCGGTTATAAAATGGACGCTGAAGAGTTCGACCTTTAGCGGTGGCCACATAGGCGTCGCTTGAGAACCGTTGCTAAAAGGGCATAAACAACTGACGCCAAAGGCCTGTTCTGTAGTAGTGTGTATTCTAGCCTGACTATATATATTGGGGATACATTGGTTGCCCGCGCGAGTACAGTGATTTGGCTACCCGTGCCTCCGTGTTTTTTATTTTTTAGCTTATTTACAAATTATGCCACCGTGTTCTCCTGGCCCTCTTTGCGCCGCGCAGCCGGGTGTTCCCGCTTGGTCACAAGCTCGTCTTCCTCCCATGTTACTTCTGCCGATTTTAGGTGCTCCTCCTCCGCTGCTCCCTTCTCTCCTCCACTACACAGCCAGGTGTTCCCTCATTCTCTCTACTGCACTCGAGGCAAGTTGGTGGCATATCCACAGCCGTAGACCTGGTGACAGCATATCCACAACTGAGATCGGAGGTTTGCTCCTCCTCCGCTGCTCCCTTCTCTCCTCCACCACGCAGTCGGGTGTTCCCTCATTCTCTCTACCGCACTCAAGGTGAGTTGGTGGCATATCCACAGTCGTAGACCTGGTGACGGCATATCCACAAATGAGATCAGAGGTTTGCTTTACAGAATCTTCAATCCAAGAGAGAAGAGTAGAGGAGATTCTAGGCGAACAAGGTAATCCTCTTATTCGTTGATGATCTGGCGTCAAACATTGCTTCCAACCTTAGCAATCTCCCAACTACCCACTGTAAAGAGGTCCATTTGATCTGTACCATCTTCGCCTGGGCTCTGTTTGCCCCAAATCATCGTTCAACCTGTTGTGTGTTTGAAGAGGTCAGTAGTCACCGGTTATCCACACGACCAAGCCCCATTCCACAACTTCTAGGGCTTTAAGCCTAGTGCTTAGCCAGCTTGTGCAACCTTGTTTCTCTCTCTACTTGGGAACTTGATGTCCAATGTAGTTCCTCTGCTTGTATATCTTAATGATATAATGCACATACTTCAGAACTTCACATTACCTACTTAAGAATTCTCTACCACAATACGTTGATTTCTATTGATGTCTATGTGTCCTATTATAATGCACTTCTTTCATTTACAAAATGTGTCTGCATTACAATTTTCTACCTTGGTTTTATTGTATGTGTGTTCTCATTACAGTACATTTTTTCTATTTACTCTTTGTGTGGTACTACCACATTGCACTGTTTTTATTACTGTCTATGTGTCCTATTACAATGAACTGCTTTCATTTACATAATGTGTGTATCCATTACAGCTTGTTGCCTTGGTTTTACTCAAGGCTTATCTGCATTACAGTTTGCTGCCTTGGTTTTACTCAAGGCTTATCTGCATTATAGTTTGCTTCCTTGGTTTTACTCAAGGCTTGTATGCATTACAGTTTGCTTCCTTGGTTTTACTCAAGGCTTGTCTGCATTATAGTTTTCTACCTTGGTTTTATTGTATGTGTGTTCTCATTGCAGTACATTTTTCTGTTTACTCTTTGTGTGGTACTACCACATTACACTGTTTCGATTATTGTCTGTGTGTCCTATTACAATGAACTGCTTTCATTTACATAATGTGTGTATCCATTACAGTTTGCTGCCTTGGTTTTACTCAAGGCTTATCTGCATTACAGTTTGCTACCTTGGTTTTACTCAAGGCTTGTCTGCATTACAGTTTTCTGCCTTGGTTTACTGAAAGTGTGTCACCCTCACATTTTATGCAGGTTTTTGTTTGTGAGGTTGTTACTGTTATGGATCCCAACCTTAATACTGATGCTAGCAATGTTATAACTGACTATGGTGATAATTTGCATTCTTCTTCATCTGTTGACTGTGAGGTCCTTTTTGTAGCTGATATCCCTAGGATTGGACTTAGTTTTGAAAGTTTAGATGATGATATAGCTTTTTATTGTAGATATGTTGGTTTGATTGGTTTTAATGTAAGGAGAAATGATAATCATTATCAAGGTCGTACTAAGGTTTTGCTGGCAAAAGATTTGGTTTGTGATCAACAAGGAGAAAATAGGTGTTCTAAGAGATCTAGTGGTCTATTGAGTCCTATTTGCAATGATGTTGGTGACCTACATGAGAAGCTTTCCAAGAAATATAAATGTTCAGTGAAAAGGTGTGGGTGCAAAGCCATGATCCGACTGACATTGGACACGTCCTCCTCCATATGGGTTGTTAGTGCATTTATTGAGGATCACAGTCATGATCTTGTTGATACTACTCACTTGTGTTATTTAAAGTGTAATTCATCACTTGACCAGAGTCAAAAAGACATGATTTCTTCTATGATTCAAGCCAATATACTTGTGTCTAAGCAGCTTGCATTAATAGCATCTGAGTCTGGTGGTTATGACAAGTTGACATTTACAAGTAGACAATCTCATGGACACCTCAATAGGAAGAGAAAAGAGTCTGCTGATCATGATGTGGATATGGTTTTGGATCGTTTTGCAAACTTCAAAGTCTTGGATTCTAAATTCTTTTATGAGTATCAAAAAGATTCTAATGGTTGTTTGACGCACTTGTTTTGGTCTGATCTGATCTCTGTTGATGACTCTGCATTGTTTGGTGATGCAATCGTATCTGATACCACTTATCGTACCAATAAGTATTCCATGGTTTTTGGCATGTTTGGTGGTGTGGATCACCATCGCAAGATAGTGTTATTTGCCTCAGCCTTGTTGGCGGATGAGAAGTACGATTCTTTTATATGGGTTTTCAAACAATATTTACTGTGTTTTGGCAAAGAGCTTATCTCCATCATAACTGATCAAGACCCAGCAATGACTGCTACTATTATTACTATTTTTCCAACTTGTAAGCATCGTTTCTGCAGCTGGCACATTCTACATAAACTCCCATCTAAACTTAGTGGAGTTCCTAACAAGGATCAAATCATTAGTATGTTGAATGATTGTGTCTGGAATGTAGATGATATAGACAATTTTGAAGAGAAATGGAGTTCTGTAGTTGAAGAGAACGGCTTACTGTCCATTAGTTGGTTTTGTGATGTGTATGCTATGTGGTGTCAGTGGGTGCCATGTTTTATGCAAGATTCCTTCTTTGCTGGTATGAGGACAACGCAAAGAACTGAATGTCTTAATGCATTCATTAGAAACCATGTCAACAGTAGGAAAACTCTCTTTGAACTTGTTTGTAGCTTGGAGATTGCTTATTCTCATGTGCGGGAGATAGAAAACTTCAAGGATTTTGATGACGAGTACAGCAATCTGCCTTTGGCTTCATTGTGGCCTTTGGAGGAGCAAATGAGAGGTATATATACAAAGTCTATTTTCAAGATCTTTCAATCCGAATTTCATCAAAGTATGGTGTATAACGTGAAAGAAACTTCTGATGAAGGTGTGTTTGAGGTCTATCGTATTGGTGGTTCTAGTTGTCCTCTTGTTTTGAAAAAAGATTCATCTACGGATATGTTATCTTGTAATTGTTTCATGTTAGAATTCAAAGGAATTCCATGTAGGCACATTCTTACTTATCTAAAGAGTCATGATTTTTGCACTCTTCCTGAGCCATATATATTAATGAGGTGGAGCAAAGGATATAGAGATCACCCTTTGGTTTTTGGCAAATCATCTGTGCATTCATCCACAAGGAGGACACTTCAGCTTGTTTTTTCTTGTAATTCAGTTCTCAACATGGCTTGTAGGAACAATGCCATAGACCTTTGTCATGAAAAGCTTATTTCTTTGCAAAAGGAGCTGTCGGAATTGGATAGTGTTGATATTGGTGTAACTGGTTCTAATACAACTTCTTCTTCTGTTGTCAAAGTCCATATTCCTAGTATTTGCAAAACAAAAGGCAGACCTAGAGCGACCGATGTGCGGTATAAATCTGGAGTTGAAATTTCCCAGTCTAAATCAAGGCAGTGTAAGAATTGCTTACAATACGGCGTCAATCATGATAGCAGAAATTGTCCTTTAAATAAATAGGTGTGTATGTTACCTATTTTGCAAATAAATATTATAAATCTATAACATTGTCATTCTATTTTGGAAGTTTACTATATAAGTAGGAACTGAGTAGGGTTTTTGATTGTATATGTGCAGGAACTGAGTAGGGTTTCTATTTGTATATGTGCAGGAAGTGAGTAGGGTTTCTGTTTGTATATGTGCAGGAACTGAGTAGGGTTTCTATTTTGGAAGTTAACAAGGTCTTCATACTGAAGAAGTTGCTGCTATGGTGGATTTGAAATTATTCTACTGCTTTTGGACTTGATGATGTTGCTGCATTTGTACTGGTGCTTCTGGATTTGTAATGGAACTGTTGGATTTGTAATGGTCCTTTTTGGATTTGTATTGGTGCTTCTGGATTTGTAGTGGAACTGTTGGATTTGTAATGGTCCTTTCTGCATTTGTACTGGTGCTTCTAGATTTGCAATGGAACTGCTGGATTTGTAATGGTCCTTTCTGCATTTGTACTAGTGCTTCTGGATTTGTAATGGAACTGTTGGATTTGTAATGGTCCTTGTTGCATTTGTACTAGTGCTTCTGGATTTGTAATGGAACTGTTGGATTTGTAATGGTCCTTTCTGCATTTGTACTGGTGCTTCTGGATTTGTAATGGAACTGCTGGATTTGTAATGGTCCTTTCTGCATTTGTACTAGTGCTTCCGGATTTGTAATGGAACTACTGGATTTGTAATGGTCCTTGCTGCATTTGTACTAGTGCTTCTGGATTTGTAATGGAACTGCTAGATTTGTAATGGTCATTTCTGCATTTGTACTGGTGCTTCTGGATTTGTAATGGAACTGCTGGATTTGTAATGGTCCTTTCTACATTTGTAATGGCACTTCTGGATTTGTAATGGAACTGCTGGATTTGTAATGGTCCTTTCTGGATTTGTACTAGTGCTTCTAGATTTGTAATGGAACTTCTGGATTTGTAATGGTCCTTTCTACATTTGTACCGGTGCTTCTGGATTTGTAATGGAACTACTGGATTTGTAATGGTCCTTTCTACATTTGTATTGGTGCTTCTGGATTTGTAATGGAACTACTGGATTTGTAATGGTCCTTTCTGGATTTGTACTGGTGCTTCTGGATTTGTAATGGAACTGCTGGATTTGTAATGGTCCTTTCTAGATTTGTACTGGTGCTTATGGATTTGAAATATAATGTAACTGTGTTGAGTGAGACTTATATACTTCTTCAATTTTATAATGGCATATGTGCCCTGGGTTCTTATGTGCTTGACTTATATACTTCTTCCTTTTGTTTGTGTTTGTATCAAATTCAACTGTGTTGGACGGTCTGCTACATTTGTAATGTTCTATTGGGTTTGCAATGGAGTTGTTGGATTCGTAATGGGTTTTCAATACTCCCCTTTGACTCTTGCATTTCTTCAATGCTCTTTAATTTCCCAAATGTCATCATCTTGTGAAATATATCACCTTGTATTGTCGGCATGTTTTGGTTTGTAAAGGTCATACTATGTCCATTAACTAAGCATTCCAAATATTTCATAACAAACACGCCACAATCCACCTCGTTTTTTGCCTATTGTGGGCAGTCAACATATTCAACTTCCCATTTAGACATCTGACTCCCTCTATCAGACAGTTCTCTTAAGTATTCCAATAGCCATCCAACCTAAAATAAAATAGCATATCTATGTCATAAAATGTATTTACTTTACAATCTTGTGGATAATTTTCTTCAAAAAATGCTTGATACTTACCCATCTTTGCACCTCTCTCTTGTAAGTTGAGTTTCTAGAAAGAGAGTTAAATGCCCTGAATTTCTGTTGTATGAAATTAGCTTCCAGTAGATGCCAATGTGTGTCATTTTTTAGAATAGTGAACAATGAATCCATCTTATCAAAATCACTGGGTCTGATGTTGAATAGACTTGGTAGTTCACTTATTATGTCCACTGTAATGCTCTGCACACCCATGTGTATTTTTTGTTGCAAGAAACACAAATTTACATCAGTACATAATTTACACAAGCAATGCCATTAGTCTATAAATTTACATTATTACATCAACTCTGCTTGTAGTTCATTCTTACCGGGACATATGTTTTCAAGCAATGCCATTTGATTGATTTCTTTCTTTTCTTACTTGAAGTTGCTTTGAGCATGTCAACAAAGATGTCAATCACCTGTTCATTATAACTGAACATTAGTACATAATTTACATGGAGGCTTTGTATCTGTATTAGATCTTGAGGTGTCAACGTCACATGGGATTCGATCATTTGGTTCTTGAAAAGCAGCCTAGATAGTTGTTTTCCTGTGCACCATGTTTCATTTCTGAAATGCCATTCCCTTCTTGACCTGTAGAACAAAAGTTAGCCCAATATATTAAATAAGGTTGAGTATATGTATGTATCACATAATTCTTCTCTTGTGTTCTCTTACACTTCATCGATGTTTTCCTTGAAGTTCTTTACTTCTTCTTTCCACTGATCACCCTTGAAGTGTTCATATCCAATGAAGTTTGCTTTCCTTTCCTATATATATGTTAGATTACAAGGATTATTAATATTTGTTTGCACTTCCTGTAGAACAAGGAAAGATGAATTTAGCTTACCACTGGCTCCCTTCTAATCTTTACATTTTCTTCAATGCTTCCAAGTCTTGAATTTAGATTCTTTTTCTTCTTGGAAAACATCTTCATTTCCTTCTTTTCTGGTGCAGGTGTTTCTTGTTTCCCTGCTACTGGAGCTTCTTTTATTGATGGAGGTGTATGTTTTGCAGAGATGAAATGCAGTGGAGTGTACTGTGGTGATTCCTTTGAAGAACTGAATTGTCTCTTAAAATTTTTGTTCTCTTCCTCCAATTCATGAACTCTTACTTTCAAGTTCTTGTTTTCCTCCATTACCTCAGCAAAATCTGTGAAGGCATTCATTGAGCACATCTCCTTGTGCTTTGCTAGATCATCCTCAAGAAACTTGACTCTATCTACCAAGTTATCATATCTTGTGTCAGGCTCTTCATCTAACTGTTTTCTTTTTCCTTTGACTCCACATTGGTCCTCCCTTGGTGCATGCACTTGGACTTGAAGTGTGGGAACTTTTTTCCATGTGATGTAAAATGGGATATCTTTTAACTCTTTGATCACTTCCCAGTCATCATTGTTGTCCACCTTCATCTTTTTTAGACCATGTATGGACTATAACAAAGACAATGTTTCAGTAATACTTTTGTAGTTTATGTAATGAAGACAAAGCTTATGTAATTCGAAACATGAAAACTGTAACAGAGACAATGTTTTTGCAATATAAGAATGTAGTTTTTAATGAAGATAGAGGTTATGTAATTGTAAACATGAAGACTGTAACAGAGACAATGGTTCAGTAATACAAGAACGTATTTTGTAATGGAGACAGAGGTTATGTAATTGTAAACATGAAGACTGTAACAGAGACAATGGTTCAGTAATACAAAAATGTAGTTTGTAATGAAGACAGAGGTTCAGTAATACAATAACATAGTTTTTAATGGAGACAGAGGTTATGTAATATGAACTTTTTACCTCATCTTTTCCTATTGCTGACATTTCTTTTGTCCTATTCACTGGAGCTTCCCATTTCTTAATCCTTGGCTTCGCATTCTTGTATTTGGGTTTGGCAATGTTTGTCATCTCCAGTGCCCAAACCTACACTCAATCTTTTGTAGTTAGTACATTTTCAATTTGATTGTATTACTTATGAAGGAAAAACTAAAAAGTAAATATGGTTTTCATACTTACATATAAGCACACCATACAACCGGTGGCATAAAGGGTCTTCTTCGTCGTCATTTCACCTGATCTCCTTGTCCTAATCTGTCCTTTCATGAACTCCATCCGTTGGAAAATTTGCTTGTGTACCAGCTTTGCCCAATTTAGGGATGGAGTTGTTGTCACATCATTGAGATAATGCAAGATATACAGCGGTGCATTGTACCCTATGTCTAGTAAAAGGAATGTGACCATGAGGTACAACATTCAAAACCTACACATATTTTGGTAATCAAGCTCAGTATCACCAGTCATCATTCTTTGCCATGATGTGGCAAGGTTTTCCTTGTGAAGTAGCTCAAGTTCCTTCATCCTTTTCTCCTAAAATGCTTGCTTCCTCTCTTCCTTGTTTGTCATCTTAGAAAACTTTTCCTCCCCAAACATCTCCTCCCCAACCTTCCTAACTACCTCTGAGTTCTTGATTGGCACTATATCAATGCCCGCATATGGTATTCCTAGTAAGACACCAACATCTTGTATTGTCATACTCACTGTTAAACCCTTCTCCAATTCAAACTCATCACCACCAACATATTTCTCAATTATGTCTTGTAAAACTACAGTCTTAGCTTTTAGCAGTGGCATATTGATTAAGTTGGCAAATGTTGTACTCTTCATCATTTTAAGCTAATTCTCACTGAAAATCAGTCCATTACGGATTTGGATAAATCCATTGATGTAACACCGATGATTTAAAAATTGAATAGCTGCATTTGTATTACAAAAGCTTCATTTAGGGTAATGGAGACAGAGTTTATGTAATTCTAAACATGAAAACTGTAACAGAGACAATGTTTCAGTAATACAAGAAGATAGTTTGTAATGGAGACAGAGTTTATGTAATTCAAGACATGAAAACTGTAAGGGAGATAATGTTTCAGTAATACAAGGGAGATAATGTTTCAATTATGGTCATTATATCTTTTAGATATAAGGGGCAAATAGCCCCTCAGGGCCAATCAGCTCCCATCTTTTAAATGTTAAACTAGACTAATAGTAGCTTGATTTGTAGAACAAATCATTACACACGAGCCAACTCAATGTAGCATTTTGTAGAACAAATCATTATACACAAGAGCTGACAGCAAACTCAATGTAGAATTTATCTTGGGATTTACTGACCATGTAACATCCCTGACCTGGGTTATGTTCTAACCCCAGGAGTTTTGCTTAACAAAGTTGATTATATGCTTGTACTTATCCTGTGAAAAGTAATTAGGGCTCATGAGGAACTTATGTTTCAATTTTGGTCCTGTTTGAACAATGTTAAAGCAATGATTGCTTATTTTGGACTAAAGTGCAAATTACCCAAGTTGAGGGGTTAACTTGCAAATTGCATATGATAAGATGTTCCTATGATGTTGAGACATCATAAGGATGAATATGATGTAGTAGTATGGTTTCCACAAGCCTGGACACCAAGATAGAGCTTGTTGGACAATGTTGTGCATTAAAACCTAGTTTTGGAGTAAAGTGCAATTTACCCAAAATCTAGGGTTCAATATGCAAATTACCACTTCAATAAGGTCCCTAATGTTTCTTGGCATCATGTAGAGCAAATAAAATGAGAGGGGTTCTTCATTTGAATTAAGTTGGAGGAGAGAGAATCTTGATATTAAAATAATCAAGATTAATGCCTAATTGAAACCCTAATTCGATTTAGGGCAAAAATGAATAAAAATAATTGAAGGGCTTTTAAACAAAATGTTTTGGGTTGATTTTGAATAAGGATGGACGTTCCTTTTCCAAGATAAGGAACAAAAATATCCTAAGTAGGTGAAATTCCACTCACCATTATTATAAGGAAAAGAAAACCCACTCACATATGGATATTAATATAATAAGCATTAAGGTGCTTAATTTGATTTTCTTTAAATCATGGATAATGGAGAGGAATAAGAGGCAATGAAGATAGCCTCGTCCTTAAGGATTTTGAGGAGAATTTGAGGGGGAAGAGGCGGCACCAATTTTGGAATTAAATGCATTTTAATAATGCATTTTCTCTTTCATTGAATTTTTATAAAAAGGCCTTTTCCTAGCCAAATGAAAGGCTATTTCGACCCCACTTCTTCTCTTAGCTTGGAAACCGACCAAGGAAGATAGGGAGGACCAGGAGGACGAACCCCAACCTGTGGGTAAGCTCTTGACCTTCGTTCTCCTTGATTTCATGGTGTAAATCGAAAATAAATTATGGATTCCTTCTTATTTCGATCTCCTCTTCAACCATAGCCAACTTTTGCAATCAAAAGCTTGAGGACGAGCCTAGGGGGAGTTGCAAGAGCTTCATCCACCATTAATGGCGTGAGCTTGGAGCTTTGGAGCTCAATTGGAGGCGGGTTTTATAACTCAAACCCTTAAACATTGCTATTGCATCAATTCTCTATGCTTTGTTGATTGATTTCTTCAATTTGATACACTTTTGTTTCTTTACTGCAATTTCCATCAAGAACGGTTGATGTTCTTGGTTGTTCGAAGGAAGGGGATGATGACATCATCCTAGATGCTTATCGAAAGAAAATTACCAAGCAAAACCGTTTTGATAGCTACTCCAAATCATTTTAATTGTATTGGCTATGCGGTTTCAGCAAACCGTTTAAGGGCAAACGGTTTGAAACCGTTTGGGAGCAAACGGTTTGAAACCGTTTGGGAGCAAACAGTTTCAAGACCATTTGAGATGGTTGACCAAGCATTTACCATTTGGGAATTTTGTTCCTAATTGTGTAGGCTGATAACCCTCCACATTTGAGGGATTAACTCCAAAGGAATCGAGAGTTGAAGGCCAATCAATTAGGCAATCGGATTGAATTATGTGCTGATTTTCAACCTGATTAACTTGACCTGGTTGAGAAAACGGTTTCAAGACCATTTGAGATGGTTGACCAAGCGTTGACCGTTTAGGATTCCTGTTCATAATTATGTTTATTAATAACCCTCCAAATTTGAGGGATTAACTCCAAAGGAATCGTGGGTTGAAGCCTAATCAATTAGGGAAACCTAATTGGATTAAGTGCTGATTTTCAATCTGATTTAATTGAACTTTTTGGGCAAACGGTCTCAAGACCGTTTGAGTGCGTTGACCAAGCGTTGACCGTTTGGAGATCACCACAAGACCGTTTGGAGGTCTGGGGTCAAGTATAGTTGACCAATTGAAGGTCCAAAGGTACTAATCATATTGCAATGTAGTGTTGATCTGTTGATCAACTCGATAGACCAATCCATGATGATTTTTCACTAGAATCCAAAGGTTGGATGGGCCAAACGATCTCAAGACCGTTTGGAGCTCATCCAAACGGTCTCAAGACCGTATGGTGGTCACCCAAGAACGTTTGGAGGTCTAGGGTTGAGTATGGTTAGGTGTTTGAAGGTCTAAAGGTACCAAGCTGTTATACAATGCAATGTTGATTTGGTGATCAATCCAATGATCCAAACCTTAATTGGATGGCTTGGATTTGAGTGATATGATGGGCAAACGGTCTCAATACCGTTTGGAGGTCATCCAAACGACCTCAAGACCGTTTGGGGTCAGGTCATACCCAATTTGGATAATGGTTCAATAGTTTCAAAGTAACCAATCTTGCATTGATGAGTGTTGTTGGATCTTCGATTCCAAACCCTAATTCAATTGAATCAAGCCCTAATTGATGACCAATTGAGGGTCAAATTAGTTGAAGGTTGACCTATTAAACTCAATTTAAGTATGAGCATAGGTCCAATTGATGATTGGTTCCATGAATTCAATGGTTGAAGGTCCAATGCAATCAATTGAAACACAATTAGTAGCATGATTGATGATCAACTTCAAATCTCTAATTGGTGTTTATAAACCCTAATCCCATTGAGATCAGACCATAATTGAAGTCCCAATTGAGGGGTGAGCCATGATTCAAATGATGATTGAGTCGATGATCCAATTGGTTGAAGTTCCATTGATTAGAATTGAGTGTGGTTCAATTTGGTTAATTCAATTGGATACCTCATGTTATTGAAGGTCTAATTGATCAAACCTTTTTGAAAACCTAATGTGATTAGGTGGGAGATACCTTTAATGGTACTAGTCATTAATGCATAACAAATGCATGGACCCAATACATGATGTAAACCCTAATTGAGGCTGATTCAATGTATAACCTTAATAAGAGGTTGTCTAAATGTGAAATCACTAATTAGGATGTTAGTAAACCCTAGTTGAGGGTGTATCCTTGTGAAACCCTAGTGGAGGGTGTATCATTGTGAACCCTGGTTGAGGGTGTAACCTTGTGAAACCCTAGTGGAGGGTGTATCATTGCGATTGTTTATAGGCAACTTTATAATAAAGTTATGCCTTAAACTAAGATAAGTCCATATCATGTGAGATAGCTGGACAATTCTAATGTGTGGCCTATGCATTATATGCTAAGGGTGAGTATTCTGTGATGGAATGTATTAAGAGGGGAAATACCTTAATACAAGATAAAGTTGGTTAACTCAAGAGGGTCTGAATTAATGAGAAATGGGAAACCCTAACCCTGGTAAGGAAATAGTGGTGTTACCCTTGAATAATGATGTTATATATTGTTTTGCATGGTGCTGATATGAAATTGATGTATTATCATCTGTACTAACCATGCAGGTATGATGTGATGATGAACATAGCCAGGTATGAGCTATGACATTTTATGTATTGACATTGTTTATTGGGCCTTATGTGCCATGCTATACCTTATTGCCTAGTATGAGGTAATAAGAGAAGTAATGGGCCTTAAGTGCCATGAGAAGATGTTTATGTAATAAGCATCATATTTA
This sequence comes from Alisma plantago-aquatica, assembly GCA_963693085.1. Classification (NCBI taxonomy): domain Eukaryota; kingdom Viridiplantae; phylum Streptophyta; class Magnoliopsida; order Alismatales; family Alismataceae; genus Alisma; species Alisma plantago-aquatica. The sequence continues at coordinate 272,998,320 of OY856413.1, read as the reverse complement.
CCTTGGTCAGGTGACCTGAAGGTGATAATTACCTGAAAAAGTGGTAATAATGCTCAATGATGAGCTAAGGGTTTGAATACCCAGAACCATATGATTATGGCATTGAGTTGCAAAGGAATGAACATTCCCAGTATTGAAATGAGGGACTGAGATCCCCATGTCTTATAAAGACTGAGAAGTGATTAATGGAAATAGTACATGTTTTCTTTATAGCATTTGTCTTATTAAGTTATGTTTGGAAACTTGGATGATGCTAAAATAATATGATAATGTACTTAATTAATCAAGTGATACCATATAATGTAGTTGCCCTGATCACAGATCCATCAGCGTCAGAATTAGCTGAATGGGGAAACGAGTTTACTCGGAACGCATATTTTTGAATATGTGGGGGTAATTGGGAAATTATATCCTTATGCCCCATAGGCATTGCTACGGGCTATGTCCTATCAACGGGATTGGTTACGGACCATATCCCAATAAGAGCATGGCTACGGGCCATGACTCCACAAAATAATATCGAGCATTGGCTACGGGCCATATCCTAAAGAGAGTATATGCTATGGGCTATAACTCTAATAGCGATGTTGCCAGTATACCCTGGAAAGCTATCTAGCAGAGACACAAGATGTCATGCATGTTATCTCGTACTGACCGAGATAGTTGAGGTCATGGGAATCCGGCTCTTCCATTGACCTATGTGTGGTACCGATGCTTTACGTAACCGTGGTCGGTTGGAGTATGAGCGGTATATCTCATCTCCTCAGGGCATAAGTATGATTGTAAAACATAATCAGCCGTGTAGCATATTTTCTTAGGGTTGAATTGCGAGAATCAATGGTTGATGATACATGGTCTATTATATCATAGTTGGATAAATGATATACATGTTCTTCATATTCCTTCTTAAATGAATGACTTGCTGCTTAATCAAGTTATAATTGAAATGATTGCATAGAGAATACTGCTCTGCATATCTTATTCAATGATTTACCTGCTGTTGAGTAAATATAATTCTACTGCTCAGTGTTATTCTATTATCAGCAATAAAAATGTTTCTGGCATAGAGTTATATCTCTCGCTGGGACAATTTTTATAATTGTCTCACCCCCGTGGGATTAAATTTTTAGGTAATCGCCGAAGAAGAGGAAGAAACCTTTCAGTGGGTGAGCAACAACAGCAGCAGTCATAGGGACATCAGTGATCCAACAGGTGGAGACATTGGCTGTCTAATTTTGTGTAGATAGTCCTATGAGTCGTCTTTGTACTCTCGGGTCCTAGGAGTTAGTGTTTTGATTCTCCGATCTAAGATTTTGTGCAAAGAGGCATGATATGTATATATATGAACCAGGATGTAATGTTTTACTTTGGTTCTAAATGAAAGAGTTTTCCTATGAATGGATCTCTTGATAAATGGTTTTAATTTTTAGTGATTTTCAGTAATCTACTGCTAACGATCGCTTCCGCATGTTTTATTATTGTTAATGACACTTGTTATCTTAAATGATGGCGGGTGTCGTCACAGTTTAGTGGTATCAGAGCTCTAGGTTCGCTGAGTCTACAGAGACATAGGATTAAGGTAGTTGAGTCTGTTCTAAGTGTCTTCCAGTTTATCTGATAGTGTCTTCTGCTCATATAGGAGAAGAAGAACTAAGGATGTCTGGATCACACAATGAACACGCTGCTGAGAGCAGTGTTGCTACACCAGTAAAAGGTGCAAGAGACCAAGACAGGGAGGAACATGTACCTGATCAACCCCAGTTCAACCCAGCTGATATGGGGAACCCAGCCTTTCAGACTATGTTCGGGCATTTTATGGCATCTATGACCCACATGACGGATAGAATGCCAGTACCTGCACCCAGGGCACCACCCCATGATGAAAGACATGGTGCCGGCAAGACCTTTGAAAGGTTGAAGAGGGTAGGAGCATTAGAGTATGTTGGTACAGCTGATCCAGCAGATGCTGACCTATGGTTGACTGAATTAGAGAAAGCCTTCAGAATCCTCATGATACCTGATGATGAGAGGGTTAGGCATGCTGTATATCTCCTGAAAGGGAGTGCTGGACACTGGTGGACCATTGAGGAGGGCAAAAGACCTGGAGTTGTGATTGGATGGGATGAATTCAGGCGCGAATTTGTCACTAGATACTTTCCTAAGACATTTCTAGATGAGAAGATATCCCAGTTTGAGAGAATTAAACAAGGACCTATGAACATTAGTGAGTATGAGGCTAGGTTCATGGAGTTGTTGCGGTTTTGTCCGCACATGGCATCCAATGATGAGGAAAGAATTCGGCGATTCGAGAAGGGGTTGAATGCTGAATTAACCACTCCAGTGTCTGCTCTGGAGAACCGGGAGAGGTTTGCAACTTTTGTGGAGTCTGTAAGATGCATAGAGAGGTCTATAGTTGAGAAGCGAAAAACTAAGGGTAAGAAGGAATACCCACAGTTTCAAGGGCATAGTGCTGGGAGTTTCAAGAAACCAAGGTATTCTGTGTCTACACCACCAAAGGAAGCTCACAGTTCAGCTTCTATGTCAGTAACTGGACCCCCTAGACCACACCAAGAGAATAGAACTTGTCATCGATGTGGACTAGTAGGTCATCTGGCAAGGGATTGCCCAACGGGGAATGCTGTGGTGAATCAACCCCCGAGACAAAGTCAGCAAGGTTCTCAGAGAAAGCAGTTTTCTAGTGGTACCCGAGGACGTGGACAAGCATCCCAGGCAGGATCTTCTGCGTCCAATAATAGAGCACAGGGCCAACAGTAGGCAACGGCTAGGCTCTATGCTATGAACCAGTCTGAAGCAGTAGTCAACCCTCGGGTTGTGACAGGTCAGATGGAATTACTTTAATTCTGATATGTCTTTATCCTGCTTCGTATTTGTGTTAATAGATCCGGGAGTTGAGGAGGAAATATCCTACTCTTTTCTCTTAATGTTTTGTTGATGATTTCGGGGACGAAATCCTTATAAGGGGTGGATAATTTGTAACATCCCTGACCTGGGTTATGTTCTAACCCCAGGAGTTTTGCTTAACAAAGTTGATTATATGCTTATACTTATCCTGTGAAAAGTAATTAGGGCTCATGAGGAACTTATGTTTCAATTTTGGTCCTGTTTGAACAATGTTAAAGCAATGATTGCTTGTTTTGGACTAAAGTGCAAATTACCCAAGTTGAGGGGTTAACTTGCAAATTGCATATGATAAGATGTTCCTCTGATGTTGAGACATCATAAGGATGAATATGATGTAGTAGTATGGTTTCCACAAGCCTGGACACCAAGATAGAGCTTGTTGGACAATGTTGTGCATTAAAACCTAGTTTTGGAGTAAAGTGACATTTACCCAAAATCTAGGGTTCAATATGAAAATTACCACTTCAACAAGGTCCCTAATGTTTCTTGGCATCATGTAGAGCAAATAAAATGATAGGGGTTCTTCATTTGAATTAAGTTGGAGGAGAGAGAATCTTGATATTAAAATAATCAAGATTAATGCCTAATTGAAACCCTAATTCGATTTAGGGCAAAAATGAATAAAAATAATTGAAGGGCTTTTAACCAAAATGTTTTGGGTTGATTTTGAATAAGGATGGACGTTCCTTTTCCAAGATAAGGAACGAAAATATCCTAAGTAGGTGAAATTCCACTCACCATTATTATAAGGAAAAGAAAACCCACTCACATATGGATATTAATATAATAAGCATTAAGGTGCTTCATTTGATTTTCTTTAAATCATGGATAATGGAGAGGAATAAGAGGCAATGAAGATAGCCTCGTCCTTAAGGATTTTGAGGAGAATTTGAGGGGGAAGAGGCGGCACCAATTTTGGAATTAAATGCATTTTAATAATGCATTTTCTCTTTCATTGAATTTTTATAAAAAGGCCTTTTCCTAGACAAATGAAAGGCTATTTCGACCCCACTTCTTCTCTTAGCTTGGAAACCGACCAAGGAAGATAGGGAGGACCAGGAGGACGAACCCCAACCTGTGGGTAAGCTCTTGACCTTCGTTCTCCTTGATTTCATGGTGGAAATCGAAAATAAATTATGGATTCCTTCTTATTTTGATCTCCTCTTCAACCCTAGCCAACTTTTGCAATCAAAAGCTTGAGGACGAGCCTAGGGGGAGTTGCAAGAGCTTCATCCACCATTAATGGCGTGAGCTTGGAGCTTTGGAGCTCAATTGGAGGCGGGTTTTATAACTCAAACCCTTAAACATTGCTATTGCATCAATTCTCTATGCTTTGTTGATTGATTTCTTCAATTTGATACACTCTTGTTTCTTTGCTGCAATTTCCATCAAGAATGGTTGCTGTTCTTGGTTGTTCTAAGGAAGGGGATGATGACATCATCCTAGATTCTTATCCAAAGAAACTTACCAAGCAAAACCGTTTTGATAGCTACTCCAAATCGTTTTAATTTGATTGGCTATGCGGTTTCAGCAAACCGTTTAAGGGCAAACGGTTTGAAACCGTTTGGGAGCAAACGGTTTCAAGACCGTTTGAGATGGTTGACCAAGCGTTTACCGTTTGGTAATTTTGTTCCTAATTATGTAGGCTGATAACCCTCCAAATTTGAGGGATTAACTCCAAAGGAATCGAGAGTTGAAGGCCAATCAATTAGGCAATCGGATTGAATTATGTGCTGATTTTCAACCTGATTAACTTGACCTGGTTGAGAAAACGGTTTCAAGACCGTTTGAGATGGTTGACCAAGCGTTGACCGTTTGGGATTCCTGTTCATAATTATGTTTATTAATAACCCTCCAAATTTGAGGGATTAACTCCAAAGTAATCGTGGGTTGAAGCATAATCAATTAGGGAAACCTAATTGGATTAAGTGCTGATTTTCAATCTGATTTAATTGAACTTTTTGGGCAAACGGTCTCAAGACCGTTTGAGTGCGTTGACCAAGCGTTGACCATTTTGGGATCACCCCAAGACCATTTGGAGGTCTGGGGTCAAGTATAGTTGACCAATTGAAGGTCCAAAGGTACTAATCATATTGCAATGTAGTGCTGATCTGTTGATCAACTCGATAGACCAATCCATGATGATTTTTCACTAGAATCCAAAGGTTGGATGGGCCAAACGGTATCAAGACCGTTTGGAGCTCATCCAAACGGTCTCAAGACCGTTTGGTGGTCACCCAAGACCGTTTGGAGGTCTAGGGTTGAGTATGGTTAGGTGTTTGAAGGTCTAAAGGTACCAAGCTGTTATACAATGCAATGCTGATTTGGTGATCAATCCAATGATCCAAACCTTAATTGGATGGCTTGGATTTGAGTGATATGATGGGCAAACGGTCTCAAGACCGTTTGGAGGTCATCCAAACGACCTCAAGACCGTTTGGGGTCAGGTCATACCCAATTTGGATAATGGTTCAATAGTTTCAAAGTAACCAATCTTGCATTGATGAGTGTTGTTGGATCTTCGATTCCAAACCCTAATTCAATTGAATCAAGCCCTAATTGATGACCAATTGAGGGTCAATTGAGGGTCAAATTAGTTGAAGGTTGACCTATTAAACTCAATTGAAGTATGAGCATAGGTACAATTGATGATTGGTTCCATGAATTCAATGGTTGAAGGTCCAATGCAATCAATTGAAACACAATTAGTAGCATGATTGATGATCAACTTCAAAGATCTAATTGGTGTTTATAAACCCTAATCCCATTGAGATGAGACCATAATTGAAGTCCCAATTGAGGGGTGAGCCATGATTCAAATGATGATTGAGTTGATGATCCAATTGGTTGAAGTTCCATTGATTAGAATTGAGTGTGGTTCAATTTGGTTAATTCAATTGGATACCTCATGTTATTGAAGGTCTAATTGATCAAACCTTTTTGAAAACCTAATGTGATTAGGTGGGAGATACCTTTAATTGTACTAGTCATTAATGCATAACAAATGCATGGACCCAATACATGATGTAAACCCTAATTGAGGCTGATTCAATGTATAACCTTAATAAGAGGTTGTCTACATGTGAAATCACTAATTAGGATGTTAGTAAACCCTAGTTGAGGGTGTATCCTTGTGAAACCCTAGTGGAGGGTGTATCATTGTGAACCCTGGTTGAGGGTGTAACCTTGTGAAACTCTAGTGGAGGGTGTATCATTGTGATTGTTTATAGGCAACTTTATAATAAAGTTATGCCTTAAACTAAGATAAGTCCATATCATGTGAGATAGCTGGACAATTCTAATGTGTGGCCTATGCATTATATGCTAAGGGTGAGTATTCTGTGATGGAATGTATTAAGAGGGGAAATACCTTAATACAAGATAAAGTTGGTTAACTCAAGAGGGTCTGAATTAATGAGAAATGGGAAACCCTAACCCTGGTAAGGAAATAGTGGTGTTACCCTTGAATAATGATGTTATATATTGTTTTGCATGGTGCTGATATGAAATTGATGTATTATCATATGTACTAACCATTCAGGTATGATGTGATGATGAACATAGCCAGGTATGAGCTATGACATTTTATGTATTGACATTGTTTATTGGGCCTTATGTGCCATGCTATACCTTATTGCCTAGTATGAGGTAATAAGAGAAGTAATGGGCCTTAAGTGCCATGAGAAGATGTTTATGTAATAAGCATCATATTTACCTTGGTCAGGTGACCTGAAGGTGATAATTACCTGAAAAAGTGGTAATAATGCTCAATGATGAGCTAAGGGTTTGAATACCCAGAACCATATGATTATGGCATTGAATTGCAAAGGAATGAAAATTCCCAGTATTGAAATGAGGGACTGAGATCCCCATGTCTTATAAAGACTGAGAAGTGATTAATGGAAATAGTACATGTTTTCTTTATAGCATTTGTCTTATTAAGTTATGTTTGGAAACTTGGTTGATGCTAAAAGAATATGATAATGTACTTAATTAATCAAGTGATACCATATAATGTAGTTGCCCTGATCACAGATCCATCAGCGTCAGAATATGGTGAAACGAGTTTACTCGGAATGCATATTTTTGAATATGTGGGGGTAATTGGGCAATTATATCCTTATGCCCCATAGGCATTGCTACGGGCTATGTCCTATGAACGGGATTGGTTACGGACCATACCCCAATAAGAGCATGGCTACGGGCCATGACTCCACAAAATAATATCGGGCATTGGCTACGGGCCATATCCTGAAGAGAGTATATGCTATGGGCTATAACTCTAATAGAGATGTTGCCAGTATACCCTGGAAAGCTATCTAGCAGAGACACAAGATGTCATGCATGTTATCTCGTACTGACCGAGATAGTTGAGGTCATGGGAATCCGGCTCTTCCATTGACCTAAGTGTGGTACCGATGCTTTACGTAACCGTGGTCGGTTGGAGTATGAGCGGTATACCTCATCTCCTCAG